>JAJGOT010000057.1:1697500-2213616 GCA_022457155.1 Cladopsammia gracilis | reverse complement strand
TATTCGTCTAAATTATCTTCTTCATGTTCGTTTAAACATGTTTTAGCGGGTTTCCGTCATGAAGGTATCGTAGAATTAATCGCGAGTGTCAAATACTTTCGCAGTGTCTTCTTGAGTAATTTCCTTACGCATATTGAATATGAAACTTGTGACGCTCGCGCGACTGACAAGAAATGTTTTGGGCAAGGTTCCAAGTTGTGTCGCGGCGAAGCATTTAGGGAGTACGGGTCGTATCAAAAGACAAGAACCACGGAGAACCAAAGTTGACGGTTAACGGTGATTTATTCCAAATACAAATTAGGACCAAAACGAAAACGATTAAACGACCAAACGACCGTAAACTAAAATACAACACAACGAATCTCTATTAATTCAGTCGAAATAGACGCGAAATCAAACTAAGTTCTGTTGCGACGATAATACGACTCTTACAATTACATAAACAATCAACTAGCATAAAGGATAAACGAGTTTCAATCAATAATAGTACTCCACAGTGGCATTATAAACTGATTTAGAGCCTAGCGCTCTCTAGCCTAAAAACTTGGTGAGCGTTCACTCTTGATCAAAGTGTTTCCATCCAAATAACTCCTTTGACGATCATAAAGCGATTAATCCCTCATTCTATGATTGTACAAATAATCCATTCGCGTACATTCGTACATAATGAAATCTAACTTAACAAATAATAAAAGGACTACTTACATATCGGTCCCGCTTGTGCCAAAGATTCAACAAACGCAATTCAAATTTCAATACAGCCAGAATAACATAGGCAAACACGCTAAAACCGCTTTTGGCCCTGAGAACTGTTATCAGATTGATGTTAATTATGCACCAGTCAATAGGCCATTTGCACGATGGCGTCATTTGACTACAACTACCAGAATTCATTTCGTTTTTCTTTTCTTATTTAAATTTTGTAATCCCAGTGCGGTTTAAATAACAATAGCCCTAATTTGCACTACAAAACAAATCAAAGTGCCCTCTGGGCTATCTCCTGTAAGTTTTTCCCATCATGCAATGCTGTCATATTATGTCCGAATATTATTTTTGATGTTGCAATTGGACATTTAGGTTAGAGTGTCAATTAAAAAGTGTCAATTGCTTCTCGTCGTTTTTAACAGAGAGTAACATATGGTAAAAAAAACTCCATTTGTTCTCTGTTCAAAGAATGAACAAGTTCTTTATAACTGTTATCATCCATACGATTAATTACCAGCTTTTCATTATCATTTGCTGTAGAAAAAATTCCAGCATACTTGAAAGATTGTTCCCTTGGTGATTGTTATCTAAACATGGGTTAAAACAACCAAACAGTTCACTGTATTGCCGTGTTTCTTCACTTATATCCTGCTCATCGTTATGTTGGCAGACGGAGCTACAGTATCTAACTGATCACGTTCCTTATTTTCAGGATCTCCCATGGCTTTTTCTTAAGAGTTCTCCTTTCTTTCCTTTCGAATATAACATGTTTTACTTGCTGAAATCTTATTTTTACATGGGATAAGCATCAAGAGCCTCTGCAATTAATCTTCAGCATCCATTTTATTAAACATAACTAAATGAATGATTTAGCTTTTATTCTGCGAAAAAGTTTCATTCCTCCTTTCAAGTAAAATTCTTTACAACTTTGTTCTCTGTTTTCATTATTGGGATCATCATCAATCTTATCGTCAAAATCTGTTTCAGGTGGAAATCTAGTTCCTGTAAACTTACTCAGTATTCATCCCCTCATCTTAACTTTTGTTTGAATCAGTGTCACTGTTAACAAACAGTTATACCAAGAACAGAAATGAACTAAACATAGTTGCTAGAGCTGTCGTGGTCGTCTTTGACATTTTCATTTTACACACTTATACATCTCAGAGTGACGAAGAAACACTCTTTCACAAGCCTTGCACGTCGCAGACTTAAACACTGCATCACGAACAAAGAAATTTACTGATCCTAACATTTTCATAGCGATAACATAAACTTATTTATCTTGCAACACGACTCTGAGCCAAAGAAACCCTAATATATGCCTAATGTAATCTAACGGGACAAATATCTTGCAGGTATACTCGGGAAAGCTATCCTAAAGGCTACTTAATACATTTTGCGACTAGTGGGAGTCATGTTTGGCCTGTCTCTTTTTATACTTCTTTGTGATTTTTTTTACAGAGACTATACCGTAAAATGCTGCTTATAAGCCCTGGGCTTATGTAACTTCGTAGGGTTTTTTGGCTGGCAAGCAAAAATATTGCCATAAAGAAGCGTTCTTTGAGTTAATTTCATTTAGGCGTAAACTTTTGTAAAGAATTTCTGTTAAGGAATTAAGAAAGGAATAAGGAATTAATGGGTATAACGACCGGAGTAATGTTTTGTTACCGATGGGCCTATAACCGGGTTGGCTTTTTTTTATTTATTCCATTACTCCATTTACTCCATTACTATGGAATTACTCCATTATTATGGTACGCATGGAGCACAACATTACTTCACGAGAATTACACGCTTGTTGTACAAAAGATACGTAGTGTAGTCTCGTTATGTCTCAATGAATTCAAAATACATTGGTACAACTCTACAAGTGAAGCTGTTCTTCGCGTACAGAGGATATACTATTGGATGCAGTGATCGCAATGCCATGATAAGACAACGGAAGTTCTGTCTAGCTCCAGGTCACTACTCAACAAAAGAATAAACTAAAGAGCTAAAACTACCTGCAAGAAGTCGTGATTCCAATATAGGAACATGACAGGAGTTTATTACTCCTGAAAATGATTGCATTTTCATTCTTGGATCTTTAATAGACACTTATCCGTGATCAAGAAACACTTTCTCACAAGTCTTGCATGCCGCAGGCTGTGGACACTTATCACAGCCTCTTTACTGATCCTAATATTTCCACAGCGGTAACATAATCTTTAGCCGATTGCCATTTATTTTGCAACACGAGTCTGAGCCAAAGAAGCCCTAATATATGTCAGGACAGTGTAGAGAATACATAAAAAATAAAATAATTATAGTCATGGCTATGGCATGAAATCCTCCGGGATTGATCCTGTCATTAGAGAAATTATCCAAAGATCAATGGGTCAATATTATAGAGCAAAGTGGATAGATAATTGCGACTTGTAACATCCTAACAGTGATCTATAGCAAGGGACAAATACCTCGTAAACCTACTTGGGAAAGCTATTTTAAAGGCTTTTAAATACTTCTTGCGAGTGGGAATCGTGTTTGGCCTGCCTCTTTTTAAGAGCTTATGACGCGTAAATAAGCCATTTCACAGCTATAGATTCGATACCAGATATATTAAAACCATCGATAGGAAAAATCTAAGGACTATCCGTACCACAATTATCTCTTTAAGAGATTTAGTCAGCTTCTATAACTTGCAAATGAGGTAAATTAACCGAGGACATTTTTAACTAAGGGGACACTGTCCCGACAGAAATACAGTCGGACCTCTATTAAGCGGCTAGAAAACTGGCCGCTTAATAGAGGTTGGCCGTTTAATAGAGGTACAATATAAATTGGATAGAAATGGCAGTCAACGTAATTTTATTGCCTCTATATAGCAAAACGCTTATTGAAAAGTAACATATGTGAAGATAAATGCAAAAATCATTGAAACAAAAAATTAAGCGCCCTGTATTTGCGCATTTCAAGTCCGTGCAAAATTCTAGCGCTAACACAAGGAGCATGTAATCGATAAGTACAGTATTTTTTGGTGTTGAGTAGGTACAGAAAAATATGCAAATCTATGTAACAAAACATCAAGTTTCTTAGGCCTTTTTTGCACCAACAGTCTGTAAAAATTTTAGCTCAAAATATTTCACGGACGACATATTTAAAATACTCCGTCACTGCTGTTTGCCGTTGTGGAGCTCGGAGTTGTAACGAGAAGATCAAGTCATTTGCCTTTCCGATAGATAGGGCAAGGTCCTGGTAACCGTAAAACTGGGCAAGTGGAGATTAAATTGCAGTTTTTATTGTTATCAGTTATCACCTTCATATTATCTGTCACCATTTCGCTTGAAAAGATGATTTGCTGGCCGCTTAATAGAGGTAAAAATACAATAAATACTAAACTTGCAACAGCAAAAAGGTGGCCGCGGCCGCTTAATAGAGGTGGCCGTTGAATAGAGGTATCGAATACAGCACTTTACTGACAAATAATTCGGGACTTTGGAAAGTGGCCGCTTAATGGAGGGTGGCCGCTTCGCTTAATAGAGGTCCGACTGTACCGTGTTTTCATGATTATGGCCAGGAGCTTGCTTTAGCTTGCTTTATCATCCGAAAATAGGAAGAAAAAAATAGCCAAAAGTGATGAACGCAGAAAAATATGAATTAAAAAGACAAAATAACGACAAGATTCCACCAGAATCGAAACTTTGAATATTTCTTGACCGCATGTCATGTAATCAAAATTGCTTAACCGTAATCAACTTGATCCATTCTTCTAATTCCGCACTTTTTCTCCAAACTACTGCTTCTGTTTTTCTCCTTGAGAATCTTTTAATCCAATTTAGTTGTATATTTGGTGACATTTGGCGATATAACATGGAAATTAACACACATTATTTCAACAAAACTTCATTGTAAACGTACAGCATACAACCATTCTCAATCAGCAATGTCAGCTTACCTCAAACTCTCCGGTTTTCCCTTTCTTAAAACGCAGTGCTATAATATGATAATACCACTGAAATGTCTTGAAGCAACCAGTTTGACAAACCAGACTGGACATCGTAAAGGATATTAGCCAAGCGCGCTTCTAGCGTGCCAAATATCCGAGCACAGTCTACATTAGGTGAGATAAGATTACATTACGTTAGACTTTTTGACGCTCGATACAATGAAAGTATTCTGCAACATGTTCCCAAAAAAACATAGAATTCATAATCGTACGCCTTAAAAATCATCGCTACGAAAAAGAGATAACAAACAGTAGGAATGTTACCTAACTGAAAAAATATATTCCGAGGCATTTTTCGAAATAGGCAAACAGCGTGGCAGATTTTATATGAAATTTTAACACGCATATTTCTTCACTGTGAAGGTCAAGTCAATAAACCACTGTATTAAAAAAATATGCAACTCGACTCTTGTTTTCTTATTGGTAATATCTAACACAAATCTATCTAACTCCGTAGTGACGTAGGACTGATGACAGATAGAACAGTAATGTGCTAACAAAAATGCAACAGGAATGTCCCCACAAATTCACTAAAAAGTCTATTAATAGTATCTAACGCATTTTTTGCTAACAAAAATGCATAAAGAATGCATGTTAGCCCACATAAACTCCTGTAAGTTAAACATTAACTTACAGGAGATAAAAACTCAAGGATTCTGGTAGTTGTAGTCATATGACGTCATCGTGCAAATGGCCTATTGAAACCACGGCCCCCCGACCCCCGGGACATAGCGGGGAATGTAACATTTGTACAGTGTTACATTTTTAACTTTCCCCCGCCCCTTGGGGGAAACTTTATATGGCCCCGGTGTGTCACTAGAAGATTTTGCTAAGCTGGTTTTCATAGTAAATAATTGTTACGCATCGCTGAAAAACTCGATGGCTGCCGCAAGGTTTTCATATCGCTGCGATTACTAGTAGAATCGCTTGCATACATTTGCAGCGCGCGCTATCAGCAAAAGCAGCCGGGAGGAAAATGAGAACAAATTTTGCAGCATTAGATTTTACAAACTTTTTCTACTATTCCTTGACACAAAAACTATTGTTGAGGCATTTACATTTTTGCAACCTTGTTCAACCAATTTTGGAGCACTTGTTGTTGTTCGCTGCCGCCGGGGAAGCTATTTTAGAACTTTCCGAAAGGCGAAAAATTTTCCATCCGAACAAAAACACATGTGCAACAGTATGCTGGGAAACCTGGGGACCAATTTCGTCCCAAGAGCCGAGATCCTTTGTTTTTAATAGAAGAGGTGGCAAATGGTATAAAAATCCGAGACTCGCCGAGACTCCGACACCCTTGTTTTTTTTTTCCGAAACAGAGACCGTAGTTGGGTTGTAAAATCCGAGACCCGATGCCGGAAAAACGAGCATATTAAGTGCCGAAATTATCCGAGCTCAAGTTTTCCATGCTATTAATTGCTCTTGTTCACCTATCAGACCCTATCAGACAACAGCTGTTAACAATGATCATAACTAATAATTTTCTAACAGGTTCGCTATTTTTTCGAACAAATCGCAAGCAAGCGGATATTTTTTTTATTAGCAAGATTAACTTTTACGACACGCGCTCTTTAAGCCGAATTGTCCTCTCGACATTTCTTTGTATGTAGCACTTACATTCATATTACACTTTTCCTCTAGACGTTTCACCGTACTTTCATTCGCTCTGTGTTTAACGGAAGCCAGCGATATACAACATGGTTAGTATGGCACAGAGAAGTCAGGTTCTATCTAGTCGATGAGAGTATCCAATTAAAAATAATTCTGAGTCGTCATTCATCTTCAGCAAAAGCTCAGTACTATTTATAGTCGATAAACAAAGCCGAATTCTAAAAGGTATTTCTTCTTTGTGTTTATGGCCTAGTGAATAGCCATAGAACTTAGCCATTTGGAACATTATCACGTCTTGATCACAACAAGTAATCAAAACTTAAGCGGCTACTTTGTTATTTATAGATCATAACTGACCATTTGTTAGTTTTGATTTGTGCTCTGTTAGCCTTGGCGTAAGTCTTGAACACAAGACTTTTTTCCGCTTTTGAGATTTGAAGATGATCACTTGAGTATAAAAGCAGTCGAGCTCAGCATAGTTTTAGAACAAACGAGCTCAGTAATTATTCACAATCGCATTTCTTTATTGTCTAGCGGACAGCCATGCAGGCGATAATAGACTATAGAACCCGCGAACCTCAGCCGTTTGGAACATCATGATCACGTTCAATCACGACAAGTAAATAACTTTCATTGACTGTTACTTTGTTATTAATAGATCGTTTTCATCTTCGTATTAAAGCCGAGTTTGCTTTTCTGGCTACGAGAGTAACCGGCCACTGATGAGATGTGGCAGAGAATAGCAAATGAAAGAAATTAAGAAATTCTTGAAATTCTTTTAATACAGCTAAATTTTCTCTATTTATACTGTTTCTGTTCGGTTCAAAGATTCAAAAGATCTCTGATTTGCATCCTCGCATTAGAAAAGTCTACAAACTGAGTGAAAAAGATTTGCTTTCGTTTCGCACATGGAGACGCTCAGCTCCACGGTCAGAGATTTTAATATGCTACATCTCCTCCAAAGCAATGTTGCTGATATGAAGAACCTGTTGATAGATGGGCTGCGTTGAATTATATAAGTTGATAGCACACTGCGAGGATCAAATTCAATGGGAAAAAATATATATTAACGGGAACTTGAAATAGCGACTCGTGGTTCTCACACTGAGTGCGTGGTTCAGAACGGATGTCCGAACTTCCGCGATTTGTATCACGTGACACTACACGCGAAATCTAGCGCCAAAAAGGTGAATTAAAGCCTGTCATTCGCATGCACTTACTCCGATCTCTCTCTCTTTTTTTTTTTTCTCTGTAATAATGGGCTGGTTTTGCATTGCTACGTTTGGTGATTGGCTAAAAAATCTCGCGCCACTTTCTTTTCTAAACCAATCAGAAGTAAAACCAAAACCAATCGTGACTTGCTCGCATGCGTTTTCCCCGCGCTTGGCACCGGTTACACATTACAACTTCACGACGGTTTGAGTGTGTCTTTCTGAAATGGGCGTAGCCGCTGGTATTTTTACCATGAGAGCTCACAATCTGCATTTCCGAGATTTCCGAGAGCCGTTCGCACTCGTTTCGGCCTTTGTCCGATGAGAGTATGAAGGCTGTTGCTTCGAGCTCTGATTGGTTCATTGAATTTTTTCCGTCTGTTGTGATTGGTCAGAGTGATTGCTTTGGTTTTGGTCTTTCGACACCTCGCAATTGAAAACTGCTCTGTTTAGCAACGTCTGTTTTTGTTTTCAGAAACTTAAACACTATCCGAGCCATTAACCAAGCAAGAGTTGGGAGAACCCGTGGATAGATTCGTTCTCATGGCGAAGTGGTTAGTGGAGATTTACTGAAGCGCTCTCTTTACAGTACAGGACAAAAGTAGCCTAATAGAGAACTCAGAGAAAAATAAATTTGCATGTGAAACCCAAATCTGCTAAATACTTGAGATCCACAATTTAGAATTCATTTTGTGGATCTCGAGTTTTTCAGTGACAGGTTTGCGGTTCGTGTACAAATGCATTCTGCTCCGCGTTCTCTGTAAGGTTACTTCAGTCCGGTACTATACCTCTGTTTGTTTGTTTGTTTATTGTTTGTTCCTGTAATAAAGGGCTTAGATTCTAAACAAAATGTGGTTTTTCATAACCATGATAGACCATGATAACTGCAACCTCGTTCCCAGGGTCTCTCTTTCAGGGGACGGGAAGGAGAAGACCCTGGGAACGAGGTTGTGATAACTGGGGACTTCGGTTTTATCAACTGAGTTGATAAGGTAAATTTGCCATCTTTAACGTGATCAGTACGCGTAGCTTAAGAGTTAGTTTCCAGGTACGCCACAATATAATAAAGATAAAAGATACAAAATAAAATTTCATAGAAATAAAAGGTAACAATCACGCCCGCCATTTTGTATAAAAACAAAAGATTTACCCTACTATCGCTGTGGATAGTGACGTTTTTAAAGGTTTTCTTCAGGCGGTTAGGTCTATTCGCTACTCAGTCGCGGAATTCTCGCAACGCCGCGCTTCGCTAGTATCGATCACTGAGGACTGTATCTTTCTAATTTCAAAAACGATTTATTTTTGCGTAACAATCGCCCACACAGTTGAGACAATCTAATACATTCTAATCATTCTTCCTTAGACGATCTTAACAGAACAAAATCTCGAGAGAACTAATTTATTTCTTAATCTTTTTAGACCTAAATTGTTCTTACTTTAGAGTACTTTTCCAGCAATCACATGTACAGTAAAATTACAAGACTACAGTATTGTAACAGACCTAAATTTGGTAGTAATTACACAATTACACGTTTTTAAGCTTAGTAATTGCGTGCAGGTACACCAGTCTTATCCCGGGGGGGGGGGGGGGGGTGGGGGGTACTCCCATATATTAGCTATATAGGTATGTGCCGCTGTGAAGGGTATGGTTTTCAGGCAGTTTAGTCTGGGATAGGGTATAGTAATCAGAGAATTTTGGTCTAGAATAGGGTATCATTTTCCGCAAAACTGATCAGTTGCGTGAAGAATTTAGTCCAGACATTTAAAAATCGTTACGGTGGGCAGTACGGCGTTTTTACTGACCCCTTGTAACTAATAACAAAGAAAGCGTTCAAAAATTTGCAAGGAATCAGAGAATTAACTTTGTGTGTAAATTATAGTGCTAAAGTAAACCCATAAATTTCCCTATTCTTGGCTTTCACTTACGTCATATCAAAATTTCAGAAGCATTAAAAAATAGATTTCGAATCCAAAATGTTTATGGAATTGTAGAGAGTTTAAAACTACACATCTTGGCCAAATTTTGAAGCGTAAAAGCATTTCGTTCAAGAGTTATAGACGAACGAGTATTAGATATTTTTAGTAAGAAATGTATGGAGCGGCCATCTTTGTGCCCCAAAAGATGGCGGCCAAAAATTCAAAGTCTTAATTACACCAAAAATCACATCCAAAAATATTGTATTTGCTATAAGCTCAATTAACTCGGCTAATAAGCACTTATAATGCAAACAATAACTTTCAGCTGATTCAATTTGTTTATTTTCGCGGCTTATCTGAAATAGCGTGACGCATTGCGTGACACATTTAAAACCTTTGTAAATCGGAAGCAAAACATCGTTAAAACCTGAAACTTTTTGTGAAAGATAATACCACTTGTATCAACATACCATGTTAGAAACAGCTTTGTAGGACGTATACTTTAGATTTTGTAATTTTTATGACGTCATGTGAAAGCCAAGAATACTGAGCGTTAGCCCTAGTAAGGAAATGAGGGACCACACGAAGGAAAGAAAAAAATCTTTGACCTCGGTGGGATTCGAACCCACAACCTCCGGATTAGATCTTCCGTCGCTCTACCGCTTGAGCCACAAGGCCGTACGGGAGCAGATCGAGCGAGAGGAAGATCTAATCCGGAGGTCGTGGGTTCGAATCCCACCGAGGTCAAAGATTTTTTTCTTTCCCTAGTGTGGTCCCTCATTTCCTTACTAGGGCTAACGCTCAGTATAGGGAAATTTATGGGTTTACTTTAGCACTATAATTTACACACAGAGTTAATTCTCTGATTCCTTGCTTGTATCACCAGTGCTAGGTGGCTCAACATTTATTTGTTCAAAAATTTGGTCTATGATAGAGTAAGGTTTTCCGGTGATTAGTCTAGGATAGGGTTACAAAATGCAGCTAAAATGGTCTAGTATAGGTTAAGGGTCTCAGAGTCTCAGATTCTCAGAGTCCCAACGGCACACTCCCGCCCAAACATTTGCAGAGTAAACTTAAGATATTAGATTTAAAAAATTCCGTTAAATTTGAGAGATTTACCATGGCTATAAAGAGCAAAAATCGCGAGTTAATTTTTCATAGATTTGTCCGAAAAATCTGTTTACCATTCATAAATGTTTTACACATCAAATTTGGCGGATTTTTGAGGATAGAAAACCATAAGTTCAGCCAGTCACAGTGATTCACATCCAGTTGATTTATGCGTTCGAAACATCGCGATCCACATCGAAAGTCTTGAAACTTATTGACCTTAATTAGAAAAACATCTATCGTTGTTTGATGAAAATATCCGGGTTTTTTAAAAAGCGGGCTTTTCTAAAGACGCTTGTAACTCTTAATCGCTTCTCATTTGCACTAAAATTTAAAGTCCTGTACATTTTACCCTCAAAATTTACAGAAATCGGTTCACGCTTACGTACCGAAAATTCGATTTATAAAAGGGAGCCTCCACGCCATTAAATAGCCACGGGCCACCTTAAATAAAAGTTGCGGTTGAACAGTACTTTAATTTGGTGCTTTCACCTTACTGGCTTCTAAGTACATCCTAGCTAAGTGCACTTAAAATCTACTTTGAATGTGAAAGAGTAAAATGCACATACTTGACTTCAATACCACTATGTGACCATGGAAACATAACTGTTTCAAATCTACACCACACTTGAGAAGGCATTTGACCAATGGGAAGACAGAATTAAAGGCCCACCTTCACCCAAAATGCTGTGCGCGCCGTGATCACTTTCTGTGATGAATTTCGTATAACACGAAATTCACGCTTGAATGCGTGCAACCAATCAGATCACGCTTATGAACAATGGAGCATTTCAAAACAAAAACAAACGACCGCTATACGTCTTTTGGGTGAAGGTGGGCCTTTAAGTCAACTAAAAGACATGTGCAGAGGCGCAAACAATTGATAGCGATTGACAGCTCAGTTATGTTTAAAGTAATACACCTTCTTATCAGGAGTGAACCCCAATTTTCTGAAGTGTTACTCGAGAATCTGAAGTGCCCTTGAGTCAAGCTTGCTTTAGATATACTTAGCTTGCAGTGTTTAACCAACAAATGAGGGCTGTTTCATTTTAATTGTTTTCACTCAGGTATGCAAACTGATTCAATTTGGGATAAAAATAATTTCTTGTTCATGATCTAAACTTGCCTTGGGTGCTTTTGACCAGGAAGTGGCTTAAAGTGCCAGCTCCATCACATTTTTAATTTTTAATAACCTGTCCAAACCGTTTTACAATCAGAACACGGGAAAACCGCTTTTTCTGCCGTACTTTTCGCATTTTCACGGCCATCATAAAATTTGCATGTTTCTTATCTGAAGTTCCAAAAGATAGCCAGCGAAAGTGACTGGAACTTCAGGAACATGCAAATTTAATGGCGGCCGTGCAAATCCGAAAAGTACGGCCGAAAAAAACCGTTTTCCCTTGATCGGATTCAAAAACGGCTTGGGCAGGTCATTGAATATTTCCTTTCGAAAGTACAAAAAGGCGAAAATTAAAAATGTGATGGATCTGGCACTTTTAAAATCATAAAGTTATAAACCAGAAAATGGTGCTAGAACCTTACCTCCTTGATGCCCAACTGAAAGATTCAGATAATTATCAAGTCTTTGACCTTGAATGTGAGCACTCTTTTTATTTGCGGCTGATTTCACGCAATGATGGTGAACTATGTGAAGAATTTTACATGGATTCTTTATTTTATATCCCCCATATGTTCTAAACTTAAACATCAAAACTTGCTCGATACCACCCATGTTAGATCGATAGTCAATCGTGTCTAGTAACTCTGAGGGAACTGGGACGAGCAATCTGAACAGATATCCATCGTGAGAGCCCGCGTATACTGACTTCGGGCCACAAAAATCTCTCGCGTGACTGCATAGATGAAGGTTTTCAGGCGTTTCATGTCTTGTTAAAAAGTACATCGTTTTCTTGCTTAGAATGGTTTCGTTCAGATGCTCAAATCCTTGACCGATGTAACAGTCTGCTTGCAGTATCATTGTATTTTTCAGCAGTAAATGATTTGAAGCGTACCCAAATGCATCTTTAAAAGTCATGCGCTTACCAAGGGAATGGAAGACGAGTTTACAGTTATTGACCAAATTAAGAGCTTGGATGAAATGACGATCTTGATCCCTTTCCAAAAGGAGGCGAATTTCCTGGACCTGAAAATAAAACAAAATATATTTGATGTAAAATGTTGACTATTTAAGGACGCCATGAGTGGTCCAGTTATGTTGCCAGGACTCACGTTACCCCACCCTACATAGGAGTAAATCTATGGGGTCGTTTGAAGACGCCTGTATTATCTCCTTTAGCGTGCTCAGAGGACATCAACTAAAAAATATAAGTTCTCTATGGTACACATTGATAAACTTCACTTTCGCATATGCATTTTTTATATCCAAATGGGAGTGGGTGAAATGAGAGGGGGGGTTACAAAGTTTTTTACTCTCGCAGCTTTTGCCTCTCGGAGAAACGTTTGAGTATCACAAATTAGCTTATCGGAGACGGACACATGACATACAAAAGTTGATACTCAAAGGGATACTGTCTCGCCGAAACAGCAAATCTTCAAATGCCACCAAATATACAACTTAGTTGGATAAAAAGATTCTATAGAGTGTTTGCACATGACATCATAAAAATTAAAAAATCTAAAGTATACATCCTACAAAGCTGTTTCTAACAAGGTATGTGGATACCAGTGTTATAATCTTTCACAAAAAGTTTCAGGTTTTAACGATGTTTCGTTTTCGATTTATGAAGGTTATAAATGTGTCGCGCAATTCGTCACGCTATTTCAGATAAGCCGTGAAAATAAACAAAATTGAACTAGTTGAAAGTTATTAATGAATTATAGATGTTATTAATGAATTATAGATGCTTATAAGTCGATTTCATGGCTCTTATAGTGAATACAATATTTTGTGTTGAGATTTTTGGTGTTATAATTTTTATTTTTTGGCCGCCATGTTGGTGTCCCTAGGTGGGACACCAAGATGGCCGCTCCATACATTTCTTACTAAAAATGTCTATACTCATTCTCCTGTAACTCCTGAAATGCTGTTGCGCTTCAAAATTTGGCCCAGATGTATAGTTTTAAACTCTCTACAATTCGATAAACATTTTAGAATCGAAAACTGCTTCTGAATTTTGATATGACGTCAGTGAAAACACTCAATACAGCAAAACAAAAGCAGTAGTTTGGAAATAAAGCGCAGGATTGCAAGGATTGAAGTGGATTACAGTTCATGAAATTTAATTTATTGACAGGCGGACAGGCGGTGCCACTTAAGGTTGGCTCGATACAGTTTTCTGGAGGCCATACCAACATTTTTCAATCGGCTTTTAAGCGGTCTTCTCCAAGTCAGATCAACGTGAAATTTTCACCACTAACTGGTTTTGAATTGAAGTTTGACAAGATATATTTTCTGGTAAAATCGATATTACCATGACAACAATAAACAAGAAACTTAGAAATCAGTAAAAGTAAAATTTAGCGCGTTTAAGATTTCGCATTGAAAATCCCACATAGGCATCTTAAAATATGATATATCGCATATATATTTTGCAAGAATAAAAAAATTCTGTATGTTTGAATTCAAATAAATCGCAATAACATTTAAAACCTTACTATTTGTGTACTGGTATTAAATTGATCGAGAGATTAACACTGGTTTTGTGAAATTACTTAATGATAATGTCAAAAAGTAGCTTGATGTTATGTTTTTAAACCTTGAAAGTTTTATTTACTTTCTCTTTTGCGATCTTGAGAACTACCTTATTTCCTAACATCGCATCATGTGCAATTTTTGGGTAATTTTCGATTTTAATGGCTTTTGCAAAAATCTGAGAAACGGCTTGATGGATTTTTTTAAAACATTCATTGTGCATGCTTACCAATGTGCAAAATATTATCTGAAAGTTTCATTGGCATTGATTTACTGGAACGCCTTTAAATTTAAAGATGAAGACGACGTACGAACCGGCCGAAAAAATGGCGTTACAAATTTACTTTTTTAGCGGAGCACTTGCCAGGCCGAAGGCCTGGCTGTGCAGCTCCATACTCATAGAACTTATGTCGTAACTTTTCGTGGTCATGGCTAGCGGAATGTTTCGCGGGCGCGCGTGTGCCCGTCCGCCCGTGTTGGAACAACATCCGGGATCTTGAAAGCAAGGCTTTGTTTTTCGCGCGGCCACACAGTCGTGAGCTCGGCAAACATGGGTTTCAGCACCAAAGCGGAGGTTTAAAGAATTTCCAAGTACAGTAGTCGCCGGAGGGACTTAAAGGTAAAACAAATTACATTTTTCGACGGGAATTTATCTTGATATCAATCTGTGATTGACATTTTGTTTGTGTTCTCGTTAATTTTGGAGAATTGTTTATAAACGTGTAGCTTAAATTCAGTTGTATTTTAATTTCTTTTATTATATCTCTTAGTTAGTACGCGCGCTGTGATTGGTCAATTTAGCGGGCCGTATTTTTCAGTACGGCCCGCTAAATTTGAGAGTCCCAGCATCGGGCCTAACACACGCTTACAAAAGTTTTCTACATTAAAAATTAACCAGAGGAAACGTTTGGAGCTAAGTGGGTTAACATGCCAGGTTACAAAAACTCTCCGATTAAATTAAAATACAACTTTAAAATAAAATAAAACTGATTAGCTGCGAATCAAAAAGCATTGACAATTTTCTCGAGTAAGCTTGCTTGTTTTGGTATTAAGTTTTTAGGCTGTAAGTTATAAAAACTCGAGTAACACGGCAAATTCATTTAACTCTTACAATTTAATTAAGCATTAACAAAACGGTCTTTCTTCGTAAGAAAACGTCTCTTTGAAAAACATAAAGCTGCAAAACAACTTGAAACGACTTCCATCGGCAAACTGTATCATACAAGCTTAAGCTTAAATTAACTTAGTTTGATCAAGTTTTTGTCTGGTTATAAACTTAAGTTCAGAGTTATCGTTTGTGGCAGTGGCTCTAATAAGAACAGACTTGAAGCTACAAATTTACGCTAAAAGTGTACCTTGATTCTTCAGCGAAGTTTCTGTCCTTGTAGTGGATTCCATGAAAACAATTTTGCGTATTCGCAAACACGCTCTTGCTGCAGCTCACGCTGAAAATTTGTCAGGCGCGATTGAAATTCAAACTCATCCATGCACAAAGTTCGTCATGAAGCCACTAAAGCACACAAAAAGCCAAAAACAACTTGCGCAGTATTTGATGACGAAATATTTTCGGTGTCCTTTTAGAAGCCTGAGAGTTTCTTCGTTCACCGCTGTAGACCAAAGTGCTGCCACATTTTCCTGTTGTTTTGGCGATTTTATCGCGACGTTTTCATTCTTCTTTTCCTCACTTGTCTTCGCCAGTAACTAAGAATCCTTTTTAAAGAAAACTACCTAATGTCAGGAAGATTAAATTAATTCATTTATAGAGTTTTCATTCAAGAGCCACGCAAGTTCACGTCGAATCGAGGACCGATCACACTATTTTTGAAAGCCAATAAAATTTGCTCTTTGCTTTCTTGTGACGTGCGTCAGTCAAATGTAGCCGTCCATCTTTTGACTTGAAAGGTTTTCCTTTATCTCCGATTTAGAGATATAATAAATATCTTACTAACCTCGTTTTCTCGGTCCGTACTGTAAATTACGGCCCTTGTTTTTCCCCTTCGCGCGCGGGCCATAAATCGAAGGGGAAAAACAAGGGCCGTAATTTACAGTACGGCCCTCGAACTCGGTTAGTAAGAGTTATGAATTTCATCGAAGACACGGCTCGGCCTCAAAGCACTGTAATTGTACGCGTTTTGCTTCTAAACATAAACTAATTGAGATTTCAATAAAATTTTTCGAAAGAAGATTGTGTCGTCCATTTTTATGTGTTTGTTCATTCATTGCATAGATTGAAAAGCGATTTTATGTAAACAAAACAAGACTTAGATTTTATACTCGCGTCGCCTTATGCAAATATGTTTGCATTGTGTATTTTGGCAAATCAGTTTCTCGGGCATTTTTTGACAAGCAACAACTCTATTTTATTCGAAAAATAGTCGTAATAGTTATTCTAGACGGAGCAAAAGTTGTTTTTGTGAACTTTTGTACGGTCTAAATGTACTGTGCAGACGGTCGGGTAATTCTGCTTTTCAGAATTGCTAAAATTGAAAAATAGCCCGGTCGTCAATCTTAATTCTTCTGCTTCCGACCTTTCACCTAAGTTAACTGAACTTTCACCTTACTTAAGCTTGTTCAGGGGGTCTTCAGAGGGCGCCGCTGTTAGGCTAAGGCTAACTATATATATTAAGTTATTCTCAGTAATGATTTCAAATCAATGCGCACTATATTCTTTCGTGATTGAAACATTGCAATGTACGCTCGTTGATGCAAATTTCTTTGCCTCTGTTTTCTTTTGCGTTCAAAACGCCTGCTGTAAAAACGTTTTCAAAACGCAAAAGGGCATTTATTGCTCAAAATAATCCTAAGAAGAGACTTAAGGGAATCTGGAAAGTAGCAAGGAGAGTAATAAAGTACAATCATGCTCGAATGTAGATAATAATAGATGCACAGCAGATCACAACGACGGTATAAATCATGGAGGAATGCAGTGCGCATTGATTTCAAATCATTATTAAGCATAACTTAAAAAAGCAAATTTGTAACGCCATTTTGTCGGCGGTTCGTACGTCGTCTTCATCTTTAAATTTAAAGGCGTTCCAGTGAATCAATGGAAATGAAACTTTCAGATAATATTTTGCACATTGGTAAGCATGCACAGTGAATGTTTTAAAAAAATCCATCAAGCCGTTTCTCAGATTTTTGCAAAATCCATTAAAATCGAAAAATACTCAAAAATTGCACATGAAGCGATGTTAGGAAAAAAGGTAGTTCTCAAGATCGCAAAAGAGAAAGTAAGTAAAACTTTCGAGGTTTACAAACATAACATCAAGCTACTTTTTGACATTATCATTAAGTAATTTCACAAAACCAGTGTTAATCTCTCGATCAATTTAATACCAGTACACGAATAGTAAGGTTTTAAATGTTATTGCGATTTATTTTAATTGAAACATACAGAATGTTTTTATTCTTGCAAAATATATATGCCATATACCATATTTTAAGATGCCTATGTGGGATTTTCAATGCGAAATCTTAAACGCGCTAAATTTCACTTTTACTGATTTCTAAGTTTCTTGTTTATCGTCGTCATGGTAATATCGATTTTACCAGAAAATATATCTTGCCAAACTTCAATTCAAAACCAGTTAGTGGTGAAAATTTCACGTTGATTTGACTTGGAGAAGATCGCTTAAAAGCCGATTGAAAAATGTTGGTATGGTCTCCAGAAAACTGTACCGAACCACTTTAACAGTCATGTGACTGGCAAACCTGTGGCCCTCGAATTCCAGGTAGAATTGGAATTTAGAAATGTTAGTTTTTGAGGAGGGAGGAAAAACCTGAGGACCCGGGGAAAAAACCCTCGGAGCAAGGATGAGAACTAACAACAAACTCAACCCACATATGACACCGAGTCCGGGAATCGAACCCGGGCCACACTGGTGGGAGGAGAGTGCTCTCACCACAGCGCCATCCCTGCTTCCATTAGCATAAGGCATAGAATACTAGACGGAGCCTTGTTTCGTGAATACGCCTATTCCCGCGGCAAATACCTATATAGCTACATATAGGAGTACCCCACCACCCTCTCCCCCCCACCGGGGCTGGGGTCCGAAATGTTAAGACCTTTTTCTTCCTCCCTCGCTGGGTTACGTTTTCAACACACAAGCAAGTGAACTTACGTGAGGGCTGAGTAAGTTTTGTTGGAGGCTATAGATGAATTCCTCCTGTCGCTTCACCAAGTGATAAGCATCGTTAGAACTAACGGAAGTGTTAAGCACCGGAAACTGGATGATCAGATGTAGTCGAGCACTTCCTGTTTTAAAGTTCAATAAAAATGACTTACAATAAACCATCGATCGGGAACATTGTTCTTTATAGCGAAGCGCACAATTACTATTTATAGAACTAAAACTCAGAGAACAAACCAAAAGTGACTCTCAGGGGATTCCTAATAAAGAATTTCTATTGTCAGAAATGCAAGAATAAACAAGAATAAATTATAAACTCAACAAACATGAGTACTGACGTCATTTGTGCGCTTTGCTATTGCGATTGCGTATATTCAACACCCACCCAGTCATTCATTTACATACATAATGTAATTCCTTTATTAAGCCCCCCCCCCCCCCCCCCCTTCTCAAATAAGCCACCCGGCTCCCTCTTATAAGACCCTCCTTTTTTAGAGCAAGAAATTTATTAAGCGCCCCCCCCCCCCCCTCTTTTGTAAGCCCTCCCCTCCCCCCTTTTTTTTCTTCAAAACAAAAACAATAAACAACAGACTGTATTATGATACTGGTGCATTTTCACCGTACCAATCTGGGAAATAATTCAGTACTTGCGAGCTTTGGGGGAAATATTGCCGGTACTTGTATACTAATAAAAAAAAAAGTTGTAATTACGGCTATCATGAATAAAGGAATTACAAAAAAGAAGTGGTGCACTGCTGGCATTTCTGTATTAATAAGCTCCCCGTCTCTACTAAGCCCCACCCCTCAAACGCCCTTGAAGTAAACAAGCCCCAAGGGGCTTAATAGAGGATTTACGGAATACTCGGCCCGTCAATCGTCCTGTCTATCGCAAACACAGGTAGGTAGGTAGGTAAACTTTATTTATACACGGTATCAATTCACAAGACATGCTCTTCCATCGAGCCGTGTTTTTAACAACAATAGATTAAGTACTTAACTAATTTAAATTATCTAACTAAATTAATTTTCTATATAAAATTGTATTAAAAAACTATAAAAACTATTCTTTATTAACTATCATTAAATTAGATAAAAATTAAATACATGATTTAAAAGAGCTAAGGAGTAGGCTGTATCTTAGCGCTCAAAGGTAAGCTGTTCCAGAGGACAGAACCGCGATATTGAAAACTTCGTTTGCCTGCTTCAGTACTCGGTCTAGGAACGAAAAGGTTGTATTTTGAATTTCTTAGATTATATGAGTGAACACTGGATGTAGCTTTAAAAACACTGTTTAGACGAGTCGGAGAAAGATTGTGGAGAGTCTTTAACAGAATAATTGCTAGTTGCTTTGAACGCCTTCGCTCCAGAGAATCCCAGCCAAGGTCACCGAGTAAAGTGGAAGATCTAACATTTAAATCAGAGAAAGTGACGCACTTTTAAATCAGCGTTACGCTAGAGTCATGGAGTGCTTACCATATATGGGATAAAGTGAGTTGGTTGGGATGTCAACCGTTGAATAATGGTAAGGCTTTCTCTAAAATCAGCATTCCAATGGAATCAGCTGAAAGAGATGTCACTCACCATTTACATTTCGTTTTCCGGTTTTTTGTTTTGCCCTTGTTACATGACTGCAACCGAGAAAAATAGAGAAATGGTATTAAAGAGATATTTCGCTTGGTTCGAACCAACCGGGTCGAAAGGAGTAGCTTAGAACGCACTCCACACAGATTCCCAGCCAAAATGTCCGATAAATTAACTGTTCCATTTGCTTTCAATGGCAAGCACCCGTGAACTCTGGCACGACTGGTACTACTGGTCACGACTGTGTATCCAAGGGTAGAGAACATAAAAGCATCTTACCATTAACATTTCTCGTTTCAATACACTCATCCTTAAGCTCATCCAATGAAATTATTTGTTGCTTTTGAGTGACAAACTTGAAGTGCATGCTATACCCCCAGTATGACCACAAAGCTAGTGCCATGAGCACCATCAGAATAGGTATGCGACGATGTGTGCACTAGAAAAAAAAAGATAATCAAAATAATGTACAAAGTTAAGGTGATTCCCTAGGACTGCATTGCGCATCACTACTACGTATAATATCTTGCGTCATTTGCGCGTGCATAAGCGCGCGCATTCCGAAGCAAGAGTTCTCTTAGTAAATAAGCGGTAGTTTTCTCCTAAACGAGCATGGTGACCAATTGTTCCGCTATTAATTATGCATAACAATAATTCTAATATTTCATTGGTTAACAACGTTTTGGAAATAATGGTTGCCTCGAGGATTTTTGTGTTCTGCTGACGTAGCAGTGAACACTTATGCCCGTAACTCTCTTAAGGTAAGGAAACATTTCCGGTGTAACAATAGAGAAATCGCAACCAATCAAAGCAAAGAACTGACGAAATCGGAAGTGATTCTGATAATTCTCTTTGAATTCTTCATACATGCATGCTTATAACTCGAATAATATTCCATCTTTTCACTTCAATTAAAGACTAAATTTCAGCTAAAGAGTAGGCTATCAAATTTTAGAATTTATCTGCCACAACAAATTAAACAAGAGGCTGCAAGCAGCCTATACTCATGCGCATGCGTAAGAAAGTTTTATGATCTATTTTAAACATGATAAGAAGATGTCCGACATGGAGAAGAGTTACTCCTTTCATTCAGTCATCGTTCCTGCAAACCAGGTTGTTTACTATTGAATGTTTTGTAAATGAAAGCTGTACCACAATGAAGCCAGTGATTCTTCTGAGTGTTATATATACCAAACGTGAACGTTACTAATGTAAGTAGGGTTGTAGGAGACGCTGTCGTGACGTTTCAGTTACGCTGTTTTAGCCGGAAGTCACTAAACAGGAAGTGTAAATGGCAAAACAATGAACCGGAAGTGCAGAATTTAAAATATGCGTGCATAAATTTGCATGCAAAATCGTGACACAAAAAATAACAAGAAAAACGGAGCCGAAACCTTACCTCATGCCGCTTCGCGCATGAGTAACTATTTCAGCAGCCTAAACTGAGGCAAAATCGCACGACGACTCATATCATATCAGTTTGTTTTCTTGCGACTGGGAGAAATTATAATTCTTCATGCTTACCTTTGAGAATTCATTACTCGAAAAATATTCCATCGTAAGCACTGAATTACGGCTAAAGAGTAAACGATCAAGGTTTCAGAATTTATCCGCCATTACTGACTAGAATTTAATTTTAGCCTGTCGAGCCAATCAAGAAAGCGTTGAAGCTAGCCGAGATGCCAGCTGACAAGCTGACAGTATTCTCCGTATCGTTACGCTTGACTCAGTTTGATGAAAAGTTTTACATGTAAACTTATCGCCAGCGTTCAGTTTATTCATTTATTTGCCCAATATCAACAAGTTTACAGGATTTTACATTTGATCAATAGCATACTTAATATTGAGCAGAAAGTTTCGGAAGCCTTGCTAGGCTTATCAAGGAAACTCCCCGTCCGGTTACATCAATCATATACTGTATTATTATAATGTCATGACGGATATTGACTAGTTACATTCTCTAATTATTACATTGCTGATTTTAAAGTTATATTCCAGTGGTTGATTACAGTATCTATATTAGTTTCCAAGAATAAATTTCTTAAATTTTCGCTTAAATGTAATCAAAGTGCCCTCTGGGCTATCTCCTGTAAGTTTTTCTTATCATGCAATGCTGTCATATTATGTCCGAATGTTGTTTTTGATGTTGCAATTGGACATTTAGGTTATAGTGCATGGTTTCTTGAGTTCAATTTCTCTTTTGACAATTTTGTTTGTAAGTAATTGGTAATGGTTATGCAGTCCTCTTGTCTTGTGTCTGGAACAAATTTCAGTACTTTCAACTCGTCTGGATTTTCACCTGGTTTATTATCAAGAGCTACACACAAACATTGTGTTACTGTTGCCTTCCCTAAACCCGCGCCACTACTTAAAAAGTGTCAATTGCTTCTCGTCGTTTTTAACAGAGAGTAACATATGGTAAAAAAACTCCATTTGTTCTCTGTTCAAAGAATGAACAAGTTCTTTTTTTCCATACGATTAATTACCAGCTTTTCATTATCATTTGCTGTAGACTGAAAAAGTTCCAACATTACTTAAAAGATTGTTCCCTTGGTGATTGTTATCTAAACATGGGTTAAAACAACCAAACAGTTCACTGTATTGTGTTTCTTCGCTTATATCCTGCTCATCGTTATGTTGAGCAGACGGAGCTACAGTATCTAACTGATCACGTTCCTTATTTTCAGGATCTCCCATGGCTTTTTCTTAAGAGTTCTCCTATCTTTCCTTCCGAATATAACATGTTTAACTTGCTAAAATCTTATTTTTACCTGGGATAAGCATCAAGAGCTCTCTGCAATTAATCTTCAGCATCCTTTTTATTAAACATAACTAAATGAATGATATAGCTTTCATTCTGCGAAAAGTTTCATTCCTCCTTTCAAGTAAAATTCTTTACAACTTTGTTCTCTGTTTTCATTATTGGGATCATCATCAATCTTATCGTCAAAATCTGTTTCAGGTGGAAATCTAGTTCTTGTAAACTTACTCAGTGTTCATCCCCTCATCTTAACTTTTGTTTTAATGTCACTGTTAACAAAATACCAGATATATTAAAACCATCGATAGGAAAAATCTAAGGACTATCCGTACCACAATTATCTCTTTAAGCAGAGACTAAATTGGGCATGAATCTTCTGACAAAAATGAACCAAAATGAGGCCTAAAAAAGTAAAAACAAAAATGAACTAAAACCCCGAACCTCACTGAAATCTGACTGTTTGACACTGGTTTGTTTGACCTGGAAAATCAACCTGATGATAGTATTGCAAAACTCTGCTTAATCATTTCTAATGATATAGCTGAAGAAAAAAAAAACAGGTTTGTTTAGTAAGATTGATTTTTCTGTACAAACTTCAATATAGAGAAGACTGCGATAAACTTAAGTATCCCATCTTTTTCCTTGTCAAAGGCAAAACAGAACATTTTTACACGTCTAAAAAATCACCAACTCAATCTAATTAATGTAAATAAAAAAAATAAATTTTATTCGATCTTTAAAAGTGAAACGAAATACTCCGATTTAATTAACCATATCCCGAACATAGAAAAATTATTTCTAAATTCAGGATAGGAAATCATATCTTAAGAATTGAAAATGGTCGAATTACAACCCCTAAAACTCCTGAACACCTTTAGTTAGAATTTGCACCCACTGTACACTTAATTCAGTTGAAGTTTATTTCACTGTATGCACTGTATGTTATTTGATGAGCTACGAAATACCTTTTTTGACAAAATTATTAAACAAAATAGATTTGGATTATTTCTGATCGCTTTTACAAGCACTTATTGAAAAGTTCTATATTTGTTTGTCAACCTACAAGGAAACTGAAAGCACTAGTTCGTTAAAACCTATTGTTGTTTAATTTAGTCAGTCTCTTATATAACTTGCAAATGGGGTAAATTAACCGAGGACATTTTTAACTAAAGGGACACTGTCCCGACTACCCTGGGTGCCAGAGGTTTTTATTTTTTAGTGAAAACGGCGAATTTGAGCGGCGAAGCCGCGACAACGAGGCGCAACGCGCCGAGAAAAAATAAAAACCTCTGGGCACTCGAGTACACAACCTCATTTCCATGCGATTTGTGGATCGGATATCTCACCAAACCGGTTTTAAACTTTGGGGACCAAAGCGTGTCTGTTTGTTTACATTAAATCTAACAGCTGACATGTTTAAAACGCGGTCGAGACAGAAATATTAAATCAAAAAAGATACATCGATGACATTTTTCACTGTAGAGTGTCGAGAAAAAGGAGATAGAAGATTTTATTGTCCTTGCAAACAAACATTAATCTCAGACAAAGAAGTAAACTTTCTGGATACAACCGTTTTCAAAGGCGAGAGATTTAACAAACAAAGAATCCTTGATATCCGCACGCAATTAATCCAGTACACCTATTTCTCTTCCTGTCACCTACCAGTGGTCAGCGAAATCGTTCAGCGAGAATACCTGCAACTCCAAAGCACGCCTCCGTGCTAGACATAAAAATTTTCCTCGTTCAAACAAAACTCTAAAGGTCACACTCCACGATAACACGAATTAATAAGTCGTGTCTGGCCTGTCAACACCTCTTTTCAAGACATCCTTGCGCTGAATAAATTAGTTCTCTGATATTTTGAAAATTTGGATACTAAAGAGAAATCCACAGCGTTTCTTAAAGATCGCAAAAAGCCGCGATCTCTATCTACGTCCACCATTGTTGTTTGTGTGGCTTCACTTTGGGAAACCGGTTTTTCACGCGCCCGTGGCGAATTGTTTTGGTCCAGCCAATCGAAGTTGCTGTTGCATCGTTAACTCCCGGTAGAGTCTGGAAACAAGTAGGAGAACCAATCAGCGACCTAGTTCAGATTCTGAACTAGATCCTCGCATGGAAATGAGGTTGTATATTCGAGTGACCAGAGGTCCGTCTCGCGAGCTTCTTCTAACCGTTTATGCGGTTAATTTCACTCATGATATTCAGAGAACGGACCTCTGGATCCAGGGTGTGTCCCGACAGAAATATCGTGTTTTCATGATTATGGCCAGGAGCTTGCTTTAGCTTGCTTTATCATCCGAAAATAGGAAGAAAAAATAGCCAAAAGTGATGAACGCAGAAAAATATGAATTAAAAAGACAAAATAACGACAAAATTCCACCAGAATCGAATCGAAACTTTGAATATTTCTTTTCTCCAAACTACTGCTTCTGTTTTTCTCCTTGAATCTTTTAATCCAATTTAGTTGTATATTTGGTGACATTTGGCCGGATATAACATGGAAATTAACAAACACGTTATTTCAACAAAACTTCATTGTAAGCCTATTTACACGTTGCGATTTGTCGTGCCGATTTGTCGGCCCCGAGAAAAGCAAATCGGCGCGTGTAAATGGCGACCCGATGCGCGTGCGATTTCAGTCCGACATGTCGGCCGATTCGGAAAAAATCTGTGATCGCTTCACAGATTTTCGCGTGTCGGGCCCGATTTTAAGAACGAAAACGCAATCTGTACAAGAAATCACGCAAAACAAATTATATCTGCAGTATTTAAACTAACAACAACCTAAATAACCTATTGGATATCATTTGTTTTTCAAGAAGTTCTTAGCAGAAAAGTTTTGAAATAAAAAAAAAAAGTTCATGTACGATGCTTGCACTGTACAAAGAGCGCGCGCACGATTTGTCGTGGCCGACAAATCGGCCCGACAAATCGCAGCGTGTAAATAGGCCTTTAAACGTACAGCATACGATCGCATACAACCATTCTCGGTGAGCAATGTCAGCTTACCTCAAAGTCTCTTTTCCCTTTCTTAAGACGTAGTGCTATAACAAAAAATAATACCAAATGTCCTGAAGCAACCAGTTTGACAAACCAGACTGGACAAACAAATTAAACGCATCGTAAAGGATATTAGCCAAGCGCGCTTGATCTAGCGTGCCAAATATCTGACCACAGTCTACATTAGGTGAGATAAGATTACATTACGTTACACTTTTTGACGCTCGATACAATGAAATATATGCTGCAACATGTTCCTAAAAAAACATAGAATTCATAATCGTACGCCTTAAAAATCATCACTGTGAAAAAGAGATATTAAACAGTAGGAATGTTACCTAACTGAAAAAAAATTGTCAGGCCACAAACGTGCGCTCGCTAAACAGCTTTAAAAACATATCCTTCGACTCGTGTGTTCTGATCTATGAATGATAGCATCTAACAAAAATGCGAGAAATTTTGCTAAAAAATAAAATGCAATAAAAATGCAACAAGAATGTCCCCACAGATTCACTAAAAAGTCTATTAATAGTGTCTAACAAAAATCTTAGTTAACTAAATCATCAACGTATGAATATATCGCTTTGTCAGGCCACAAACATGCGCTCGCTAAACCGCTTTCAAAAATATGCCACTCGACTCTTGTGTTCTTATCGATAACATCTTGCTAACAAATATGCACTAGGAATGTCCCCACAAATTCACTAAAAAGTCTATTAATAGTATCTAACGCATTTTTTGCTAACAAAAATGCATAAAGAATGCATGTTAGCCCACATAAACTCCTGTAAGTTAAACATTAACTTACAGGAGATAAAAATGGTACTACTGTCGGCACAAGTGAATTCGGGAAAATTAAAACAGTACACGCCAAGGTACGGGGTTAAAAGAATAAGCTAGAAACTACAAACATCTCGGAAGCTCTTGCGATCAGAACTGATTTGAGTTGACACCTCTTCGCCTGGGGTATCACATCGAACGTTCGAGGTTTTCGAACTCAATCAAACCAAATCTAGACCGGCTACGAGCAGTCCCTCTTTCCCAGCTTCGAAACAAAAAACGAACAAGAAACGAAAAAAACATGGGCAAACTGAAAATGGCCCCGTGAAAACTGGGCCGGCGAGACAGGCGCGCGGGAAAAGAGAGACTACAGCTCAGACTAGCCCAGACGAATGAATTATGCGTTTCTCTCACAACCCAAAAATCTGATTGGCCCTTGATCGAAGATCTGTCAACGAGCGTTAACGCAGCGGTGACGAGATATCAACATTCGAGATCATGGCTGACAAGCTCCAGGAATGTTTATTTCGATTTCCTGAATTCAATCGTTGAAACCAGAGCAAATCGAAGCACTTGAAGCTCTTATCGCGATGCGATGACCTTGCTATTTTGCCAACTGGGTTCGGAAAGAGCCTTATATATTTTGCCAAGCAAAACTAGTGTAAACTATGAAAACTGTGCCAAGAAGAATGCGTTGCTCTTAAAGTAGCAACTAGCAAATACAAACCCCCGCAACTGATAAAGTTCGAGAGGAGAACCAAAACCATTATTCTTGCCTGAATAAATCAGATAGTGGCATAAACAAAACAGTCGCTAGCTGGTTAAAATTAAAGAAAATTGCCAACGGATGAATTATAAACATCGAGCTCCACGCAGCTATATAAAGGCGACAATAACGCGCTTAATCGTATCAATAACAAAATTTTCGATTGTGATTGGTCATACACGCGTCTATTTCTTACGTAATTGGCGCGCGATCACGTGGATGTCCAATTACAGCTATCCAATTACAACTTTTTGTAATTGGATAGCTGTAATTGGACACCTACGTTGCGCGCTCGTCAATCAGGTGCACTTAAGGTGGCTCCATATTATTCTGCCCTCTCATCTTTTGCATTCCATTACAGCTAGCCCGATGGTGTGGCTAAAAATCTTTTACTTGAAACCAGTAAATCTTTTATCAGTCAACAAAGTGGTATCCAAATTACGTCATCATTCGTTGCCATGGCAACGCGAAAAGAGGTCAAAACTACGCTATTTTGGACCATTTGAGGCTAATAACTTATAAACTACACGGTGAAAGTTTTTGTTTTCGATATATTTTTGTTTAATTGGCAAGAGAAACATTTTAACAATATTTTTAAAAATTCTGTACATAGAGTTCAGAGCTTCCTTAAATTTGTGTAAAAATGACATATCTCTGAATCCTATGTACAGATTTTATTCAAAATGGGCACAAATGTTTGTTATGTTTATTAGACGAAAATATATAAAAATCAAAAAATTTCACCAAACAGTTTTGAAGTTATTAGCCTCAAAAGGTTGAAAATGGGGTCTTTTTGGCCTCTTTTGACGTTGCCATGGTAACAAATTTTGATGTCGTAGCCACCTAAATTTGTTCATTGGTTAAGTGTTTACAAACCTGCACTAAACATTTTCTCTTAACTTTACTGGTATAGCTCTGATTGAATATCATAGATGTATCATGATGGGAATGTTTAAACTATTAGGATCCACCTTAAATGTTTTTTTCTCGCTGTTTCTTCCTGCTTTCAAACTGATAGAAAATATCCTTGACGTTTTGAGTACAAAAAAACTCCACATACACTTTTTAGTCTCGAATTTTGTTATTGATTCGATTAATTAGTAATTGAACTTCGTGTCGTACAATTCAGTACAACTCAATTCCCTGAATTGTACTCCACTCAGTCCAATTACTATTACTAATAACGCGATGACTTCGTCATCGCTTAAAAAATGGATTTGGTTTCAGTTGAGATCTCCCGTATTGCGATAAATTATAGATTGACAGGATGATACCGAAAAATCATTCGACCGTGAAAATTCATTCGTCTGGGCTCAGTCTGTACTCTCTTTTTTCCCGCACGCCCGTCTTGCCCCCAGTTTTCGCG
The DNA here is from genome assembly GCA_022457155.1 of Cladopsammia gracilis. Lineage (NCBI taxonomy): Eukaryota > Metazoa > Cnidaria > Anthozoa > Scleractinia > Dendrophylliidae > Cladopsammia > Cladopsammia gracilis. Next base: position 2,185,041 of record JAJGOT010000057.1, on the reverse strand, counting down.
CGGCCATTTTCCACTCGCCAGTATTTTTCCTTTCTCGCTCGACGGAGTAAGCTGGGAAAGAGGGACTGCTCGTAGTCTAAACTAAATCGAACTCAATCGTTCGACTGGGTTCGATTTTGTTCCGACATCGAACAAAATAGAACGAAGAGCAAAAATTATCCAACAACATCGAATGTTTGGCTTTCCAACTCCAGATACGTAAAATGATTCAGAGTTGAGGCAGTACGTAAAAGCCATCTGTTTCCTTTGTTATCATATTCCAAATTACATTTTACAGTTCGCCGGAAGTTCGTTGATTGTTCAAGCCCAAAGAAAGAGTTTCCTTGTTCACAGAAAGTCTGTAAGTCGAATCATACCGGTCCATTTAATCCTCTTGATCAAGAGACAATAGTCCAGTTTCCAACTCGCTAAGACCGCTGAATTCAAACACCAATGACACATTGATCATACAGGGTTAGACTCGACCTGATGTAAAATATTCACAAATACCGGCAGAAGGTGCGTGAAATTTGAAAATTAAACAATAGACAGAGCTCTGAATAGGTCATCTTCTCGCCTGAATTTGTGAATATTTTACATCAGGTCGAGTCTAACCCTGTATCAATGTGTCATTGGTGTTTGAATTCAGCGGTCATAGCGAATTCGAAACTGGACTATTGCGCTAAACGGCTAACAAATCAGTAATATCGTCTTTCGTAACTTTTCGTATGAACGGCTGTTTGTCGAAGCTGGTCAGAAAAAGCGCCACAATTTGGCCTTATTTAATCCTTTAATCCCCATGATCAAAATACAAATTCTCCTTTCTTTTCCCCATATATTTACCAGATAATTAGTGGGGAGAAATTGTTAAAATATCAAGAGAATTCATCTTGGCTGATCATGTCCTTAATTCTCATGACCTCTTTCAGTTATTAAACATTGATATTACAAGGAGAAATTTGACACTGATCACTGATCATATCTTTAATTCTCATGATCTCTTTCAGTTATTAAGCATTGATATTACAAGGAGAAATTTGACACTGATCACTGATCATATCCTTAATTCTCATGACCTCTTTCAGTTATTAAGCGTTGATATTACAAGGAGAAATTTGACACTGATCACTATTGGCGCTTAAAGGATTAATTTGTTCTTCTCGTTGTTTTTGTTTGTTTTCTAGTTTATTTGAGCGAGCTGTTTCTACATTTACCTTCGACATCTTTAGCTTTCCTGGTTGAGTTTCTTGAAGGGCTTGTGAAAATCTGTTAGAGGAAGAGAAACAAAAATTAACAAATTGTGCTGTTACTCCAGTTTATACCAGACCTGACCAATCGATTAAATCGATGATAATCGATATCAATCTATGACATAGCAACTGTCCTGTCATGACCAGCCGCACGGCTTAGCAACGGTCGCCATTTTGGACTCAAATGAGAAAACCTATTGCTTCACGATCAGACAAGAGTGCACCGCTGACAGGCGAAACACATTTCGAAAACGTCTGGATGTGGGTATGAACACGGAATTCCACATCTGAACGATAAAAAACTGAACCATCGATTAAGAACTAAAGACTATTTATTTTAAACACAGCCCCACAAGCTCTGTGGCATAAATTTTAATCGTGTCAAAATAAAGGTTATCTATCTATCCAGCTAGGATAAATCGGGTTGGAATCACACAACTGCGAGGGCTCAAAAATGGACAAGAGGAGATTATATTCCCGACATATACTTATTACTATTAAACTTTAACCGTCAACCGTCAAAGCTACCCCCCATCGAGACCCTCTATGTATCACTTTTGATATATCAAATATTTTCTTATATTTTTCTTCAAATGAATTTTGATAATATCATGATATTTTGAGAGTGGTATTCTGCAGTGACCGGGATATCAGAATATCATGATAACATATAAATATCAGAAAATAGTATCAAAATCTCAAATCTTTGATAGGGAGAGTGTGTCTTGTGAGTTTTGAAAATAGGCTATAATTGTAAGTCGAGAAAGTAGATGTGTATATTAATGTAGAAAGAAACTTTGCTGTTTTAGAAAATTTGGAAACAATGAAATGCTGAGATCAATTATTGTCCAAATACAATTTAACACCGCACTCGTAAAACTGAATACTACAATGAAATAATTTTGATATTATCACACAGAATATCGAAGTATCATAAACGGTAACCGTTTATGCTTTGGGTTTGATAATATTATCATGAGAAAGCCAATTACACTTTTACTCCTTGAGTCGAAGGAGGGAACGCAACAGAATAAACATGCTAGAGAAAACATGCAAATGATACATGCATGTATACCTCGTTCGTTAAACGTGAGACGACAATGAAAATCGCAAAATGCCGAAGGAAACGCGAGATATTAACACAACACGAACCTTCCTCGTTCTTAAAGGCATGTGGGCGAGAGTGAATTTGAATATCCCTCGTTCTTTCGTGTGAAGCGCGTGACAGGCAATCATAAATTTGAATATCTCTTGTTCTTTTAGTGTGTGGCGCGAGATTAGCGTGTAGCACGAGACTGGCAATCAGAATTATTGTTCAACAATGGCCGTGTTTTCACGAGCGATTTTTCAAGTCGCTGAGCGAGTGACAGTCGGAAATCTCGTGAAAACAGTTGCTTGTCCAACTCGCTTAAGTTAAGCGAGTCGGCGAACTACAATAGAATTCTCATTAAATTTAAGCCACCAAACCAGGTCGCTTAAGCTTGTCGGCAATTAAACAACAAAGAAGGGCATTGTATTGTCGTTCTTTTGTGTTCTAATTTCCTATTGTTTTAACAAAAGAAAATATATCGCGCATGGTATAAGAAAAATGAATAAAGTTCTGTCCGTGAAAACGCATAAATTTTTTAAGCTGCTTAATGCGGTCAATGAACAAGTCACCTACAGGAATGTTAAGCGAGAAAAACCGCCTCGTGAAAACACAGCCAATGTTTATATTTAATCATTAGCATATTCATTATGTACACCATTCATAACGTACATGTTTCATAAAAAAGACCGATGCGACAACTTACGCCGCCTGTCACTCCTTTATCAAACTGTACTAATCGATAGAGACTGCATGGACAATGATTGGAGAGATTTTTTACTTCTTACTATAAACTGGCAAATGTACTTGCTTGCTGCATCATTTTTGAGAAAAGCGTTTGTATTGTTTGACGATTTACGAGTGTTTCATAATTCATCTCAATGTTTACTTGTAGAAGGCTTCAAAAATGTTTTAAAAATTAGAATGAGTTTTAGACCTTCTACTTTTACTTTCATAATATCTTAAGGTGTTTCCCTCCAGTTTCCATGCAGCCGCACCGACCATTCTTAAGCGGCCGTTTAACTAACTTTCCTTTATTGAATTAGTATGAAACTTACACAAAATATTGTACTTAGTTTGAAGTTTATAAGATTGTAATAATTTTGAAAATCGGATTTAAAATTGCGGAGATAAACGAGAAACATTGAAATCGCTTGAGTCTAAATTCCGAGCGATTGCGATGGCATCTAGAAAAATCAAAACTATTACGATAAACTATGACATATGGCAAACAAAATATCTAAAAATTAGAAACTTTTGTCAAGCCGATTTTAAGTAAATCAGGAAAACATTTCGAACTTGTGATTTTGCATGTGTATGAGCACATCAATAAGTTCCTCAATCAAGCTTATAAAAGTTTAATTTCTCAATCTCAAATTTACGCCAAAATGTGTGTTTAGAGTATGAGATGAAACTATGAAATTTTGAAAGCGTTTCTCGTTTTAGTTTTGGAGATTCGATTTTCTATAGGAAACCATAGTTTTTTTGACTGAGTCCTTGATATTGTAGTTTTAGCGCTTTTCTATATATTTCAAAAACCGCGAGATAGATTTTTTTAAAACTTTTTTAGTCTTTTCTTTATAATATGAACAATATTGTCTCGAAGTTTCATCTTGATTGAAACATTGCAACATGGTCAAATAAAATAATAAAGTTCACCCAAAACGCGATTGAGACTTCGTGCTTTGATTGCACGGTTGAAGTCGCACAAAGACGCTTTAATTAATTAATTCAGGTGAAGCGCAACGCATTTCTGCGTGACCATCATGATTTGCGGAGTAACGTTAGGGGCTGTGTTCCACGTTATTTTTATCGTTCCCACGAATTTCAGTGGGACGTTTATTTGAAAGCAGGCTTTTTTATTCGCATTTGACGTGCACTGGACTCTCTCGACATTTTGAATTGTAGGGAAAAGAAAGAAGTCATCGCGATTTGCATAATTCTCAACACGCAGAAATGCGTTACACTTCACCTGAATTAATTAAAGCGTCTTTGCGACGTGCGCCTTCAACCGTGCAATCAAAGCACAAAGTTTAAATCGCGTTTTAGGTGAACTTTGTTATTTTATTTGACCATGTTGCAATGTTTCAATCAAGATGAAACTTTGAGACAATATTGTTCATATTATAAAGAAATGACCATAAAAGTTTAAAAAAAATCTATCTCGCGGTTTTTGAAATATGTAGAAAAGTGCTAAAACTACAATATCAAGGACTCAGTCAAAAAACTACGGTTTCCTTCAGAATATCGAATCTCCAAAACTAAAACGAGAAACGCTTTCAAACTTTCAAAGTTTCATCTCATACACTAAACACACATTTTAGCGTAAATTTGAGATTGAGAAATTAAACTTTTATAAGCTTAATTGAGGAATTTGAGGATGTGCTCATACACATGCAAAATCACAAGTTCGAAATGTTTTTCTGATTTACTCAAAATCGGCTTGACAAAAGTTTCTAATTTTTAGATATTTTGTTTGCCATATGTCACAGTTTATCGTAATAGTTTTGATTTTTCTAGATGCCATCGCAATCGCTCGGAATTTAGACTCAAGCGATTTCAATGTTTCTCGTTTATCTCCGCAATTTTAAATCCGATTTTCAAAATTATTACAATCTTATAAACTTCAAACTAAGTACAATATTTTGTGTAAGTTTCATACTAATTCAATAAAGGAAAGTTAGTTAAACGGCCGCTTAAAAATGGTCGGTGCGGCTGCATGGAAACTGGAGGGAAACACCTTAAAATACTGCAAAATATCAACATCTCCTATCAATCTCTTAATATCAAAATATCATGATCATAATATCAAGATATCATGATGATATCAAAATATCAAATAGTTTATGATACTTTGATATTCTGCAATCCCGATCCCGCACCTTAATGCGAGAAGGGCTGCCATGCGGTGTTAGAAAAGCCACTGGGGCGATCAGAGTCTTGTCACAAAGCAAAGGCGATGCACCGATTGCTTGTTCGTCGTTCTCGAAACACCACTGACAGTTCAGAACATGTGAACCAACTATGCCTACTTTTATTTGTTTGAAATGAACTGGAAACTACGCCAATCCAAGAGAAAAGTGATCCACTGATGATACATAACGCAATTTAATGCACATAGTTCGTGGAATTAGAGAATGGTTCGAAAACTGATTGTAGAATCCTAATACATGTAAATATGAGAGAGGCACTCACCTTCTCGAACGCTTGGACGGCAAATGTGAAGTTTAGCAACTTCAATCATTTGCTGTAAAACCGTTATAGAAAATAAGCTTGCAGTTGTTTATCGAACGTGAGGGATATAGGTAAATCTTCCGATCGCGCAAATCGAGCGCAAATAAGAAAACCCTGAATGTAATCGACTATTTTTTCGTTTTCGAAGTAAAAAGATAACTGGTCTTAGCTATGCCTATCCGTGGTCGTAAATAATCATTTCGTTACCTCATTGTGTTCTAAAAAGAAGAAATGATGTTCACTATGGCCAGATTCAGCAATTCAATGTCGCGAATATAGATTGTATAGCTGACTGAAAATTGATAAGTAGTCATGAGCAGTCTTGAGCGATGACACGTTTTGGCAACTGTCGATCATTTTCTTAATTGGTTCCATGCAGCTGGTCATCTTCTCTTTTACAAATCACGTTTTTTTCGGAGTTGTTGGCTAAGACCCCTTTAGACATCGCATTAAATAGTCTGCACACAAAACGATTTGTTGTTATAGCCAATCCTCTCTCAATCCGTGAAACCTCGAGGGGAAACTTTTAAATTAACAAGAAGCTGTACACAGCTTGAACTCGTGGCGCCTTTAACTCATTGCAGCATTTATTCCCAAGTGATTTGAGTGCTTTTACAGAGAAACATAAGCTTAAAATTATATCTAATCAAAGGCTCCTAAGAGCCAACCCGCAATATTGCCGTAAGCTTTAATACGTTTTCACACTGACACAGTTCGATATATATATTTTTTTTAATTAAACGTAAGGATTTTTGACGAACGAAAACAAAAAGTACATCACTTTCATAATGTCCGGTTCGAAAAAAGAAAAAAAAAAAAAGAAAGAAAGAGAGATTCGAACTCGGCCCGTCCGGGTCTAAGCCACAAACTCAATCATTGCACTGTCCAAGAGCACATACTACTTACGAACTAAATTTTATTAATTTAAGCTAGATACGCATCAGGACGCGTGTTTAGGTTGCAAAATCCTTTTAGATCGATTTTAATGTTGCACTAAAAACTCCAAATGCGAAACATCTGTAAGCTTATTGTTGTCTATATTCGTTTACATCAAATTAATTATTGTTATCGTTGGATTCACGTTGAATTCCTGTTACGAAACGTGTTCGTAACAAAGCATTTGCTCACTAAGTTTACAGCTGATGGAAGGAGCGAGTGAGTGAGTGAGTGAGTGAGTGAGAGAATGAATTTTATTTAAACACCCTTGCCGATAACCTGTTCATCATGCTTTCACGTATACACGGGTTTAAAAGTATGACTACACTGCATTCACTAGATTCAGTAGCTGACACTTAAGCTCGACCCGGAGCTCGATCGCTAAGCAAATGGCAAGTTTAATATATAAAACACAGAACTTGCCAGAGCAAAAATCCCACAGGAATAAGCGGCGAACACAATATCAAACGGTCCTATCCATCCATGAACGCCTTGAATTGTCTTGAAAGTGTGCAGTTGTACGCAGTAGTTCTTTATCTTGCTTCTCGAGTACACAAACGGAGAGATTTTACGGTATGTATTTCATGGCCGAAAGCCATATAGTCGTCTATATAGACTTAAATATGCGTGCATAAATTTGCATGCGCTAATGTGACACGAAAAAAAAACAAGAAAAGTCAACGCCGGATTTATAACTCGTGTGCTTCGCCACGAGTAATGATTACGATTATACGATTGTAAAGCTTCAAAGCAAGTCGAATGAAAAAGGAACAACACCGCTCGGGAATAATCGTGCTAGATCGTCAACTTCTCCTGTGAAAAGAATTATTTTGGATTAACGTGTTTTGAACTTCCAATGGTCTATTGACCGGAAATTTGCTGGTGTAATCAGTGCCTGATGTTACAGACTATTTATTTATTTATTACTAGTAGTAATCACCGATTATAGTGCATCTCCTTATCCCGTGACCCCTCGCCTTGATTTCAGCCACTGTTTAATATGGCTATGTCGCGAGATACATCACGCAGGCAAAAACGTCGGGCCAACATTAAACAAATTCACGCTATCGCCGTGGAATCGGGAAAAATCCTTCAATTCTGCGGTGCTGTGTAGACTCTGTGTGCTGTGTGCTGTGTGCTGTGTGCTGTGTGCTGTGTGCTGTGTGCTGTGTGCTGTGTACTGTCCGACATATAAATAGTATATTTGTCGTGATTTCATTACAGTTATTTCCCCCATTCTGAAATCATACGCCTCAGTACATGTCAGTAACTCAATGTCTAGAAGTTACATTCAGCATATGTTTAATCAGTTGAGCATGGACGAAGGTTCTTCCCCGGGGCTGATTGCTGTGAAATCAAACCAAAAGTTTTCCTATTTCACTCTCTCCTACGAAAGTAGTGTGCTTTCAATGCTGTAACGTTGCTTGATTCCAAAGAGACCCAACAACTAACTTGGTCCGGAGAACAACCTTCGTCCATTTCCACTGCGTACTTTTAGACATTTAGTGTAACGTTAGGTTTTAAGCGTGTTCTGCAGAGATAAATCTTGATAACGCGCGTCGATGCGCTGGACTGGAAAAACGATTGAACGTCGGTTGAACTGTGATATTTGGCGGGGGGAAAGCTCGGTGAGCACACAACTTAGCAGCGTGGCACTCGTTACAAAATGCCAGAGGTACACGGTCGTTGTAACTCGTCCGTAAGCGAAGCAGAAAACGGTGGAACAGAACTGGAACTCTTCAAGGTTTATTCGTGGTCTTCACACGTATACACTATAACACTCATGGGTAACTCGAATTGTACAATGTACAAGCTTGCTTATATGTGCTCTCGACATGCTGATACAATTCAAATAAAGTTCGGTAAGCCTTTCAACTAAAATTAAGTTTACCACAGAGTAAATAACTAAAGGCGATCGTTATAAAAAATCTAGCCTTAAAAGGAAGTATTGGCGTAAAATAAAATAACTCATATCGTTAGAAACTAGATCGAAATATTGCTCTGAACTTAAGTAAACACAGGTGCTTGCAAAAGGTCATTACATATTCCGCGCTCTTTTCGTGAATACTAATTGTGAAACGTTTCGAATGCTAGAATACTGAAAATACTTAACTTAATAGTTTAACTATGCAAGATAAATGTTCTCCATAATTATTTAAACATGATGTTTATAGAATAGCTTTGATATTAAGCCACGAGAGTTGATATTTAAGAAATCTTGTAAACCTGAGTACCTATTGTGATCATAACAATTAATTTCGCTAGGAAACATTGGAGGTCGGCTGTGTCTGCATTTAATAAAGCCTCAAATATCGCTTAATTTCCCAAATCCCATGAGTTTGATTTATATTTGCAGTGTTCTAATTCAAGCTAGGAAGTTGAGGAGATTAATGTTTAAACAGCTTTCTTTTCCAATTTCGAAAAGCAATCTTACAATGACGGCTGAATAAACATTCATTTCCACAAGATGTTTTTTGAGATTCTAAAGTTATTATTTGGAAAATGAATCTGGAATACCTTAGAGTTAGATTTATAAGTTGAGTTCCTTTTTTTAATACTATAATGAAATAGCGCTTGTGACATTAGATATTGAGCCGTCCAAAATCGGGAAAATATCCGAAACTAAATCAAGACAAATAGATTATTTACATGTGACATTTCGGAGCACTCAGTTCCCCAAAATTAAACGGAATGTGCCTGATTTCCACGCTTGGGAACGCTGGATACTATTGTTACGTTTCAACATGGCACAGAAATGGTACACACAAACTTTTTTCTCGATTCTTTCCGCTTGGTACAAATGTCACAGGAAACCCAACACCAGATTAGGAAGCGTCGACGAAACCAGTATAACTGGCACACTCGGGTGAATTAAGGAATGAGTCTCGTTCGATTTAAAGGGGGTGGTTTATTTTAAAACATATTTGACTTATTGACTTTAAACTTTCTAAGAGGCTTTTAATTGTTGAAAAATATTGTTTTTCGCTTACATGAATGGACTTGCTACGTCACGTGACTTGCCACGCCCAATTTTTAGCAATTTTTTTCGATCCAAATTTACGAGATTTTGCAAAAATATTTTTCTACTTAATTTGTTTTCTATCAATGTCCATTAGTGCAGGGTTTATGGAACTAATCGGGGTTTTCTAAAGTTATTTGTTTTCTGTAAACTATAACGTTTTAATTTTAGAGGGGGACTGGGACTAGAGGAAAACAATGAATAATTATGCAGCAATAACAGTTTTCGAAATTCCCCGTTTAATGTGACCTATCACTCTGTAAATTGAAGACTAAGGAAGGAAAAACGGGAGTTTTTAATTGAATTTTCATGCCGTAATCTTAAAATTCCAAATGTTGCATAATTTAGGGCGTGGCTGGTCATGTGACCCCAACAGACACAGGGTATCATCCAAAAATGGTTTTGTTTCTTAGTGCATAATTATAAGATCAAATACTAGGGGTCGCTGAATAAAGCTAGAAAAAATGATGAAAACCCAATATTACACAAGGAGCCATGCCTTAATTCACGCGAGCAGTGAATTCGTATCATCAGTGTTCGATACTATAATACCATGAAAGAACAATCTACTCTAGCTCAAAACATAAATCTAGGTAGTTCTGAGAATAGAAGGACAAAGGGGCTATTAATAAGAGGACTACAGAATCACTACAAGAAAACAATTTACTTGTAGATCCAATGTAAAATACTCTGCGAAGAAAAACATTCGCCGAAAACGTAATTTCGCATGTCCTACTTTTGTGACAAATTAGAAATTTCTGCCGCCTCTCATCGCTCCCGCGAACGCCCCTATAGCGACTGGGAGCGATGAGATCCGATGATACCGCACCATCGATAATTCTAACACAGGATTGAAACCTACCACAACCGCCGAACACTTTCTCTCCTTTCCTGATCACACTGCTAATGACATGCAATTTAATTTAACTCCCTTGAAAAAAATTGATTTTTAATTTAACTGCTTCCTTGAAAAAATTAAATTTATTTCTCAAAGATAGAACTGTCAATCTATATGTCATCAGTTTTACGTATTTCCGTCATTACGCAAACTATTTACTATATATTAAATCATATCATGTATACCTAATGTAAATTTTCCTCATTGTACCTGAAGAAGGGTGGCTTGGCCAACAGAAATATAGTACACAAAAATCTAAAAATCTCCGTTATATCGGTCTTTGCTTCTACAGTATTTAAGCCGATTAATAATTTGATCCAACGTTCACCAGCAGAATCGTCGTCCACGGTTGTTGCGCGAAGGCAAATTAGTAGTCTCCCACGCAGCCGTTAACTGTCGGAAACTGGTACTCACTCTAAGCCTCGCTTTCGTTCTGGTGCTCAGATTGCCCCCCCCCCCCCCCCCCCCCAACTCCCCCTCCTTTCTCACAAATAAAAATCGTTCGGTTGATCGATCGGCACCTAAGTAGGACGCTTTGACCTACGCCTCTTATGTACAGAAGTACAAAGCACCGAGCTATTACTTCAAGCTAAAAATATACTAGTTGTTGCAAAGTGCCTTCGACCTAACCTGATGTTATTACGAATTTGGTTTCTTGGAAATTACGAAGGTGTGCCGAAGATCAACGGAATTAAACACACAACAATTTTCCGAGGTCGATTGCGGAATTCTAAGAATTTTCAAAATCATACACATAAAGGCCACAATATCCTGGCTGATATATCGTGTTTTCATCATTTTGACCAGAAGCTTGCTTTATTATCTTGAAATAAAAGAAAAAAATGTGTTCTGTTTTGCTCTATATAATCTTTTTTTTTTCCAATAAAGTTTTATATTTGGTGGCATTTGGCGATAGACTGCTAGCAGTCCCTCTCTGGATAGTCGAGCGGGCGAGCTAATACGCGATCGGCGATCGCAGCGGCGAGACAGCGAAAGTAATGTGAACCGAGGGGGCTCTGGGGATGGGGCCTCTCCCCCAGTTTCCCCTCGGCTCGTTCGCTCGCTCCAGTCTGATCAGCTGGCCCGCTCGATTGACTGAAAAGGGACAGCTAGCAGTCTACATTTGGCGATAGAACATGGAAAAAGATAAGCGAAAGTTTGTCATTTCGGCGGGATAGTGTTCCTTTAATCATGAACAGAAAACCTATAGCCTTGAATTAAGAAATAAGAAATACCCTTTCTGGTTGAAGTTTTACCAAAAAAATTGTGGAAGAAAATTAAATTCCAAAGCCAACCTCATCACGAGATTATCTCTTCTTCCCGTTCCAACGGGGGGAGGGGGGAGACCCTGGTAACCAGTTTGTTCTGTAGTTGTTCTGGCTCTTCCAACTTTCATCTGGCGAACGAAAATTGTATTGGCTGATTTGAACCACGTGATACATTGTGTCGAAATGTTGAGAATGAAAGTTGCGTTATAAAAGAGTGACAGGTCTAACACAAATCTAACACGACAAGTGATTCCTCGAAGGAAGAACAAACTAATTACTTTAATAACGATTTTTCAACTGGTATTTTTCCAAAACACACGGGAAGAACTTCAGAAAATTGTCCAATTTCTTCTAGTTGCAATACATTTCCACCCTAGCTCTGCTCAACCATAACAATTATGTTGGTTTCTGTGCTCTACTAAAGGGTAGTAAAGGAGGGGGGAGGGGGAGAGGGAGGTGGGGTCGTGATCCCGTTTCACGCACCTTTTCTCACGCAATTCCCGCGTTTAGGACCATTTGGAAGACGATCTAACTCCTAAAATGCATTGTCCTGTCAGAAAACAACGATGCCATGCGTATTGTTCAGCTATCTACAAGGATCTTTTAGAAGAAATGTGTGTTTATTGGTATGATGATATGAAGCTAGAGCTACATACGACGAAGTATTTTAAAATAACTCTATCAGAGCGAGTGCTTGTTCCTAGTCTTCTTAGACGTTCCAAGACGATGGCGATGCAACCAAAATAGGACAACTTCGGTAAGATTAGAGCAGTTTTCAATTGAGTGTCGTAAAACCAAAACCAAAGTAATTACTCTGACCAATCACAGCAGTCGTAAACAATCCAATAAACCAATCAATGAAAACTTTTCATTGATACAAATACAATTAATGTTGGTTAGTCTGTGTACTAGTAGAGTATTTGTTAACAAAACTGGACCATTATTGTTCGGTTTCCATCGATACAAATACAATTAATGTTGGTTAGTCTGTGCACTAGAAGAGTATTTGTTAACAAAACTGGACCATTATTGTTAGGTTTCTATTGATACAAATACAATTAATGTTGGTTAGTCTGTGCACTAGTAGAGTATTTGTTAACAAAACTGGACCATTATTGTTAGGTTTCTATTGATACAAATACAATTAATGTTGGTTAGTCTGTGCACTGGTAGAGTATTTGTTAACAAAACTGAACCATTATTATAAGGTTTCCATTGAAACAAATACAATTAATGTTGGTTAGTCTGTGTACTAGTAGAGTATTTGTTAACAAAACTGAACCATTATTGTTAGGTTTCCATCGATACAAATACAATTAATGTTGGTTAGTCTGTGCACTAGTAGAGTATTTGTTAACAAAACTGGACCATTATTGTTAGGTTTCCATGGATACAAATACAATTAATGTTGGTTAGTCTGTGTACTAGTAGAGTATTTGTTAACAAAACTGGACCGGGCCAAAGGCCCGCCGGAGCCCCATACTCATAGAACCTATGCCCGTCATTTTTCATGGTCATGGCTAGCGGAATGTTTCGAGGGCGCGTGTGTGCCCGCCGGTGTTGAAACAACACCCGGGATCTTAGCAATTTTGAATCAAGGCTTTGTTTTTTGCTTTGTTTTTGTTTAGCGGAGAATTAAAGTCGTTATTTCCCTGCAGTTTTTCGCGGTTTGCTGCTCAAGACAAGGATACTAATTAAGGGATACTCAGAAGCCGCTTTTGTGGAAAGAGAAGAGCTTTCAGGGATAAAATCTTGCTTCGAGAAACTTCATACGTTTTTATCAATGCAGGGGAGATGTTTGTTTTTCGGATTACCGGAGATTAAAGAATTTTCAAGGATTTCCAAGGTAAAACAATTACAGTGTCATATAAACTCTTGGTCTTCGGCCATCGTAGCTTGATTAAAAATATTAAACAAACAGCGGTGATAAACATTTTAAAAACATGCATTTTATGAACTTAACGTTTCGTATGCTAGTCAACATACATTTTCAAAAGTATAACCGTTAAAATATGGGAAGCTATTTATACTGTATCAGTGGGGTCTGGAACATAGACAGAAAAAACATCTGCAGTGGAAATTTAAGACGTTCCTAACGGAAACTGTCTGTAAATGAAAAATGAAATTAAAAAAAAAACTATACTAATAAAGTAACAGCTTTTCGCTGCTGACATTGGCATTCAATGCTAGCTGCAAATCCTGAATAAATAAGATCTCTTTAACCTTACAATGGTAGTCAGTCCTGCCAGACGCCAATACCAAAATGTTCGTCATATCCAGATATAGTTAATAATTGTTTTGTAACGGTGTTACGTATCTCCGGATCTTAACAAATAACATTTGCACTTTAATGTTTGTATGAAGCTACAGTACATTGTTAACATAACTACGGCACTGGAAAACTGTAGAAGTTATACCTTTCCACACTGTTGGTCTGTTTCGCATTCATCTTTTGTCGCGCGTTGACGATTTATTCGTTATATCGGGGTAGATTTTACGTTTGGGCTGCCGGATTGTGTTCTTTTTTACGAGGATTTCGTTATATCGAGGTTCTGTTCCATAAATTTTGCCGGGCTGAAGAATATCGTTCGTTAAACCGAGGACTTCGATTCGTTATATAGAGGGACGTTCGTTAAATCGAGGTTCCACTGTGGAGCTGTAGTGTTTCTTCGTCGCGTCGTCACGGATAAAGATCCAAGATTTTTTTAGAATGTCATTGTCTCTGTTGTCTGTTGGACTAATAGCTTCTTGCAATCGTTTAAGTTCCTTAGAGTTTATTCTGTGTTTAAGAGTTGTGTCTCAGAGCCAAAAGGTGAATCTTCAGTCCAACCAGCCGCTGTTTTATAATGTATCTGATACTTGTCTGTTTGAAGATCTTGACCGGCAGTCGGGTCAAAAACATACTCTATGCCCAGCGTAGATCAAACATTGGACTTGTGATTTATGGAGCTTAATAGCACTTAATAGCACAAGATAACAGTTTGGATCGATATGTTTCTTCGATTTGCTTGAATTTGTCAAAAATATAGTGTTTTGGAGACCTTGGCCGGCTGCCAGTTCTGTCCACAACGTATTTTAAAAACTATAGAGTACATATACATACCAGCGGGTGTTTTGATTGCTCTTCCTAGCCATTTTTCGCTTCCAATTGTATTAGATCGTGCCCTGTTTTCTCATGAAGGTGACTGTTTCGACAACGGGGACAAACCGCCAACCTAAGATATTTTCAAGGATTCGATTGAAAGGCGAGCAAATGTATTAAATTAAACGTTGAATGCCGCTTTGTGAAATATTTGAAGGGTCACTTAATCTTTACGGGTGATGTCATGCAAGATATCCTAGGAAAAAGGGGAGGATATATATAATGGTTGTGACTAGAATGGATACTCCAAAATCAGGTTTGGACCAGCGGTTTCAGTGAAAACATTGGTTTGGAGGGGGGTTCTCATTCTCGCGGGCTCAGAAACCTGATTTTGGGGTATCCATTTAAGTCACAACCTATGTATAATGCTGGCATGCATTGCGGTAATTAATCCGGCTGGCTTTTTGCGGGCGAGTGTCGGAATTTCGTGGTCACTTTTTGACACCTCCGGGGGAACTCACTTATAAAAATAACGGGGGTGCTCGTCGGAAAAATGAATTGGTTGAAAGGTTGTTTATGTAACGTGTATTTGCTGTTTATAGTAATTTGATGGAATCATGAAACAATTTTTGAATTGATTAAGGTTCTTGGCTTGTTTTTATTTTTCTCATAACATAAGTTGTTATGCAATATGTTGCAGACCGGACTTTCTCTTAGACGTACAGTCAACGGCGAACTCAGAATCCTTCAAAATCGCTCGAAATATCACTTTTACGGCAAAAGGACGACAACACACAACAAATAAGGTAATTTAACGTTTATTTTATTTAGCGTTGATCAGTACATACATTTGGCGATACGTCGCTATAATATGAAATTTAGGTAAATCCCATACATTTCCTATAAAATTAGAAACGGTCATTATGTTACACAAACAGATTGTATGGGCTCCCTGTGTCCTATTCGGCTTTGCGATACATTAACATGACACTTTGGACTCATGTCCTTTCCGGAGCACGTGATGTGGTGTGATTCGGCTGGCGTGCGTCCATATTTTGGGCTCAACAGAGTGTACGGGTCATTTTTTGTCCATCGTTATGCCGTACTGATGAATTCTAATAAGAACGAAACAACTGTCTACGGCTACGATACTACTGTGTTGGGTTCTACTCGTGTCATGTTAATGTCTTGCAAAGTTTTTATACGTAGTATCAGGCTTGCTTCTCAGTTTGTTTGCCTATTAATATTTTAACGCTCGGACGTACAGGGGGGAGGGTGGATGCCACCCACCCTCCTCTTTAAAGTTTTTCTCGGTTTTTGTCAAAAGCATTTATTGTTGGCACATGCCGTCCCCAGTAGCTGTTCGTTTATCTTTTTGACACATTTTGGTAAAGTTTGGCGACAACTGGGTGCTATGGTAGCAAGATATGACGTCATAAGTAGCATGAGGTCAACGCATTTTTGACTAAAAATCGTGTTTTTCACCTTTTTCGGTGAAAAAAATATATATAAAATGCTACCGAAAGCAGTAAAATGTTTAATTGTATCATATTTTGCAACTCTAGCAAAAAATGTTTGCAATTTCCGCATTTTGCCGATAAAGTTGAAATTTGAGTAAAATCCAAGATGGCGGCCATATTGTCGGCCATATAAAATATTTTCGAAATATTGTAACACCACAAAAACTCAGGGGGGTTACAACACCCCCTGCCCCCTTGTACCACATTGGGAATACAAGTTTTCGTGTACGTCAAAGGGTTAATGAGCCCTAACCAAGAATCATAATACCAAATAGGATATCCTATTTAAGGACTGAGCACCTCAAAAATTATATATTATTCCGCGGCCCCTCTCCGCGCCGCCCCGTCCGGTCCCGTCCCCCCGGTTCATGCATGATAAGAAATTAAAGGTAATCTTTTATCCATGCATGACATGTTGAACCGTTATTTTCCCCAAAAAAACTAACCAAAAATAGGATATAAGAGTATTAAATTGATATAAAAGCGGCAGAGTAAATTAATTCAAAGCTTACAAAAGCAAAGGAATCGGTTCTAGCGTTGTAAAGCATTTTTAAGGAAAACAGTCTTAGTACACAGTCAAGAAAATATATACAAGAAAAAAGCACAAACATCATGATTCCAGGCTCCTTACAAGTTAGCAAGTAAGCAAGACTTCATTTAATTAAGAATGATAAAAATTAATAGTACATGTATATAAAACACTAACAAATAATACAACAGTACTACAGTCAGTAACTGACTTATTTTAAAGTATAGAGCAAGGCTGATACTACGTAGAACCTGACGAGACCCAACCAGGTCGAAACAGCTGTCCACGGTTGCATTTTGGCTTTCAGTTTGGGCTCTATCATGTCGTTGTCGCGTTAAATGTTCTACGTAGTATCAGCCTTGCTCTTTACTTTGATTGTATCTCTATTTTTGGCTGACTAGATCTGCTACATATGCTACGTACACCGCCGGCAGCATTTTCGTTCACGGTCCTTTGCTCCTTATTTGCTTATTTTAAGGTTACAGTGTACCTTCGGGGTGTCTCCAGTATAACAGCTCTAGCGTCTTAAGATTACACTTTATAGTGAAGCCCGCGGGCCGAAGGCCCGGTGGAGCACCATACCCATAGAACCTACGCCCGTCAATTTTCATGATCATGGCTAGCGGAATGTTTCGCGGGCGCGTTGTCTGCCCGCCGAACGCCCGCCGAACGCCCGCCGTACGCGTTGGGCTAGCTCGCTGGCGCGTATGACGTCGCAAAACATGCGCGTATGACGCGCCGTCAGCTCGGTAAACACTTCAAACGTTGCAGGATTTTTTTGCTGTTTTTAGCGGAGAATGAAAGTGGTTATCACCCAACATTTTTTTTGCGGTTTGCTTCTCAAGACAGGATACTCAGAAGCCGCTTTAGTGGAAAAAGAAGAGCTTTCAGGGATAAAATCTTGCTTCGAGGAACAATGCGAAGAGATGGGTTCGTTTTACGGATTTCAGCACCAAAGCGGAGATTTAAAGAATTTCCAAGTACAGTAGTCGCCGGAGGGACTTAATGGTAAAACAAATTACATTTTTCGATGGGAATTTATCTTGATTTCAATCTGTGATTGACTTTTTGTTTGTGTTCTCGTTAGTTTTGGAGAATTGTTTATAAACGTGTAGCTTAAATTCATTTGAATGATATATATGAAATAAATCATATATGAACTGCGGAAATAAAATCAAATGAAGAATGATCCTCGCAGTTGTGAACGCAATTTAAGCAATTGCGAAAAGAAGCCTGAAAAAAAATTCAGGACTTCAACGGGGTTCGAACCCGTGACCTCGCGATACCGGTGCGATGCTCTACCAACTGAGCTATGAAGCCACTGACGCTGGGAGCAGGTCAATTGTAGGTTCATACGTTCCCGTGAAAGGAGTGAATGTGAATGATATATATGAAATAAATCATATATGAACTGCGGAAATGAAATCAAATGAAGAATGATCCTCGCAGTTGTGAACGCAATTTAAGCAATTGCCTTATGCAAATATGTTTGTGTATTTTTGCAATTTTGATTTCCAAATCAGTTTCTCAGGCATTTTTTGACAAGCAACAACTGTATTTTATTCAGAAAATAGTCGTAATAGTTATTCTAGACGGAGAAAAAGCTGTTTTTGTGAACTTTTGTACGATCTAAATGTACTGTGCAGACGGTCGGGTAATACTGCTTTTCAGAATTGCTAAAATTGAAAAATAGCCCGGTCGTCAATCTTAATTCTTGTGCTTCCGACCTTTCACCTAAGTTATGTTTCATCTTAGTTAAGCTTGTTCAGAGGTTCTTCAAAGGGCGACGCTGTTGGGCTAAGGCTAACTATATATATTATACTAAACCCAGATATCAAATTAAAGCTTATAGAGCTGGCTATCTAAATATGGAAACCATTTGGTAATAAAATGAATGGTCGAATTTTTTACGACGTCTAAATTCGAACGTCCGAATCAGCTTTAAAACGCTATAACTCAAAGCGATTATTGTATTTTGCTAATTTGATTTGTTCTCGGGTTTCCGGACACGAAGCGCTAAAAAAACGTGTCGGCGATTTCCCATATTCAATTGCAGTGAAAAGTTACAGAATATTTTCGAAAAAGGGAGAAAAAAATTGGAATGATCGCACGGAAATGGCTCTAGACGAAAACGTTTTCGGAATTAAAAAATTTGCCGAAACATTTTTATTGATTATATGTTGGCTTAGCTTCTGTCCAAATTTGAGGAAAATCGAACAAATTCCCTTTGAGTTGTAGCTCTTTAAAGTGTCCCCAACAAGCGAAAAATTAACTTTGAGAAAACAGCGCTTAAAAAAACATATCGCTTCATAAACAAACTCCGCCCACAAAAGTTATACCGTCATTTCTCCGTAGTTTTACTATTTTTCGATAATTTTTTTTTTGGATGAAAGTTCATTCCGTAAACTTTATTTTGACGCCAAAACAAATTTTCAATAAATTTTCGATCTGAAGGTACACTGTAACCTTAAAACCTAGTTTACACAGAATTTCTCAAATTCATTAATAATTCATTGATGGGGGAGTGGAGAGAGGCGAGACCTCTTCCCCCTCCCCCTCCCCCTCCCCCTCCCAACCACCGTCCCCAAACCAATAAGGGTCAATAAGCGGTCGGAACATCGCGATCCACATCGAAACGCTTGCTTCATATGAAATTGTGAGGCAAACGAGATAAACATTAAAAGCTATCGCCAGCACCTGAGTGACCACAATGAAGAACCACAATGTTTCATGACATTAGCTATATACCCGGTTATGAAACCTCAGTAATTCATTTAAATGAAAGCCGTTGGATTTTCATTGTTGTCAGGTATGAACAATTGAATTTGGGATAAAAATAATTACAAAAAAGTTACAAATCAGAAAACGTTGCTAGGACCACATTCCATCCCTTCTCCTCAACCGTAACATGCAAATACTCATCAATTTTCTGATTTCCTCGAAAAAAACGATTATGAAGGCTTTCTTCAGATTTAATGCAGTGATAGTGAACAATGTGAAGAATTCTACATGGATTCTTTATTGTATATCCCCCATATTTTCTAAAGTAATATATTATGACATTTTCGATACCAGCCAAGTTAGATCGATAGTCAACCTTGTCTAGTAGCACCGATGGAACTGAGACGAGCAATCTAAATAGATATCCATCGTGGGAGCCGATGTATGTTGAATTCGGGCCACAAAATTCTATTGCCTGAGTACAGAGCTCGTTGCCAACGTTTTCAGGCGTTTCATGTCTTGTTAAAAAGTACATCGTTTTCTTGCTTAGAATGGTTTCGTTCAGATGCTCAAATCCTTGACCGATGTAACAGTCTGCTTGCAATATCATTGTATTTTTCAGCAGTAAATGATTTGAAGCATACCCAAATGCATCTTTAAAAGTCATGCGCTTACCAAGGGAATGGAAGACGAGTTTACAGTTATTGACCAAATTAAGAGCTTGGATGAAATGACGATCTTGATCCCTTTCACAAAGGACATGAATTTCCTGGACCTGGAAATAAACCAAAATATATTTGATGGAAAATTCAACGATTTAATGGGGCCATGCGTAGTCTAGTTATGTTGCCAGGACTCACGTTACCCCACCCTACATAGGAGGAGTTCATTTCTACTATCCCCTTATTGCCGTTTGGACCCCGGAAAACAGAAACTGACAAAATGGATCGAAATGCACCAATCATAACCCACAAACTGACAAAATGGATCAAAATTTAGCCTCCATGTTTCCTGAGACGTCCGCTATGATAATTGCGGCAGTGAAAAACGACACTATATCGTTTGAGCGTTGAACTTCAAAAATTCCTTGTCGGGAAAATCCCAGACGATCGGAGATTTTGCTATTCGCGATCGTCCCAGATTTTGCCGATATGTCGGGAAAATCGCCGATCGTCTCAGAAATCTGGGACGCGTCGGGAAAATAAAAACGATGCCGATTTTCCTGATTTGTCCCCGACCATCCCAGATGATCGAGGATGTCTACGATTGAGTGCTTTTATAAGTCAGCCAAATCTGGGAAACGTCCCAGATTTTGCCGACTTATGAAGACGTCACCGAGCATCTGGGATGGTTGGGGACAAATCGGGAGCGTTTCTATTTTCCCGACGCGTCCCAAATTTCTGCGATGGTCGGAGATTTTCCCAGCATATCGGCAAACTCTGGGACGGTCGGGAACAGCAAAATCCCCGACAGTCTGGGATTTTCCCGACATATGAAAACCAGGCTTTATAAAAGAGGCGGTTATCCTTGGGGCCTACTTTTTCGAAATTACTTTCGTCGTTTTAACTATCCAAACACCTCTAATTTTTTTCAAAATTTTACCGGTACAATTTGTGAAAGCTTACACCATTCCCTCTCCCGGTTAAGTTTTTAACACATAAGTAAGCGAACTTACGTGAGGACTGAGTAAGTTTTGTTGGAGGCTATAGATGTATTCCTCCTGTCGCTTCACCGAGTGGTTAGCATCTTGAGAACTACCGGAGGTGTTAAGCACCGGAAACTGGATAATCAGATGTAGTCGCGCACTTCCTGTTGAAAAATTCAATAATTAAAAACAATTATTTTGACTTACAATTTACCTCTGGGGACTGTTCTCTACTGCGATTGGGTGTACCAATGAATACGTAAGTATTTAAGGTAAGTTATTCAGTCTTTAGGTCAGTGAGTGAATACGTTAGTGAGTCAAACACTCACTAAGTACCCACACATACACTGTAGGACAATCCGTCAGTAATCCGCCAGTCATTTATTCAGTCAGTCGGTCTGTCTGTCTGTCTGTCTGTCTGTGCGTTTGTGCGTCTGTCTGTTAGGCAGTGAGATTCATCTGTCCATTCGTTTAACATTTCATTTTTTCATCTTGTCCTCTCGCTTAACAGTCATTTATACAAATACAGCTACTTCATTTAAATTATCACGCTCGATTAGAGCCACCATCCTGTCGCCGAACGCAAATGACTTATTAAGGTCAAAGTTTGCACGCAGTTCGTGTAGTGTCATGAAATGTGGCACGACTATCTGTCCAAGTAGGGAACATTAAAGCTATCTTACCGTTTCTCGCGTCATTACAGTCATCAACGTTAGTCTCGTTATCATTGTTCTCGTCCAATGAAAATCGTTTTGGTTTGACGAAGTGCATCCTATACCTCCAGTAATAGTAGGACCACAAACAGGATAATACCACGATTAGCCCCATCAGAAAATCTCTAGTTTTAGGAAGACGTGTGCGCTAGAAAAAAGGTAATCATAACGAACGAGGAAAGTTATTATATCAAGAAAGAATGGGGTTCTTAAAAATCTCTGCAGGGATCATTTAAGGATAAAATATCCAAGCCTTAAATTGCTTTTGAAATGTAATTTATTTTTTGAGATATCGAAAGTTTCACCTTTTTAGACTTTGGAATAAACGGTTTAAAGGGCTAGAGACCATGCGAAACGCTTTTTTTTATGGTCTCAAAGTTAGGTTGTTGGCGCTGAAAAGTGGCTCCAATTTGTGCGCGGCCAAAACCAGTGTCATATTACACTGTGACGTAAATAGTTGTACAAACTGCTGCGGGAATCATAACGGCCACTTGAGGAGCTATTCATGCGGAAATGCAGTAAATGAAGGTAACCATTTCTAACTGGTGTTGTTCCTATAGTGATCTCAAAGTTGCACTTTTAACTCCAGTAACAAAAACAAAAAGGATGAATTTTTCAATTACAGACCTGTTATCACATGCTTCAGTAAAATATTATTGTCAAGTCAGGACATTTTTATTACACCTTAAACGTTCACAAATAATTTGCGGATTCGATTCTTACGCTTTTGCTTATGCTTATGTCACGGCTATGGAAAACCACGGGTTGAACCTCAGTTGTTGTCAAAACTTGGTTCACACTGGCAACATCATGACATAAGAACATATTATGAACATAACGACATAAAGAAATGTTCATTTTTTCCCTTTACATCATGTTATGTTTATGTTATTGTATTCCTTTTACAGTTGCTTTTATATGTCGCTATATTGTGCCGCCCGTTCTTCACACTGGTGTAATAAAACTCGACCCTGCGTTTTCGTGACTTCTCCGTTATGTCGCTGGACGTGTTAACCAGGCTTACTTTAAAAAACGAGGGCCATAAAGATCCTGTAAATAACACGTAAATTGAAAAACGGGGTGGTTCAAGAACTCTCGGCTACAAGATTTGACCTAGGGGAGCAGGCGTGAAGATCAAACGAAGTTTTGTAATTCGAATCGTTTAGCTAATAAACAAAGAAGTCTAACTTCTTTTTAGCTTTCTGGACGTCTTCCTGATAATAAAACTCGCCCATGGCGTTGAATAAGTTAGATCAAATATATTCATGGTGCCCCAATTTCATCAGCGTCATGTGTCTTTGATAGTAAAATTAGATGCGATGCGAGTCGCCTGATGAAGACTAGCACGTAAGCAGTCGAAAATAACTCCAGTTCACTTACCTTGAACATGAAAAGCTGCATATTGACATTGAACCTCTCGTCAGCAATTTGTTATTGCCAGCTTCTAAAAACTAAAAAATTTTCTTCTCAAACTGCTCACTCCGGCGATCAAATTGCTCACCCCGGCGATGGCGTTGAATTGCGCATCCTAAAATCTCAATATATTGAGATTAATGCGAATTATGCGTTAATCATATTCACGTTGCATATAATATTCGATCAAAAATGCATTTTTTTAAATAAACTTGCCTTTTGGAAATGTTAGATTAATTATACACTAAATTTTGGTCGACAGACTTAATCTATTCCATGATTCCTGCGGTGCTGTGTGCACCAAAAGATCTCAGATTTTTCATATTTGCATGAATATCTAGTTGTCGTGTGTATGGTGCGATTATGTTGCCAATTCTGGAATCGTACGGCTCAATATCTCAATATTTACGAGTGGCGGTAGAAATCAGTGGAGCATGGACAAATGATTTTTGTGTTTCACTGAGGATATCTGTATTGCTGTCTCAATATTAAAACATGATTTATTATCAACCCGCTTCAAGAATGAAAAATCGTAATAATAATAACAACACGGCTTCTCTTTCATGTGTAATATTTTCACTTTAAGCTAGTAATGGTTTGTGTCTGAGCCACCGTAGTTCACAATAATAGTGATTGTTTGTAATTGGTTGATTTTGATACCTATTAGACCATTCTGTACCACTGCGGACCAATTTCTACCTGTATAGGAAAAAACTGGAATCTAATGTCAAATAATTCCCTTCAAATTTCATATTTTTAAAAAACATTTATGATTGGAAAACTTCAGGCAGGACTCAACCTAAATTTGAATGAAATTTTAAGAAATTTAACAAAGGCATAGAAATTTAAAAAAGTTATTTTTGGAACACTAACAGATATTTGATAGGTCTTGATACCCACGCAAGAGCACCCCAGGTTGCAGGTGGACTATTTCGGTGTACATCTATTAAAGAATCTGACCCACCCAGTTTGCATTGCGCGCCTACGTTGGTTCATCCGCCATTTTCAGGGCCCCCGAAAGTCCATACTGTATTGCAGATGAGAAATTCACTCGTACAAGAGGTGATATGCTTGCCCAAATATGGAATAGAGCCGTATCATAACAATAAGAGAAGCGCGCAATGCAAACTGGGTGGGCCAGACTCTTTAATTATTAACTACAAATTCTTGTTTTAAAACTTTATTAAATTTTCAATGTATCTTATTTCTCTAAATTTTACAAATCCTTTAAGAAAAACTATTTCTCCCCAAACATATTAAAAAAATCACCCAAAAGTGTACAATAACACCCCATAACATAAATTCATGAGATGAGCATATAAAGGTGGTCAGACACTAGGGGTCATGTAGCAGGGACATGTCGCAGTGACATGTAGCAGCGACAAAAGTTTGTGTAGTACACACTGAGGGACATGTAGCAGGGACATGCGGCGGGGACATGTAGCTGGGACAAAATCATAGCGCTTGCACACACATGAAAATGTTGCGGGGACATGTCTCAGGGACATGTTGCAGCGACACTTACCCTCGTGTGAACTGATACTTTCATAATTGTGCAACACCAATTTTGGGGTCATTTTGTCCCCGCGACATGTCGCACGGAGTTCAACTTGTTGAACTTCATGGGACACTTCGCGGGGACAAAATGTCCCCAAAATTGGCGTTGCACAATTGTGAAAGTATCAATTCACACGAGGGGACGTGTCGCTGCAACATGTCCCTGAGACATGTCCCCGCAACATTTTCATGTGTGTGCAAGCGCCATGATTTTGTCCCTGCTACATGTCCACGCTGCACGTCCCTGCTACATGTCCCTCAGTGTGTACTACACATTTTTTTTTCTCGCTGCTACATGTCGCTGCGACATGTCCCTGCTACATGACCCCTCGTGTCTGACCACCTTAAAGCCATGTTTAGTGGCGGAAAATGGCATTCAGGTGGAGTCCCTCCTAAGATACTGGGTAAAAGATTTTTCTGTTAAAATTTGAGATGTAACTGAGCTATGAAACGCATAATCTCTTTTAATTTTTTATACATTTGTCCGTAAGACCTGTTAAAAGCCACGGGAAATATTGTTACGATCACATATAGGCAGATAAAATAACAACACTTAATAGTGATTTCAAGACGACCGCATGGTTCAAGTTACAAGAGTCTTCAAGGTCACGTGTCTAAACGCGTACCAGAAATATAAAATACCACAGCAAAGTGTACCTGAAATAGGACAGTAAATATCATAACAAATATGTGCGGTAAAGTTAACCCACTTGTAGTCACCAGGTGCATAGCTACCCAATATCTCAAATTTCTTTTCATAAATGTTTCACATATCAAACACTGTAGTTCGTGATCTGTTTGTCTCAGTTTTACAAACGGCGAATTTTACATCTAAAAGGTCATCGAGGATCGAAAACTATATAAGTTCGGGCAATAGGTCACTGCGAAAAATACCGTAATAATCTGTTATGTGCAGGCTCAGCCTCACCGGGGTGTAATTATTCGAGTCTCTTTTGTTAGAATGGCACAATGGAATTCAGAGTACATGTAGGAACGCTAGGACGTAGCATTGTGTGTTCGTATACAAATGTGCACCGTATGCAAATTGCCAAGAAGTTGAAGCACAGCACGTGCAGTTCGTGCTGAAAACAAAAGAAATTGGAAAAATCAGGCTTACATCAAGCACCACCGAAACCTGCACTTTAAAGAGTATTATGGTATTTTTCATAGTTTCTGGAGTGGGGAATCACAGTGATGTGCATCCAGTCGACCCGATCGCGTGATAAAGATCAACAATACGCTGTCGAAACAACGCGATCCACATCGAAAGTTGAAGCGCTTGCTACATGCTTGTTTATCTTGAAACTCGTTTCCGGTTTTGTGCTGATTGGCGAAACTCTACGGCAGCTCGGACAACGGCCGGGAGCCGCGGGGAATCGAATATTGAGGGCGGCTTCAGGGCAGAACAAACCATAATAAGTTTTTCTGATATTTTTCCAGACACTTGGAGGCACTTGAAAAAATTGGCCAATATTTTCAAGTTGCAATCCATTTCCATCCCAGCGATTCGCAGCCAAAGATAAGGAATACAAGTTTCTGTGCACTGGTAGATTTTTTGTTAACAACGCTGGACAATTATTTGTAGGTTTCCATTTGAACAAATATGATTTTTTGGCTTTTCCAAGTGATACAAAAAACAGGTGACGTAGCCCCTTTAAGCTCCCCCAACCCCTGAGCCCGCAAGCTTGATCGCAGGCTATTTTCAAGTTGATCGCCTTGTGTCTTGGAATACTCATTCAACTTCTTGAGACATGGCTGCAAGCTCTCTCTCCTGTGATATCCTGTGACGTGCTCTACAAGATACATGTAACGTTAATATTGTGAGTTATAGCGCTGTTGAGGACCTGTTCCGTCCTATGGCAAGCCAAATGGTGCAAAATTCAAGCGTGAGTATTTCAATCAAAATGAACAAATAAGATCACATTCTATCAGAAAACTCAGTTAAAATCAACAAGCACGATCACATTTAACGAAAAAACTCAATCAGTTTCAGCAGTTACGACCACGTTCAATAGAAAAACAATGCAAGTTCAATAATTCCGATCACCGTAAACGATCTTGAAATAAATTCACATTCAACAATATGAATCAATCACTTTCATGGTAAACAAGGCCGATCACATTCAAGGGGTTAAAAAATCGATCAACAATGTAAAAATTCTGTCAACAAATCCCATGAAACCTTGCAGCTGATATGAAATGCACCATGGGTAAAAAGAGAGCTCACACGAGGAATTTACCAAGACGGCGGGAATTAGCCTCGAAGAGCAAGTAAAATCGGCGGTGAGATCTGTTGTGAGAGAGGAACTATCCGCTCAGACCGGTCGATCGCGTCCTGGAACGCAACTTTTAGTGGATAGGACCCGGCAACTTATCAGTGCTTCAGCTTCCTCAGCTTCTCGAAGCTTAAATGCAGCTCTAAACAACGACGCCCGCAGTGGAGATTCCAGTGAAAGAGACACAGTGCTACACCAAACTATTAAAGCGGCCAAACAGTGTTCCATCTCATAGTCTTCGCTTTAAAAAGAAAGGTAAGCCGTCTGCGTCAACAACGAAAGTGAAAGTCGTTCCTAAGAGTGTATACCTTTTGCAAGAACCCGGTCTTGATGATGATGAAGAATATGGATTGATTGACAACATGATCGTGCTTAAAGGTCAGTGTGATTTACATCCCGAATACACTGAAGAAGAGATACGGTCGGAGTTGGTTTCCTTGTTCAAGACAAAGCTACCCCTCATAACAAACAGGGACTTTGACTTTGTTAGAAGGGAGAGAAATACAATTTCTGTGCCAGTTGTAAAAGAGAATCACAAGTGGGACTTCAAGCATGTTAAACATCTTTGTGGAACAGGGCGGCTGTATGTGAGATTGAATTTATCCCAGGACACCCTAGTCACTAGTGATGATGAAAATGACAGTGAATGTAAAAAGAGTGAAGGATCATCAATGGAAACCTCTATTAAAGAATCAGATGTCCAGCCTGGTACTTCAGGAGGTATTGAGGTGGGTGGGTTTGCTGAAGCAGGCCCTTCCAGTTCATCTCAAGTGCCTTATCAAGACCCCCAATTATTAATAGATGTTGGTGTTGAGTCTTTGTCATCCATTTTTACAAGTGCAAGCAGAGAAACTGTAAGGGAATCCCTCCTTACTTACAAAAACATTGAACTGGCTGCAGAAGCCCTTAGTGAAAGCACAGCCAAGAAGGAGGTCAAAGATGAAGATGTGCACCAAATTCTGAACAGGTTGAAACTGTCCATGAAACCTTATATGTATTCAGAAAAACTGAAAGTTGATAAAGAAGATTTAGTCATGGACTTCTTTCACTTTTACAAGTGCACTGATTTTGATCCACTGATACCTGTTAAAGTACAAATAAAGGGTGAGCCAGCAGTAGATACAGGGGGCGTGCTGCGACAAGCATTTACAGATGTTTTTGCAGAAATTACCAGTGTTTCGTCATGTCTTCGACTATTTAGAGGTGCATATAGAAGACTCACTCCTGTGTACAGTAGTGAACATGTTTTGACGGGTGTATTTGAAGTCTTAGGGAAGATGATAGCTCACAGCCTAGTACAAGGTGGACCTGGCTTTCCTTTCCTTGCCCCAGGGATCTACTGGTACATAGCTACTGGAGATTTGGCTGAAGCAGTTGGAAGGTCCTCATTTGTGGACATAGGCGATAGTGAACTTGCGTGCTTCGTTGAAAGGGTAACATTTTCATACATTCTTGTCTCAGAAATAATATATTGTAATCTCTGTGTCTAGAAAAGTTACAGTAACATGGGTTAATTTAAATTTTAAAAAAATATTTTGTGAAAACAGCTATTGTTTCTGAAGCTTTTTCACTCCTTCCAAATTTTATTTTTGTGAGTGTTACTTTAGCTTAATGGAAACATGACAAAATATAGGTAAGAGAAAAACATATATATATGAGGTTGTGGGGTGGTAGGTGTTAACTATTTTGCATGTTTAAAATTAAATTTACAACCCAACTCACCCTTTCATGACATTTTAGAAAAGTGTTATTTATGACGCAATGTCATCATCACTCTGTAAAATTGTTGTTGTTTTGGCATATTTTGATTTGTGGTTTTTCTAACAAAATCTAAATAATTAAAGATAGTGTGAACATCGCAGTTATACAGCAACAGAAGGAATTGCAGTTAGAGCCTAAAAATCAATTTCAGGCCTCAATGGGATTCGAACCCATAACCGATTATGTGATGATCACATTCCATTTTGACTTTACTTCCTTATGCACATTATCATAAAATCTTAATTTTAGGTCAAAGATGGTACTGCTGATGACATCATGGAAATACATGTATCTAAAGATGACAGCTTTTTGAGGTTCATGCTTGAATGTGGACAAACTAGAAACCTAACAGTGAGTTCAGTTATTTGTATTCTATTTGCTGTGTTTCACACCTGGGAGTTTCTCCACATAACATTTTTCCCCTTTAATAATATCATAGATTTATAATAAACCTTTCTATCAGAGTGAATAGCACCATTGAAGATATTATTTTATACCAGTATAGGTATCATTTAAAATTAAGCAGAGTCTTATTCAGCATTAATGTTACCAGAGGAGAACTGATGAATTTATAGCATACATTTGCACCTGATCATGGTCAATTACTTCAAATGTCAAATTACATGATTTCCTTATTCTCATCCAAAGAAAATTTCTGTGCATGCAAGGATAATGTTTCTCTTTTTGGTGTTTTCAGGAACAGAACAAAGGAGAAGTTGTACAGTGCCTTGTTTTACATGATACCATATTGAAACACA
This sequence comes from Cladopsammia gracilis, assembly GCA_022457155.1. NCBI lineage: Eukaryota > Metazoa > Cnidaria > Anthozoa > Scleractinia > Dendrophylliidae > Cladopsammia > Cladopsammia gracilis. Next base: position 2,155,395 of record JAJGOT010000057.1, on the reverse strand, counting down.
AAGCTCTCCTCGACCAGCTTAGAAAGGGTTTGTCAATCCTTGGCGTGCAAAATGAGCTTGAGAGAGCACCTGCCAAATTTGAGCATTTCTTTGTTCACAGTAACAATGAAGTATCAGCAGCCTATGTAAAGGCCTTGCTAAAACCTGCTACTTCTAATGATGCTCAAGGAAATAATGTTTTGCAAATGCTATATTCGTTCATACAGAATTCATCTAAAGATGATCTGTTAGATTTCCTGTGTTTTACTACTGGATCAAGATCCAGCACTGCCGTTTTTGTACCCAGGTCAATCACAGTCTCAGTGGGAAACACTGAAGGTATTTTTGCTTCAACATGTACCCTAGAACTAAAACTCCCATGTGGATTTTCATCCTACTCCCAATTTGAAAGCTCCCTTAGAGCTATGTTTAAGGGCAAGAAATACACTACAGCATAATGTTAATATCTAAACTTGGTTATATACCAGTCTATGAAAGGGATATGCACATAGTATCACATAGACCTCTTTCATAATGGCGGCCGATATATATATTCTTTTATATGTATGTTAATTAGCCTCACTGGCCTCATTTTAGAGTAAAAATTCTTTTCAATTTTGCACATGTTACCGAGGCCAGTGAGGCTAATTAACATACATATAAAAGAATAAATAAATTGGCCGCCATTATGAAAGAGGTATATTGTTCAACACAAAGCCTTCTTTAAGCAGCCTAGTGTCCTGGTCTGCTATTGTTGTTGTGTTACACTGTTTGGATAACTACATGAATTGCCAGGGTCCAGACTTTCTTCATTTTAACAGTAAAAAATATATAACTGACATACTTTTCATTTCTTATATTACATTTTTTTGCATCAACTTTTAACTTATTGCAAAGCCCTTGTATGATCTTTGGCCACTTGAAAAGGATGCCATTCTTTTGAAGATGAAGCCTTCTAACGAAGACAAGACTATTTTTTTCTAATTCCTTCCCTTCATTGTTCAAAATCTTTGTTTACTTTCCGAAGAAAAAAATGTCATAATTAAGGAGCATTTTTATCACACTTTTGGTGAATGGAATGCTGTATGTCAGTTATGTGTTCCTTTTTAATGCTTAAAATTTAATGTTAAATGTTCATGTTAACCTAGTCCATGGTAACACTGAAGTGTTATATGATTAGTACCTCTCTGCAAAGTAGAGATTAGCATCTGATTTCAATTTGTAATTGCAATATATGAATATTGATTTTTATTACTCTTGGGATTCCACTGTAGCTAACTAAATGGCTCCTCCTGTATCTTGCCCCGACAGTGTGACAGTGGTGTACTCGTCATCAGAACTCAACGAACCGTATCTAAAAGTTGTTCAATAAAAAGGGGATTACAGTTATACATGTAGTAGCAAGTTGAAATTGTTGTAAAGTAAAGTATGTTTGAAATGTAACTGGTGACTTAAAAAGAACACAGGTTGATCCAGTTGTTCCTGTCTACCTCAATTAAAATATCACTGTATGCTTTATTCCTGCTTTTGTTTGTGCATTCTGTACCAGGGCTACCTTGTTTGGTGTTTGGTTCTTTGATGAAACACACTAAAGCACTGGGAGACCCAGGCCAAAACAAAAAAATTATCTGTTCCTGATGAGAAATGCCTACCCCACCTCTCACTTGTTGTCAATATAATGATATTATTTTACATTCAAGGAGCTATAGTATACAAAAGGAATGACATTATTTAATAGTTTACAAATGAAAATTACACGTGCTCTGCCTGCATTTTCAATTACATTACTTTTCCCTGCCTCGAATAGCGTTTTTGCTAATTTGCAGGGTAACTGTATTTAAGTTTATATGCCTAATAAAGTTTTGTTTGTTGTTGTTTGTTTGTATTTAGCTGGGGCTATCTAGCAAAGAGGATAAAACTTGTATTTTGCAGTTCCAGGAAAAAGTCTGCTGTAAGTTTGTGGTATAAACTTACATTTTAACAACCTGAGCTAAAGGTCATTTTCAGACTCCACTTCGGTCCTTGCAACATCTGTGAATATAATTAACACCGGGGCATTCACACTCGGCGGTCTCAAGAGGCTATATTACTAAAGGTTTTAATGGGTTAACAAAAATTATTTTGACTTTTCCTTTGATTTGAGGGTAAGATAAAACATTTCAATAGCAGGGCATTACCTCAAAACAATTATTTAAAATTGAGAAATGGAACATAAAAGTATTGTTCTGTGTAATGCAGCACCGTGTTGTAATCAATGAAAGGTAACAGCTTGTCCAGAGAATTTCAAACATAAGTTTCAGTTTGCAGTAGGCCACCTCTTTCAAATTATCCATTTTGGCCCTCCATGGCAGACAAAAGTGCTGACAGCCCCATTTGGTATAGATCGATACCAAAGCTATCAGAATACTCAAGTGGATCAACTTCTTGAATGAGCTCCTGGAGTGCTGCATGTGGCAAGGGAACATCGACATCCTCAACTTCTACAACACTAAGGCCATCATCACTTGGAGCTGGTGCATTAGGGTCATAGCCAAACCATTCAAGGTCATCACCATCTGCACTGTGGGCGATATCTGATACACCAGTAATCCCGTTATTTCGTATATCCACCATGCCATTTGTCCAGATTTGAAGCGGAGACCAATTTCGCTCAGTACGAATTGGGTGATTATTCCAGGCTGAAGTAAGTCTCTCAAGTCCTCTATTGATTCTTGGTAGAAATACAAAATGAAGCACAAACAGGTGAATGTTGTTGCTACGGTTTAAAATACCTGATTCTTCCATTGCCTGGAAGGTGTAGTAGAAAATGTAGCAGACCATGCAAAAAACGTCTCTCCATAGACGTTCAATCCTCTGGTTATGGACTGATGATCCGGCCAGATAACTCCTCCGATTTGAACCTCTTACTTGTTCCATCAGCTCCCACACTTTAACATTCTCTCCACCATAGTCCGTTCTCACACGTGATGGCCAGCCAAAATTTTCTGTGGCAGAAAGGAATACATCCCCTACAGTGTCACTCCTGTTGTTAGTAGCACACTTCAGGTAAACGATGCATCTTGAAAAGCCATCTATTGCCCCATGCACAACAAATCCCCAATTGACAAGACTGTGGTGACCATCTAAGTGCCATAAACTGTTTGGTCCTGGAACGGAGTAAGCCCTCCTGGACACCACTACAGCCCATCTCAATCTAACATTTACTGGATCTACACGTGCAATACTTGACCTTAGGCGATGTCTTTGTATCCGTATTCCAAGTGATCTTAGATAGCCATTTATAATAGAGCACCCAACCACAGAGCCATGCTCATGCATGAACTGTCGCACTAAGCTATCAATTTCGTTATTTGTCACATCGGAGAACCCAGTTATTTCCTGAATACCAAACTCAGCAACTCTTCTCCTTATGGTCCACCTCGATACTAGTAACATGTCAGCTATGTGCTTCCATTTAAATCCCAGGGACCGGAACTGGAGTAACACGTTTTCACTTATTTCAAACCTTGGCCTGCCAACAGAACCTGTGTGAATTACTGGAGGAGTTTCCAGGGAATAAATTGCCAGATTAGTGCACTGAGTTGAGTTGTCTTGTCTATTGTTCCATTCTATAGATAACAAAGTAAAGTTGTTTAAGAGCTCTCGCAAAAATATTCCACACTCTGAAGCTCCCGGTACTAATGGTAAGATTTGCTGTAAAACAAGAATGGCATGTTCCAAACGCACTGCTATATCTTCTCTATCAACACTATTATTAACTGTGGAAATGTCACATTCATTCAGAATATCCACAAGTGACTGAAAGAACTGTTCCCAATCATCTACAGAAGATGTATCGTCCGCCATCTTGGATCGCTGTAAGCTCGGTCCCAGGGCCTTATCAGATATACCATATGAGCTGCAAGGATTCATGGGATTTGTTGATCGATTATTTTGCGAGGCTCTTGGATGTGATCGTTTGCTGTTGAATGTCATAAATATTCATCGTTGAATGTGATTATGTTGAACTTGGGATTTGTTGATTAATTTTGCGAGACTCTTGGATGTGATCGTTGCTGTTGAATGTCATGAATATTTATCGTTGAATGTGATTATGTCTTACGTCTGTTGGATTATACTGATTGGTATCGTTAAGTGTGATTGCATTTGTTAAATGTGATTGAAATATATATTTCTTGAATTTTGCAACATTTCGCTTACCATATCGTCATCCAGAATGTCGCTATCTTGGATTTTGCTAAAAATTCAAATTTATCGGGAAAATGTGGAAATTGCAAATATTGTTTGCTAGAATTGCAAAATAACATACAATTAAACATTTTGATGCTTTTGGTAGCATTTTATATGTTTTTTAACTGAAACAAGGTGAAAAACACGCATCGTTATTTAAAAATGGCTTGAACCTCAATGTGATTTCTTTTGTTTTATTCCCCCAAACCTCGGAGCCAATTATGAATTTTAATGTATCGAAATTGGTTTATTCACAAAAAATAGAAAAATTAAATTTTACCGAAATTATTTGACACTGGATTCCCAGACAAACACTGTAATTGGTGGCATGGTTACCCAGCTGATTACCCATGATCCTCCACCAAACTCGAACTCCTCTATACGCCTTGGGCATTTTTTGTTACACATCCGTTGGATCTTGCGTACAGTGGTGAAGTAAATGCCAACTATCTGAAAATGTTAGCAAAACAACACAGTTTACAGCTGATTCGTTCTTTTCCTTGTCCATCTATATTTCAGACTGCACGAAAGAACTGTCAAGATTGATCAATGACACAATGAGGCGGAAAAAAACGATAGTCGTGAAAATGCGGTGCAGGGGGACTGGGGAGTACACATTGCGCTAGCTAAGGGATTCTAGCAAACGAACAATTTCGGATCTTAGAGGCGTGATCATATCAGTTAAGTTTAAATAAAAATGGATGAGTCTTGAAGCTAGAAACTCTGCTATAAATCATTGCTTGACTGTTCAATTTAAGCATTCAGTGTCGTTATACACCCTTTTTTTCTTGATCAATATTATTTTGAATTTCAGTGGCTCAGACACAAATCTTAAGCTAAAAATGAAAACATTATACGTGAAAGAGCAGCTGTTTTGTTATCATTATTACCATCTTTAATTCACAGAGAGAGTTGATAATAAATCATAGTTTTAATATTGAGACAGCAACACAGTACCCTCGGTGAAAAACAAAAATCATTCCATGCTCCACTGATTCCTCCCACGACTCGTAGATTAATTGAGATATTGAGATGTTGAGATATTGAGTCGTATGATTCCAACGTTGTTGTTGAACTGCACGCAAACATTGCCTTTACCACACGCCTTAAACATATTTCAAAGGTGGCAAAGGCCGTTTTTGCCAAATCTTTGACACAGTGTCAAAGGTGGCACAAAAAGCAAGTTTATTTAAGAAAATGCGTTTTTGGTCCAATATTATATACAAAATAAATATGATTAATGCAAAATTTGCATTAATCTCAACTTTGAGGTTAAGAGTACCCCGTTTAAGGATGCACATGTTCAAAGCCATCGGTGGTTAGCGGTTGTGCGGCCACAGGCTGATCTGAGTCATTGTTAATATTCTGGTGGACGGTCTCTTCGAGAGTGAGCAACCAGAGAAGAAACTTGTTTACAACTGGCAATAACTAATTTTTGACGAGAGGTTCAGTGTCAATATGCGGTTTTTCATATTCAAGGTAAGTAAACCGAAGTAATTTTCGACAGCTTACGTGCTATTTCTTCATCAGGCGATTCGTATGACAATCTAATTTTGCCTTCGAAGACATGCTATGCTGCATTAACGAAATTGGGACAACATGAGTATATTTCATCTAACTTATTCAATACCCTAGGCGAGTTTTATTATCAGGAAGACGTTTAGATGCTTATTCGCAGAACTACAAACTTTCGTTTAACTTCACTTCTCTCCCGCTGTAGGTCGCATCTTGTAGAACCACATCTTGTAGAACCGCATCTTGTTGAACCACCCTTATTCAATTAACAGGATATTTTACAAGATCGTGATGGTCTTCTTTTTTTTAAAAGAAAGCCTGGACGCCGAAGTCACGAAAATGCAGGGTCGAATTTAATGACACCAGTTGGAGGAACACAATATAACGACATAAAAGGAACTGTACTATAACATAAACATAACGACATAAGGAAATAAAACTGATCTTTTCTTTATGTCGTCAGTATGTCGTTATAATCATGTTCTTATGTCGTGATGTCGCCATTGCGAACCAAGCTTTGACAACGCAAGGTAACATGTTTTAGCTTCAACCCGTGGTTTTCCCTAGCAACATAACCATAAGCAAAAGCGTAAGAATCAAATCCGCAAATTATCTGTTAACTTTTAAGGTGTAATAAAAATGTCCTGACTTGACAATAATATTTTACTGAAGCATGTGATAAAAGAGATAGGTCTATAATTGGAAAATGCATCTGTTTTGTTTTTGTTATTGGAGTAACAAGTCCAACTTTTAGATCACTAGGAACAACACCAGTTGAAAGCTGTGACTGATTTTTTCAAATACATAGCTTTTTGGGATATATATATATATATATATATATATATATATATATATATATATATATATAACCTTTTGTATTCCTATTAAAAAGGTGATGTACGATGTATGTATACAAAAGGTATATATAAGATATATATTTCTCAAATAGCTGTTTTTGAAAATCAGTGTGTCCAAGGAACAGGGGTGGCCAGGGGACACGTTTTAAGACTGACTGCAATCCAATTGGTCGGTCTATCTTAGTCTTTGCAGTCATGTTTTGTCAAATCCAGGCAGATAATTAATACCTGTGCCCCAATGGCACCTCCCTCCATGCAAATGTTCCCTGGGGATTAGATTTTTGTCTTCCTGGACTCGTTTTCTCCTTGATATCTGACTGGATTCGACAAAACATGCTCGCTAGCTTTTCGCTTGGACACGTGCCGCAGGCCCGTGTCCAAGCCATTCCCGTCGCTGAAAATTGAGGGGGCTTGCCGTTACCTGATAAGCTGCTGTCAATGTCGGTTGCAAGCTGTGACGATTAAGCTAATTAATTCCTATTTGGCTTTTTTCATTTTTCTATGACAACGTTATTGCAATTACGTTATAGATTTAAATTTGCTCCAGTTTATCTATTGAACACTCTCGATAGCTGATGAGGACTTCAATTCATTACTTATATATATGTTTTGAAGACTTGTGATTGGCATATAGTATAATATAATATAATATGATATGATATGACATGACATGACATGACATGACATGACATGACATGACATGACATGATATGATATGATATGATATGATTCTCTTGAGGCCGAAACGTTGAGAATAAACCTGTCAAAAGTCTTGACTGGAGTCGGAGCTTATTGTTTTACAAGTGAAAATTATATATATATATATGTATATAAATTTATATATACAATTATGTATACAATGTGCCCTCCCGGTTGTTACCATAATGGCTTTATGGCAACTCCTGAACTTGGGTACAGGATGTACGGTTACACATTGTTGGATTGCATTGTGGAGTCACGAGAGTGCTCAAACTGCAAGCAGTGAGCGAAGCAATATGCCAATAGTGAACACCTCTTATGAGGTTCTCCACCCAATCCAGAGAGTGCTCAAACTGTATGAACAGTGAGCGTAACATACAATTATGTATACAATGTGCCCTCCCGGTTGTTACCATAATGGCTTTATGGCAACTCCTGAACTTGGGCACAGGATGTACGGTTACACATTGTTGGATTGCATTGTGGAGTCATATATATATATATATATATATATATATATATATATATATATATATATATATATATATATATATATATATACGTTTTGAAGACTTGTGATTGGTCCCTCAAACAATATTCCTCTGAGCCCTGCAATGGAGGATCACTTGCGCGATCTTGGAGTATTGAAAGTCTTTGTAGAATTTTCACTTGTAAAACAATAAGCTCCGACTCCAGTCAAGACTTTTGACAGGTTTATTCTCATATATATATATATATATATATATATATATATATATATATATATATATATATATATATATATATATATATATATACTCTGACAGCAGTTCTGCAAATCAACTAATATATATATATAGTAATGGTTTGTCTTCATTTGTGTTGAATTTATATATATATATTTATATATTCATATATATATAAATTTAACACAAATGAAGATAAACCATTACTATTTTTTTCTGACACCTATATTTCGAGCACAATCAGTGCTCTTCTTCAGTGTTTCAGAGCTTCTTCATTGCTCTTCTGAAGAAGTGCACTGAATGTGCTCGAAATATAGGTGTCAGACAAAAATAACAATGGTCTGTCTTCATTTGTGTTAAATTTATATTATTTTTATGAAAGACAGCAAGAATGGATGCTTGTGACAATATTTATATATATATATATATATATATATATATATATATATATATACATATCATTGATAACATATTCTTGCTCTACTCACAGTGACGACAACGACAAAGTATTATATATATGTTTTTTTACACGATGTGATGTTTCATGTAAAAAACCTATTCCTGCTCTACTATATGTATCGAACACTCTCTGTCCCAGTGGTGACTGTCCCTGAGTGGGATTTGAACCCACGTTCTTCCGCATACTAGCTAGATGTGATAACCACTACACCATCAGGACAACCATGCTGACAACAATGATGCCAATGGCATAGGTGATTTATGTGATTCCGGACGTGGGCCTCCCGGGATTTTTTTCTCCCAAGGTGACAGGGTTAGGGGAAGCCTATAACTCCATTTGAAACCCAATTAAGGATCAAACTAATGATACACGACCGAAGTCAACTTAGCAAGTGACGAGGGAGGATCCACAAGGGATACATCCAATTACTGTAGCAATCTTAATAATAAATTATATATGGTATCACAAATGAAGACTCAAAAAGATGTTATTTTTGCACTGTCACCTATATTTCGGCCGAGTTAACCGGCCTTCATCAGGGTGAAACTCAAAGAAAAAACAATAGAAGAAAAAACTAGTATGATTGAATCCACCTATATATTTTGAGCGAGTGATAAGAGAGGATTCACAAGATCTCTCTCTCTCTCTCTCTCTCTCTCTCTCTCTCTCTCTCTCTCTCTCTCTCTCTCTCTCTCTCTCTCTCTCTCTCTCTCTCTCTCTCTCTCTCTCTCTCTCTCTCTCTCTCTCTCTCTCTCTCTCTCTCTATCTAAATACAGCTATTTGCAAAAATGTTAGACCCACCGCAAATATATCAATACACACATATAGCGATAATCAGAGGCCTACTACTTTTATTTTAATATATATAGATAGGCTGAGCCTAACAGCGAAGCTCTCTGAACAGAAAGCCGATGATAACCTTAACTAAGGTGAAAGGTCGGAAGCACAAGAATTAAGATTGACGACCGAGCTGAGCTATTTTTTCAATTTTAGCAACTCTCAAAAACGGTATTACGCGACCGTCTGCACAGTACATTTAGACCGTACAAAAAATCACATAAACAACTTTTTCTCGGTATAGAATAACAAGTATGACTGATTTCTCAATAAAATACACCTGTTGCGTATCAAAAATTGCCCAAAAAACTGATTTGAAAATCAAAATCGCAAAAAATACACAAACTTATTTGCATAAGGCGACGCGAGTAAAGTTAGAACTATAAAATCCAAGTCTTGTTTTGTTTACATAAAATCGCTTTTCAACCTATGTAATGAATGAACAAACACATAAAAGTGGACAACAAAATCTTCTTTAAATATCTGTTAGTTTATGTTTAAAAGCAAAACGCGTACCATTTATAGCGCATCGAAGCTGAGCTGTCATTGATGAAATTCAAAATATCAACACGACGGAATTTGAGAACGTTTTATAAACATTTCTCTAAAACTAACGAGAACACAAAGGAAAAGCCAGTCACAAATTGACATCAACATAAATTCCCATCGAAAAATGAAATTTCTTTTACCTTTAAGTCACTCCGCTGCTTGGAAATTGTTAAAACTCCGCTTCTTCGGTCCTGAAATCCGCATTCATAAAAACGTATGAAGTTAAGTAAGCAAGATTTTATCCCTGAAAGCTCTTCTTTTCCCACTATAGCGGCTTCTGAGTATCCCATAATTAGTATCCTGTCTTGAGTAGCAAACCTCGAAAAAATGCAGGAAAAAACGATTTTGCAAAATCGTTGCAAACTCTTGTTGTGTTGCTAAACACAAGAGTGTTTATTACAGCTGACGTAACATCGACCGTGTAGCCGCGCGAAAAACAAAGCCTCGCTTTGGTTTCAAAATTGCTAAGATCCCGGATGTTGCGTGACGTCATACGCGCATGTTTTGCGACGTCATACACGCCCACGAGCTCGCCCTGCGCGATCACACACGGATGGACGCGCCCGCGAAACATTCCGCTAGCCATGACCATGAAACATGACGGGCATAGGCCTCTATGAGTATAGAGCTCCGCGCGTGGGCCTTCGGCCCGCAATAGCTCCGCTATGATTTATAAACCAGAATTAAAAACAGTGAACACCGCCATATCCAATGAATTGTTTTCGAGTATTGGGCCAGAAATATGATGTATCTATAAAATTATATATCTGGTGTGAATTCAGACTATTTGGGGGGAATTGTTAATTTCTGCAAATCAGTTTTCGTTTAGAGCCATTTTCGCGCGATTACTCCAGTGTATTTCATCTTATTTCGAAAATGTTCTGTAGCTTTTCACTGAAATTGAATATAGGAAAACGCAGACACGTGTTTTTAGCACAAAAGACAGAACCATACTGACCAACCCAAAACTTAACCCTGACCTTAAAGTTTTGTTTCGCCGTTTAACTTTGTACATTTATTATGATTATCTTTTTCCTAGCGCACACGTCTTCCTAAAACTAGAGATTTTCTGATGGGGCTAATCGTGGTATTATCCTGTTTGTGGTCCTACTATTACTGGAGGTATAGGATGCACTTCGTGAAACCAAAACTATTTTCATTGGATGAGAACAATGATAACGAGACTAACGTGGATGACTGTAATGAAGCGAGAAACGGTAAGATAGATTTAATGTTCCATACTTGGATAGATAGTCGTGCCAGATTTCATGACTCTACAGGAACTGCGCCCAAACTTTGACCTTAATAAGTCATTTGCGTTCGACGACAGAATGGTGGCTCTAATCGAGCATGTCAATTTAAATGAAGTGGCTATATTTATATCAGTGACTGTTAGGCGAGAGGACAAGATTTAAAAATGAAATGTTAAACGAATGGACAGATGAATCTCACTGTCTAAGACAGACAGACGGACGAACGGACGGACGGACAGGCAGACAGACGGACAGACAGACAGACAGACAGACGGACAGACAGACAGACCGACAGACCGATTGACTGAATAAATGACTGGCGGATTATTGAAAGATTGTCCTACAGTGTATGTGTGAGTGATTGAGTGAATGTTTGACTCACTAACTTGTTCACTCTCTGACCTAAAGACTAAATAACACACCCAATCGCAGTAGAGAACAGTCCCCAGTAGTAAATTTTAGATCAATATAATATTGCTTTATTAAATTTTCAAACAGGAAGTGCTCGACTACATCTGATCATCCAGTTTCCGGTGCTTAACACTTCCGGTAGTTCTCAGCGACAGGAGGAATACATCTATTGCCTCCAACAAAACTTACTCAGTTCTCACGTAAGTTCAGTTGCTTGTGTGTTGAAAACTTAACCGAGCGAGGGAGGGGAGTAGGCTTTCACAAATTGTGCCAGTAAAATTTTGGAAATGTGGTTCGAGAATATGGTGGTTGTTAAAAATTTAAGACGTTGCTTTCCAAATCGAGCCATTTAAATAACAACCTTTTAAAATTCAAAGATGCTTCAATGCATGCTTCATTTCACTTCTACCTGCACAAACCGATAAATTGCAATAGAATAGAAATAACGACGGTCCTTGGAAGGATACAAACAATATTCCACAGAGTTTGATTCGTCATGGTCTAAAAATGAGTATAGTTTTTGAGTGAACAAGGTTTGAAAACGTCGGGCATTTGTCCGTTTTACTAACAGTAGAGTAATTCGAATTATTTACTACTTAAGTAAATTCTAATAAGCAGTTTCTTTGAAAAACTTTTTAAGATAAAAACTAACGATAAAAAACGACGTTTCGACACCTCTGAAGTCATTTTCAAGTTTTAAATGTAAGTGATTGAACGAGATAAAATATGTAAGCACAAAGCGTTACAAAATACAAGTGATAAAAACTACAAAGGACTTAATTAAGACAATCAGAATATGTTTAAAAAAAATAAAGAATAAAAGAATTATAAATATAAAATACTCTGCGCTACACAAATAACTTTGCGCGAATAGTAGAGTCAGACTGTTTGTTCAGTGTTGGCTTTAGGTCTTTTATAAAAACCATCTCATAAATAAGGCAGTCAATTTTGTTCTGGCACTTCCTTAAGATCTTAAATCGCGGATGTCTGTCGCTTGGGTCCCTCCCATGTTGTTCTCTGACGTGATTCCCGATCGCAGACCCCTTGTGTTCCTCACACGTTGGTACAGGTGTCTAATCCGCATCGCACAGATTACACTTTAAATGATATACCACGTATTGCTGATTCACGATAGGGGTCTTCTCTTCTTTTGGCTTGATCTCGGATCCGATCTTTCAGCTTGTGTACACGGGACGAATATCTGATATTCGTCCCGTAATATCAGATATTCGTCCCGTGTACACAAGCTGAAAGATCGGATCCGAGATCAAGCCAAAAGAAGAGAAGACACCTATCGTGAATCAGCAATCATATACGTGGTATATCATTTTAAGTGTAATCAGTGCGATGTGGATTATGTCGGATATACATGCCGACACCTGTACCAATGTGACGTGTTGAGGAACACAAGGGGTCTGCGATCAGGAATCACGTCAGAGAGCAACATGGGGGAGGGGGGACCCAACTGCTTAATTTTTATAAAAGACCTAAAGCCGACACTAAACAAACAGTCTGGGAGGGACTCTATCCGCGCAAAGTTATTTGTATAGCGCAGAGTATTATTTTTATCACTTGTGTTTAGTAACGCTTAGTGCTTACATATTTTATCTCATTCAACATTCTCGTGTCTTAAGTTTTACTCATATATGCTAATTTCAATCACTTTCATTTTAAACTTGAAAATGACCTCAGAGGGGTCGAAACGTCGTTTTTTATCGTTAGTTTTTATCTTAAGTAAACTACCTGCCTTTTCTTATTAAAAGAGAGATTTGATCCACTAAAAAGTCGTGCATTATGTAATAGGCTCATCGCCAGCTCCACGCATACTGTTTTTAGTATTTTTTCGCTTCTCTCTTGTCTTCAAACAATCGCACGAAATTGGAGATGCTCCATAGTGGGGTCAGCCGATACATTGAAGAAACACCACGGTGGGATAAGTGTGCAAATGCCCTTCTTATGGGACAAGACCATAATTTCATTTTCTTACAAAAATATGATTTTTCTTACAATTTTCTTACAAGATCTCAATTGCAATCAAGACAATAAATGATTGAAACATCAACAACATATTCGATTATTATTGCTATTGTTATTGTTATTATTATTATTATTATTATTATTATTATTATTATTATTATTATTATTATTATTAACATATAGAACATAACTTTCCATATTACTTGGCGTTACATGGCATTTTTATACTTTATAACGTTATGTTTGTCGCCATAACTATGATTGACGGCAAAGGGGATAATAGCGATGAACTCCTCCTATGTTGGGTGGGGTAACGTTAATCATGGCAATAAAACTAGACCATGCATTGTGTCCTTAAATCGTAGAATTTTACATCAAATATATTTTGTTCCAGGTCCAGGAAATTCATGTCCTTTGTGAAAGGGATCAAGATCGTCATTTCATCCAAGCTCTTAATTTGATCCATAACTATAAACTCTTCTTCCATTCCCTTGGTAAGCGCATGACTTTTAAAGATGCATTTGGGTTCGCATCAAACCATTTACTGCTGAAAAATACAATGATATTGCAAGCAGACTGTTACATAGGTCAAGGATTTGAGCATCTGAACGAAATCATTCTAGGCAACAAAACGATGTACTTTTTAACAAGACACGAAACGCCTGAAAACGTCAATCTGTGCAGCCACGCACAATATGATTTTTGTGGCCCGAAGTCCAGCTACCTCGGCTCCCACGATTCATTTGTGTTTAGATTGCTCGATCCAGTTCCCTCTCAGTTACTGGACAAGATTGACTATCGACCTAACCTTTATGGTATCGAGCAAGTTATGATGTTTTACTTAAGAACATATGGGGGATATAAAATAAAGAATCCTTGTAAAATTCTTTATATTTTTCACCATCACTGTGCGAAATCAGGAGTTGATACTGGTAATAGTTTTATTCAAGGTCAGAGGCTTGATAATTATTTAAAACTTTCAGTTGGGCATCAAGGAGCTAAGGTCCAAGCACCATTTTCCGATTTGTAACTTTGTGTTTTTAAGCCTCTTCGATTTCTGGACACTGTACCTGTATAAATTGAAGATTTTTAGTACTGTACCTTAATTTTTTTTAGTATTTAACTTATTACTGACTTATATACTGATAATATTCTATATTATTATTAGTTAGTTATATAATTATGTTATCTTTATTGTTTTAATAATATTGATAATGAAATTAGCATTAGATGTCGATCACTTTTATCATGAGCTCCTGGCTCGTGAGAATTGGGCAACCAGTACTGGCCCTGTGAAATTAAAACGACATTAAATAAATTATTGTATTCCTCACTCCAGAGACTATTAAAAATACCATAATACTCTTTAAAGTGCAGGTTTCTGTGGTGCTTTACCATAATACTCTTTAAAGTGCAGGTTTGGGTGGTGCTTGATGTAAGCCTGATTTTTCCAATTTCTTTTGTTTTCAGCACGAACTGCACGTGCTATGCTTCAACCTCTTGGCACCATTACTTACGTCCTAGCGTTCCCATATGTACTCTGAATTCCATTGTGCCATTCTAACAAAGGAGACTTGAATACACCCCGGTAATGCTGAGCCTGCACATAAAAGATTATTATGGTATTTTTCGGAGTGGCGTATTGTATTGTGTTGTGTTGTATTGCATTGCATTGCATTGCATTGCATTGTAGAGTGATTTTCGAAAGACCGCTAAACAGTATCTAGCAATTAATCAAAAGTAGCCAAAATTAGCGAAAACTAAGCAAAAGAAAGCAATGGAATTAGTGCCGTCTAATAGTGTCTACTAGTGCCTACTAACTTAGTAACTGTTTCGCGGTCTTACGAAAATCACTCTATTGTATTATTGTATTGTCAAAAACACCCAAGTCTTTACGTTTAGATTAACTGAACTGCTCAACAGCTTTCATTTAAAGGAATAACTGGAGTTTCATAACCACGTATAGTAATAAATTCACATTCATTTAAAAGGCGCTCTATGACTTATAATTATTAAAATATGATGGAACAGTTTGCATTATAAGCCATTGAGTGGGAGTGAAATTGTGGAGATAGGCTGAAATCCCCGAAGGGGAGGGGGATAAGGAACAAAACAACCCCGATGCTCAAATGAGCCAGCATCGAAATAAAAGAGGACAAATTCACTGAACACAACCGCTTAAAAAGGAAGAGAAAACTCCCAAGGGATTCAGTCATAGGACGTAAGGCACGTGCAGTGTGTTCTAGCCGTGAAATCGTATAATTAGGGAGCTTAAGCAACCACGACGGCGACGGCAGCGAGACCGACACAAAACGAAGTTTAGACGGTGTTCAACAAAACCGTGGTCTAATCAATTTTAATTTCGCCAGTGTTAATAATTACTCATGCGCGTAGCGGCATGAGGTAAGGTTTCGGCTCCGTTTTTCTTGTTATTTTTATTTTTTTTATTTTTTGTGTCACGATTTTGCTTGCAAATTTATGCATGCATATTTTAAATTGTACACTTCCGGTTTACAGCACTGCCACTACACTTCCTGTATAGCGACTTCCGGCTACTCTCACTTCCGGTAAAAGAGCGTTACTCAAGTGTCACGGCAGCGTCTCCTACAACCCTACTTACATTAGCAATGTTCATGTTTGGTATAATATATGACTTAAAAGAATCATTCCCTTCATTGTGGTACAGCCTTCATTTCCAAAACAATCAATAGTAAACAACGTGGTTTGCAGGAACGATGACTGAATGAAAGGAGTACTCTTCGCCATGTCGGACATCTTCTTATCAGTCTTATCATGTTTAAAATGTATCATAAAACTAACTTACGCATGCGCATGAGCAAAGGCTGCTAGGAGCCTCTTGTTATTTAAACGTTGTTTGCTGTAAACACTGTAAAGAGGGCACATGGCATAGACCAGAAATACAGTAATCTACTTAAAATGATCAATTTGGAAACATACGTGGAGGTCCGTTAATTGTCTTAAACCATGGTCTAAGATAGACTCCGTTTAAATAACTGGCCCAATAGGTTTAATTGAACGAAAACAATGCCTCTGCACGTGCGTTTTACATTGATAAAAGTGATAAAATTATAGGTTTTGTGGAGAAAGTGAACACACGACGGATAATTTTCCTTGTTCTATTTAAACTTAAAAGCCATCCGTACAAATTTAGCTCCTAGACAATTCAGTCACATAAGACAAACTAAACAAATTGGAACAACTGCAAAGTAGTTGAAAAACGTCACTTGAAAAAAAGGATTCACGCATTATTAAACTACTTTGCAGTTGTTCCAATTTGTTTAGTTTGTCAAATGTGACTGGATTATCCAGGAGCTGAATTTAAAGGGATGGTTTTCCAGTTCAATTGGAGAAAGGAAAATTAACCGTCGTGTGTTCACGTTCTCCACAAAACCTATAATTTCATCATTTGACGAGTGTTGTTTTGCAGGGTACGGCAAAGAAATGTACCAAAATGTAAAACGCGCATACAGAGGCATTGTTTTTACTCATTTGACCTATTGTTTTGTGCCGTTGCTGCGGTCGCCGTCGTGGCTGCTTAAAGGGACACTGTTCCGCTAAAATAGCAAAATTTCGCCGAGTTTCCATTTCCACGTTATATGGCCAAATACCACCAAATATACAACTTAGTTGGATAAAAAGATTCTATAGAGCAAAACAAAAGCAGTAGTTTGGAGATAAAGTGCAGGATTGCAGTTATGCAAGGATTGAAGTGGATTACAGTTCAGCCGGGACAATGTCCCTTTAAAGTGCACATGAAGTGAAATTTCACGACCACTTTTTTTTTAAGGTTTTATGTTGTTTCCCTTTTGCGCGAAGATAATCCACTAAAAAATTTGGCATTTTGAGCGCGGCCAAAAAAGTACAAACAATGGATTTGTGGCGTCATTCGTGTGTTCGATCACAATAAAATACGCGTCGCTTTCAGACACATTTAATCGAATGAATCCTTCCACAAGTTGCCAAAACTCCACTGTAAAACGAGTGACGCGCTCAGTTATTTGCACACTAATGACGTCACTAGAACCCAGGTCCTTGTCTAATATGCCCAACTTGCGTCGCTTTTTAAAATATGTTCCCGCCACTTTAAGTGACTTATTTACCCATCAAAATAATTTTTAAAACACCTATTTCCAGATTATCAAAAAATAAATGGTCGTGAAATTTTACTTCAGTTGCACTTTAAAGGGATAGTTTCACGGTTCGGCGCATGTGCAAGTTGAACTCCGTACGACATGTCGCGGGGACAAAATGTCCCCAAAAATGGTGTTGCACAATTATGATAGTATCAGTTCACACAACATTTTCATGTGTGTGCAAGGGTTAGGTCTAAAAGGGATGACTCAAAAGGACCTCATTAAATATTCTTTAAACTACAGTCAGGATCAGGGAAAACATCGTTTGATGTTAGTGTTGAATATTTAATGAGGTCCTTTTGAGTCATCCCTTTTAGCCACGACCGTGTGCAAGCGCTATGATTTTGTCCCTGCTACATGTCCCTCAGTGTGTACTGCACAAATTTTTGTCGATGATGCTACATATCGCTGCAACATGTCCCTGCTACATGATCATCCCTCGTGTCTACCCACCTTAAAGCATGCACTAGTAGAATAATTCTAAACAAAACTATACATTTATTTTTGAGTTTCCACTGATATGAATATCATGATATATTTTGGCTTTTTAAAGTCATTTTTTTCATTTCCATTTTATTTATTTTGCCATTAACCACATTAAAAAATATATATGTCTATATACCTGAATTTTTCAAAACGTGTTCAACGAAAATTTACGCAATTTCACTGCAACTAGCCCAAACAAGGGTTTTTATGAGCCCGATCAGCCCGAAAATGACAGAGAAGAGAGAGAAGAGGAAAAGGTAGCAAGAGCGAGCGAAAAAAAGACTAGCAACAGTCTATTATATTTTATACCTTTATATTAAAAACAAGGCCAAGAACGCTCACAAACGCTTACTTGGAGCGATATCGTTTTCAAAAATCCAGGTATATATATAATAATAATAATAATAATAATAATAATAATAATAATAACAATAATAATAATAATAATACAACACACTAGAAATTTATAATAACTTAAAAGACGATAGACTACAAAATGTTCAATGTGGTAGTGACAAGGAAGCCTATATAGAAGCCGGGGGCTTATGCACTATAGGCTTCCTGACAATATAGAATAATCATACGAATTATGAGGACAGCATGAAATATAAAATGTATTATTTTAAAAAGAAAAGCAAAGCAAAGCAAAGAAGAAGTATGTAGCTCAACAAAGAGCATTTTTGACTAAGAACTAAGAAAGAAGGAATTTTTTAAGTCTTTTGCCAAACAAACGGATGCTTTCACTGTGACTCTAAAAATAGTGGCATAGCTGCGCCTTTGACGGACATAACAACTGCTTAAAACAATTCACTTGCTTTTCAGTGCGTGAGTGAGTCCAGGCTCCCTAGTTGTCGGAAACAAGCAGCATTCAGCTGATGAAACAGCAGAACCATATTTTACTTTCTCTTTTCGGCATCCGTTGCTTTGGATAACAAAAAACACGCGCGAGGCTGGAGCAAACTAGCATTGTCGCAAAAGTTTCGGCTTTGAATGGTGAAGGCAGGAAAGGAATATCGATATTTTATAGTTATAGATGACAATCGTTTCCTGAGTTAATTTCTAATTAGAGCAACGGTTTATCTGTAAGAGCAAGTCGCTTTTTCATGCAGAAATTCCAACTTGCCAACGATCGCGGAGTAAAAACTCTTCGCCCGCGATCGTTTACAGACTTTAAAGGGACACTGTCCCGGCTGATATATCGTGTTTTCATTATTATGCCCAGGAGCTTGCTTATACTTGCTTTATTGTCTTAAAAGGAGGATAAAATCCCCGAGGGGGGTACTCCCTGTAATGGGCTATTCGGGGATGCTCCGCCCGAAAGGGGTACCTTTTTGAAGCTGAAGGTATATGAAAGGGTAGGGGTTTCACGAGTTGAAGTATATGAAAGGGTAGAGATTTCACGAAGTATTAGGAAAGGGTAGGGAAAACACCAAATGAAGTATAAAATAAGGTAGGGGAAACTGCCATTTGAGTATTATAGAAAGCGCCTTTCAAATTATATCAAACAGACGCACGTAAAGGCTATAAGAAAGGGGTACCATTTTCATTAAAAGGTATATGAAAGGGGTACCATTTTCAATGAAAGGTATAATATTTTCCGTGAACAATAGTGCAGATTCACAGACGCCCTGTAATGAACACTTGGCAAAGGGTATTGTGCTTACTGTGAAAAGGTATCTACCGCCTGTCACCACATTTGTGATGCGAACACAACAACACGCTTTTTCATGTTTCTTTTTAACCAAGAGTAAAGGATTTGTACATAACATATTTAGGTTGTTGTACTGCCGCCTTGATATAATGAATTTAAACTTTTTAAAATGTAATGTAATGTAATGTTATGTTATGTTATGTTATGTTATGTTATGTTATGTTATGTTATGTTATGTTATGTTATGTTATGTTATGTTATGTTATGTTATGTTATGTTATGTTATGTTATGTTATGTTATGTTATGTTATGTTATGTTATATATTATATTATATTACAATAAAAATACAAGTAAATGAATAAAGAGGCAGAAAGGAATTAATAACTGTAAAAAGAAAATTGATTTCAGCGGCGACAGCAATCTGGGTAATAAAACGTAAAAAATATTTAAGGTTACATACAGTGCACCTTCAGATCGAAAATTTATTGAAAATTTTTTTTTGGCGTTAAAATAAAGTTTACAGAATGAACTTTCATCCAAAAAAACAGTATCGAAAAATAGTGAAAATTGACGGAGAAATGACGGTATAACTTTTGTGGGCGGAGTTTGTTTATTAAGGATATGTTTTTTTAAGCGCCGTTTTCTCAAAGTTAATTTTTCGCTTGTTGGGGACACTTTAAAGAGCTACAACTCAAAGGGAATTTGTTCGATTTTCCTTACATTTGGACAGAAGCTAGGCTAATATATAATCAACAAAAAATGTGTCGGCGAATTTCTTAATTCCGAAAACTTTTTCGTCAAGAGGCATTTCCGTGCGATCATTCCAATTTTTTTCTCCCTGTTTCGAAAATATTCTGTAACTTTTCACTGCAATTGAATATGGAAAATCGCCGACACGTTTTTTTAGCGCTTCGTGTCCGGAAACCCGAGAACAAATCAAATTAACAAAATATAATTTATAATCGCTTTGAGTTATAGTGTTTTAAAGCTGATTCGCACGTTCGAATTTAGACGTCGTAAAAAATTCGACAATTCATTTTATTAGCAGATGGTTTCCATATTTAGATAGCCAGCTCTATAAGCTTTAATTTGATATGTGGGTTTAGGTATATTAAGTGTAATTTTAAGACGCTAGAGCTGTTATACTGGAGACACCCCCGAAGGTACACTGTAACCTTAACTGAACACAAGCCTCTAAAGTGATTTGTAGTTAGGGATGAAGGTGGAGGTGCCTATACGTCAGTTTTATTGCTAAGGAAAATTTCTTGTTTAAAATGAACATAACTTATCACTTAAAGGACTCACAACGGAGAAAAAGAAGGTTTAAATAAGTGCTCTGGGCGGTTAGCTAAGTGAACACGCAGTAATTTGCAGACTTCCTGGTGAGGGATCCTAAATATTGAATGTTAAGTGTGTTTAGGTTTCGTCTCGTTGACTTGTAAGAAGACGACTTCATTAATTCAGCGCAAGCAAACAAATTATACCGGATGACATTTTGTTGTGTGGGAGTGGACAAGGAAAAAGATATTTCATCTTAACTTCAGTTTAAAATTAAAAATCTAGCTCCAGGGCTTTATTTAACATGCAGTTGATAAATGATTTCTCTTTTCCGTCTGGTCTGTATTTCTACAGCGACGAAACGTAAGTCAGGTCAGTCACAATTCTTTGCATTTATATATTGTTTATTGTATAACATCATGTATTTTTACACTATAGAAAAACTGGTGTAGAAATCGACCGAAAGCTGAATACTGCCTGTTCAGTAAATTGGCAAAACGTAACAGTTGTAAATGTTCTAAAAGTTAAATAATCGAAAGTGTACGTAGAAGGCCAAAATGCGGTTCCGTTTTTAGTGCAATTTCCATACACTTTGACAATACACTTTGAGCTTTTTAGTTCTTTTCAGCTGCTTTCATCTTTCCAAAAATCCTACCCAAATCGTACCCAAAACGATTTTTTTGTCCCTCCAAAAACAAAAGGCATTGCATTTTCCGTTATTACTGAAATTTGAGGTGACATTTTGCTAAAGATAACTCTAGTTTAATCTATAATATTTTATTACGAATTTTTAAGATGACTAAGCTTTCCACGGAAACGGTTCATCGGGGGCTCCCGATAGAGTAAAAAGGTTAGCCCTGATTGAGTTTACACAACAAACTTCTCAGAAAATGTTCAATCGTAGAATAAGGTCTTTTCTCAGACTTCTCAGTCCATGGTATCATGTAACTAAATATGAAACAAGGAAATAAATTCGTATAAATTATTAGGTGTCAACGTTTTATCCGATACCAGGCGGTGTGCGTCACGACTTGCAATGCCCCATGGGTTAATTTGTGGAGCGGCTCATTTTCCCTTCGTCTCGAGGGAGTGAGCATCTCCTACGTTTGCGTTATTTAGCCTGAATTTAAATCTAGCGCCTTTTCTTTGGTAAAGTAATCAAATATACAAGTCTACAAACGCAAAACTACTTCGTAAAGGCCGGTTTTTCTTTTTCTCTGACACACTATTCTGATTTGAATCGAAACATACAATCCGTTAATAAACAAGACAACCGGAAAGATCAAATTTATGCATGGGTCAACGCCACGAGACCTAAATCACGCAAAGACCGCTCCACGTATTATACAGAACAAGCACTGCAAACGCCGACAAAAGAAGTCACTTTGAACATCAAAACCTATGAAGGTTTGAATGTTTTCTTCCTTCAACTATAATTGAGGGAAAATAGGCCGAAAAAAGACCAAACAAGAAGATGATAAAGGACACGCGTGACCGCCGCGTGGGCGCAGAAAATTATTGTTACTCACCAGGAGACCTAGGCGAGTTGGTGAACTTATCAATTTTGAACGGCTTCAACCAAGAAAACTAAAAGGGGTAGACCCGGGTAGACCCCGAAATTCTCAAAGAAGAAACGCTAAATTAACTGTATGTCCCAAATTATTTACGAAAAACAAACGTGTAAAGGAATGAGAAGTCTAAGAAAAGGTGTGAAAGTTCAGTTTACGATAATGTGGCAATTGAGCCGAGTAGGTTTACTTTGAGGTCAGCTAAGGCAGTCATTGTGCTCGAATGTAAGATTTAATTGTAGCCATAACGAAGAAGGGATATTTCTCTTTAATTCTGCCTGAAAACATTTTCAATTAACATCGCTGAAATCCTTGAAAAGGAACAATTTTTACAACTCCACGCGCTGAAATAGCTTCTTGTTTGCCGCGAGGACTATTGTTTAAACAACGGCTTGCTATTGGTCAAATCTCGTGACGCACACCGCCTGATCCGATACAGTCAAATGCGTTAATGAAAACAACGCGACAGCTTGCTGGGTGAAATATCAATTTAACGCTTCCTTCATTGATGCTTTATCTCGATGTGGGAAACAAAAATATTTTCATGAGCAATCTATGAATAATCATCTAAAACAGCGGTTAGTTTTAATTCAAGGTCGCACTTAGTTCAGTTCATTTCGCGACTGTATTAAAACCACATTCAGCAAGACTTAAGGGAAAAGAAACCGGGCGGACAATTTGCATTCTACGTGTGACGGAGACAACGGGAAAAACAAGTTAAGCCGGAAAGTCGGCTTTCTGATACAAGTAAGTTTAACTCTATTTAACAATCAACTGGCTTCTTGTACGAGTAAATATATTAATAGACCATGGATTTGCGGTAACCATTTCACTCCAAGGGTCAAGTTATGGAGATATGTAGTGAAGGCCTAACTTTTGAGTCTGAAAATAATACGGTGTGACCATTACAAATGGAACCTCTTCAGCAGTGCTTTTGCATGGCACCATTTGTTCTAACTTTTGAGTCTGTGGATGAAATCCTATGGTGTGACCATTCAAATGAAACCTCTTCAGCAGTACTTTTGCATGGTACCATTTGTTTTTCAATATTTTATAAAATGAAATTTGGAATTTTTCTTGAATTTTGATTTTTGGCACTGTTAGGTCTTAAAGGAGTAAACACATCATGTTGTGTGAGTTAACTATAGGGAGTCTTCGGAAGTGGCTAGCCGAGTTTAAAACATCAATAACCATAAGATTGTTATTCACACACACGCACACACTTTATTACCATACTTTAAAAAAACATTTTACAATATAGAATTATAAACTAGTGTATCCAAAAGATAGTAATTGCTGCGGTAAATTTGTTGTAACAATGCTGTTTTATCGCCTCGCTGGTATTACAGAATTTTCTCTTTCATTATTTGAAGGGAAGCAAAGCAAATGTAGCCGGGATGAATCGACGAAAATTCCAGCTGATAAGACTAATTTTGGTTTGTAATTCACGCATCAAGTTCCTGCAATGTCTGTGGAATATTGTTGAGTAAAGGATGCGTTCACCACCGGGAAGGTGTGAAAATTTAGGTTAATTACTGTGTGTTCGCGTCTCCCAAGCTCAGCTCAGGTTTCGCGTCCCCAAGCGCTCAGCTCAGCTCAGTCTCATCGACCCCTGTCGGAGTGATTTCAAAAGAAATTTGTCGCAGTCCCCGCTCAACTCGTAGTAGTCTTCGACACTTCAGTCCGCAGCGAACACTGAGCTTGAAGCAGCAAGCGAGGCTATTGTTCGTGGCGCAGTGCATTCTGGCCCAAAATGTGTTCGTGGTGCAGTGAATTCTGGTAAAAAGCGATCAAATCGAGATTTTTCCTAGCTTATATTTTTTTCTCATATATTTCTCTTAAATCCTGATTATGTTGCTGCTCACTCGCTACGCTCGTTCCGCAGCAACAAAAATAGGTAATATTGACCCAGAAGAACTAAAAAGCTAATCAATAGCTGAGAGAGCTGTGTAGCGCAGGTATAGTAATCAAAATCAAAATATTAATAGGAAATGTTTATGCCCTCAAAACGTTTCAAAATGTCGAAAACGTCTCAAGACTTCTGTCTTTTCATCAGTGTGAATGCCGTTGAAATCAGTGTAAATATATGTCTTGAGTACAGCCCGAAATGAGGCCGCAGAGCGAGGGCCGTACTCAAGACCACAGTTTTTTCCTATACCGACCGACCAAGGCCGGTAAATAACTTATTTATTTTTATCCTACTTCAATTCTACGATTTGCCGAGAAAATCTTGATATATTTGTACAGCTTTCCAAGAAATCATGTCTTTACGCGCCGCGTCAAGCAAAACTGACACAACGCCTGCAAAACCTAAATTAACTCGGTAATCTTCACAACTTTTTCATTCAGAAACAAAACAACTTACTTTGCAAAGTGAACTCATTTCTATCAGTTTATGTCGCTCTGTAGAATAAACGGCTGTTGTGTTTGCCTCTGGTGAGGCTAGAGAAATGTTCTTACCTACAGCGAAGCCGTGGAAAGCTGAAGATTAACTTTTCAAATTTTTCCACAGGTAGTCCAAGCTATACTATCGATCTCAGACGTCCTTGGACAAGGGATTTTTTTCGGCCCGCTTCACGGGCCGTTGGTTTCAGTCTGCGGTTAAAAAAATGTCGTCACGTGAGGACATTTTTTTGGCTCTGCGGTTTCAAAAATGTTGATCACGTGACGCCATTCGGTTACTCGCGCCAAAAAGAAAACCGGCAAAGTGATCAAAGATGTTGGGGAGTAAAACCGGCCGAAGCTATCATCCAGGGAAAGCTTTGTCCAATGATATAAGAAGCTGAATAATGGATACGATAGTACAGGCCGGTGGCGACTTTACTACAGGTTTCTTTATGGGTAATTACAGTGATATGGCAAGGAAATTTAACGTGAGCAGACGAACCGTTAAAAACGTCCGGGATAATTCACGGCCGTGGGAAGTCGAAATAAAGCATCACGTGATCAACATTTTTGAAACCGCAGAGCCAAAAAAATGTCATCACGTGACGACATTTTTTTAACCGCAGACTGAAACCAACGGCCCGTGAAGCGGGCCGAAAAAAATCCCTTGTCCAAGGACGTCTGAGATCGATAGTATGTGCCACAGTAACTGTTACGAGCGAAATTATAAGGATTTGTATGAGAAAAAACAGTCCATTCTAGGAGCTAAAAAAAACGAACAAGATTTCAATAAAAATTGTCCACCTTACTTCGCTTGTGTGTTTCTTTGTCTCCTGTGTCGTTTTGGGGGCGATTTAGAGCGTTTCCAGTGAGTTTTAGTGGAGAGAAAGCAATGGAACTAAAACTCACTAGAAACGCTCTAAATCGCCCCAAAAACTAAACAGGAGAAAAGGAAACACACACGCGAAGTAAGGTAGGCAATTTTTATTGAAATCTTGTTTCGTATTATTTTTCGTAGTTTTTTCTCATACTAATTCTTATAATTTCGCTCGTAACGGTTACTGTGACACATATAGCTTGGGTTACCTGTGGGTAAACAAGCGCTACATTGTCTAATTACAGTAAATTTTTCAGCCACAAATGCCGTTTTGTAAAAAACAACAACAAACGCCGAACAAACTATAAAATCAACAAACATAAAATCTAAACTTGAACTCGCCTTTGCGAGGAATAACATTGGCCTTTAACTTACAGTACAGTAATACTACGTAGAACATTTAACGCGACAACGACATGATAGAGGCCAAACTGAAAGCCAAAATGCAACCTTGATCAGCTGTTTCGACCTGGTTGGGTCTCGTCAGCACGGCGTGGCAGCAAAAAGATAGAAAAACCAGCGGGAACGCCAATTCTCCACCAAATCGCACGTGGTGATGACTACAGATGAGCTAAAATTCAAACGTTTGCCAATTGACCCACGTCACAGCGGCGCGTGACCATGCCGAATAGGCAAAGAATTTGAAATATCATGTCGTTGTCGCGATAAAGAAAGTGAGCATAGACAGAACCATCACTCAGCGAATACATGGCCGTTACGATTTAAAAATATATATAAGCAGCATATCAGATCTGAAAAGATCTGCGGTCCCAAAATGAAACAGGTATATAAGAAGCAAAGGACCGCGAACCAACATGCTGCTGGTGTTCGTCGTACGTACACCAGCAGCATATTCGTTCGCGGTCCTTTGCTTCTTATTTAATTTTACGGTTGATTTCTCCTTCCACTTAGTTTAATTTCTCTTTTTTCGTTGAGTCTCTTTGATATCTCGTATCTTTAGCGTGTTTTGGGATCTTTGTAAATTTCCCTCTTTATATATGTCCGCCGATGTCAGCCATGCATGATGAAACTTTGCTGGTTTTCTTGATTTTTTTCTTCATTTGTGTCGTTAAATATATTATCTGGCCAATAAAATTCACTTTCGCTTTGGTAGATTTCGTCTGGGTCCATATTTAACTAAAAAATTCAACAACGGAGTCACAATCGTGATTATCATGCTACGACGCAACTCGGGCGGAATCGTAGAGTGAGCGGGCAAGATCGTAAATTTTCGCCCGCTCCCGGAACCAATCATATTGCAGGATTCGCAGAATTCTGCCCGCTCGCACTCTGAGAAAAAAAATGAATGAACATTGTCACACTGATGAAGTAATAGTGGTCTCTCGAAACGTTTGTGTCATTTTAAAGCGTTTTGAGCGCATATTAATAAACATTTCCTTATATTTTTATTTAGAATTAAAAAGTCCAGTAGGGTGAAAACGATCTATTAAAGAGCCTATTTTTTACTCACGTGACCTTCAGTCCTCTGGGGGTCATGTCGTACCTCCGTTGAACGAGTTGTTTTATTGGCTCACCAAAACAATAGATGAATGACCTAAACAATGTCCCTATCCCTATAAACAATAGCAGGTACTGTTTTAGAACGGCCAATGAAAATAGAGGTTTATGAGAGGTACAACCCTACCGGTCCTGTGGGACTCAAATGACAAAGGCCATGGCGGCCATGTTGGTGCATGCGCACATAACAAAAGAAGTTCATTAAAATTGTAGGTGTGCACATGGCAGCCGTGACGTAACGTGACAACCACCTATAAAACCGTACACAGGCAAAAAAAAAATAGTTTAATAGGTTGTTTTAAAATTTTTTGCTATTTTTTTAATTGGTGAAATTGTCGTAATCCAGTCGGAATTTAAAAAAACAATGTTTACGGGTTTCCTTTGATTGACTTCCACCAAACTCAAGTTTGACCTTCTGGAATGAAGTCCGATGGGTCACGTGTTAATGGTAACCGCTGTAAAAGCTAATGCGTTGGAAAAAGGAAAACAAGTGTCAAGTTTCGAGACGAGCTGTCTCGTCCTTAAACTATTAACTATAAAGATACTATTTTTAAGTCACGCGAAAGGTCGTAAAACAAGGGATTTTCAGTTCAACGATTTTCAACTGCTAGAAATTTGGTAAACTTACAAGGCTTAAAATAAGAGAGGGTTTTAGCGTAAGAATGGGGCATGTGTATCGCCTTTCGTTTAGTACTGAACATTCATCGCAGAAGGTTGCGTGTTTTTAAGAGTTGTTTACACTAAATTTCCTAATCACCTATGTGAAGTCTTGGGATGCGTTCGATTGGTAAATCCGGATTTCGATTTTGAAATCTGGATTATATTTCGGATTTCCCAATAAAACAAGATTTCCAATTACCGAAATCCTTTTCCAAGATGGATTTCAAAAAGAAATCGAAATCCGGATTTGATGGATTGCTACTTTTGCGTTCGATTGGGAAATCCGAAAACGGATTTGCAAAACTGTTCTCATAAGCAGCGGTCTGTTATCCGCTGATTGTGCGCACGCATTGGCGCGGGAATCGTTTTTCTGCCGCCATTTTCTTGGATCTGTTGACAAAAACGATGAGTACAATCTTTTTTAGTCCAGAAATCACATCTCTTTTACATACGAAAATGACTTTGAAAATCTTCGGGTCTATAACTTGGAACCACCAGTTCAAAATATAAAATAAACCCACGATTCTTCCCCGATTCACGGGAAACCTGCGATTTCCAAGCAACAAAATCCACTGAGAATCATCTGCTTCGTTGACATCAGTTTCTATAAGTTCCCTTTCGTGAGTGTTATCGAATAACTATTCGAAAAGAAGCAGGAGCAAATGCAGCGCTCGCTGCCTTTCGTCCGCCATGATGGATTACGTGCGCACAATCGCCGGGTAACAAGCCGCTGCTCATCAGAACAGTTTACGAAATTCGTTTTCGGATATCCCAATCGAACGCAAAAGCAGCAAATCCATGACATCCGGATTCCGATTTCTTTTAGAAATCCATCTTGGAAAAGGATTTCGCTAATTGGAAATCCGTTTTTGGATTTCGTGTTTTATTGGGAAATCCGAAATCCGGATTTCAAAATCGAAATCCGGATTTCCCAATCGAACGCACCCTTGATCTTATATCTAAGATAAGTCCCATGTCATTGCTTATCTGTAATTAATTTTAAAAAGAAATATCTAGAAGTTTCTAGAATCTTAGGGAACTCTACATGCAAAATATACTTTATGTTTTAAACTTGTTAAAAGGTACAACTCTTTGTTCACATAAATCAGAATTAAGTTATTTTATTTTATTTATTTTATTTTATTTTATTTTATTAACTTCGCCACACTTGGCAGGGACACCACAACAGCTTACGCCAATTACTGTGGCCCCGTTTCTGATTTTTACCCACCTCCCTGGGGAAAGGTTGCACACTGAGGGTGGTCACAGCTTCCATGCCAATGACATTCTATTTCTCAACATGTTTCATATTTGGACATTGCATGCATGCTCTATATGTTTTTCTGCACTAAATAATTTGAGGGTTAATTTTACAAAATACTAATTAGATGACGTTGTCCCGGTATTCATTTATTATATAACTCAGTATTTTGTAAATTCAAATCTCAAAAAATCACTTACGCGACGTACAAAATCGTGAAGAATCAAAAGATTTAACTATTCAACTATTCAATGCACTTGGAGTTGATTTTGAAAATTTTTATTTAAGTGTAAAAGCCGGCACTTTAATTTAGGAATCAAAAGTAGTCGGGTCGTTACACTGCCGGTATCTATCAAGTCATCGACAAACAACAAAATTGCATATATTACGACAGCTGTACATCAGTATACGCTAATGTATCTGGCGAGGACAAAATCAATCTATTCATGAGTTGAATTCAACACCCGGTCTAACAATTGGGTTTGCGAAAATTTGCTCTTCTTGCTGACGAAAATATATCGAGAGCAACGGAGAAATAGATCCTGCTTTGACGGTTTATTTATTCTGTAGGTACAGTATATAAATGTAAAACCCAAACGCTGAACGCATCCAGTTTAATTTTCTTGTGGAGACGAATAGATTATTAAAGATTAAGCTTAAACGTACATTAACTGAAACCCCTTTTAAGTATAATTTTCGTTTCGTGCCAGGCGGTTTATTTCCACTGTTAGTAGGCTTAATTGCGAATGTAAAAAACCTCATTAATTGCGAATGTTTAAAACCTCACTTCACTCTTCCAGTTTCATTGCCATTTGCGTGCCACAACAGCACAAGACGCTCAGGCTCAGGGACAGACTACTTTATAGTGCCAAAATACAAGGATATAGATGGAATTTTATCGCTGATTTAGTAAGCGAACGAAAAATGACATTAAACAACCATTAAAGGGTTTACATACCAAATCAAATCTTGTCACTGTGTTGTTTCGTGACTGTCCTGGGGTCTCTAAGCCGCATTCAGGCAGTTTTAGTTTTCTCTTATCACAACGGATCAGGATTAGCCGACGACAGGAAGCCAAACATCGTCCCAATCGCCCCAAAACGTCACTCGAGAGTAGATCGAAGATGAAACTTCCCTGACAGCGAGATTTCAATCCGCACAAATGACCAACGCACGATGATTGACCAACAGCTGTCAAGGCTTTGATACTAAAATCTTCCGACGGCTGTCATCATCTTGACAACTGTTGACAAGTTATAGCGTTCGTTGTTCAAGTTGAAGGTCCCATAGCAACGGTTTCCCAATATTATTGCCCTAGTTTTCAATTCCCGGCTTTTTGGCACTGAATTCATTTTAACTTATGTCATTTTGTTAAGATTTCAGCAAGTGAAAGAAGCCATTATGAGCCAAGATTTAAACCAAAACGTCGAAGAAACATTTATTTGGCACAAGGATGGCTACTTGGTTTATGGCCTTTTTATGTTCTTGATCCTCAGTGCTGGTTTCTTTGGCAACCTTTTGACTCTACTCGTCCTAAACCAGCGTGAGCACCGCGGACGAGGCTTGACCCCCCTGATGATCAACCTGGCACTAGCTGACATTTTTATTGTCGTGTTCGGTTACCCGATAGCAATCCAAGCCAATCTTCGGGGGGAGCTGCTGCAGAGTTCGCATTGTATCTGGGGAGGATTTATAAACGGTACCGTTGGAATAGCGTCCATTTTTACGTTGACTGAAATGAGCATGGTATCGTACTTCGGTCTCAAGCAAGTGAACAGAAATTCCAGATATTCAACTCGTCAAATTGTTTGTTTAATTGGTGCGGCGTGGTTGTACGGAGGTCTTTGCATGCTGCCGCCGCTGTTGGGCTGGAATCGGTTTGTTCTTTCCGCTTCTAAAGTTAGCTGCTGTCCCGACTGGGCAGGGCGCTCTGCCTCGGATACAGCGTATAACCTACTTCTTGTTATGTTGGGCTTCTTTATTCCTCTTATAGCCATGATGATCTACTACTGCAAGATTTATAGGTAAATGGCTGTTGTTGTTGTTGTTGTTGTTGTTGTTGTTGTTGTTGCTGTTTTTGTTTTGATTACTTTCGTTGTTTCGAATGTCACTGTTACGGTTTATTTGATTGTTGTCGTGTCTATTGTTGTTGTTGTTAACAATTTCTTATTGTAAAGAGTTCATTCATACGTATTTTTATTTGCTTTTCATTACAAAATAATTTATTAGTTTATAGTTTTTATTTGAATAAGCTGATGCGTTCCTGCAAGCTTTGCGGATCAAATCTACAGAACGCACCGATACCATGTACCAAAGCCAAGTGTAGCGACCACGTTAAACGAACTCTTTATTGTCTATTATTTGTTGACGTTCTGTCATTTTCTGTCGTTGTCGTTACTTTACCAAGAAAGTGACCAAACTATGTACCACGCTCCCAATTTTAAAAATAGTAAAGTGTGTATATAATCTTCGTTTCAGATTTGTTCATGAAAATGTCGTACCAGGAAATGTTGAAGTCCAATTAAGGCAGCGAAGGTCTGAGATGAAAGTAGTGCGCATCACAGCCATGTCTGTAATCGCTTTTATATTGAGTTGGGCGCCATATTGTTTTGTCAGCCTCGCGGCAATAGTCACCAGAAAACACGTGATAGCTTTATGGGAAGTAGAAATTCCTGAGTTGTTGGCCAAAGCCTCTGTGGTATACAATCCCTTCATTTACACCATCATGAATAGTCGCTTTCGCGCTACGTTGTTTCGCATTCTACATGTGCGCAGGCGTACAAGAACTATACAACCCTTGATCGTCACTCTAAGAAACCAGCACAGCTTCAGGCTTGGCACAGATCGTCGTCATGACAACACGGAACAGTACGGAGGGCTAAAACAGCTTCAAGTACCATCGGCTCATTGAAAAAATTCCCGAGATTTTATTGCAGGCAATATGTAGCCAACCATTGTGGCTCAAAACACCAGTGACACTCAGAGTAGGAAATTCCAAAAACGAGTCCTACATCAGTAGGCTTTTACACAAGTTGCTCGGCAACTTTTTGGCAACTTTTGGCCTTTCGAGCAACTTTTGAGCAACTTATGGTTTCGAGCATTTTTTCGGCTTTTGATTTTATTACTGGATGCTTAATAATAATAATGAGGTATTGTTAATACAAAGCTATAATAAACAAAAAGGGGCGGGGTTGGATTGAGCTGCTATGCAAAACAGGATTAGAAACAACAAAGATCAGACAGTAGGTCAATAAAAGACAGTAAACTGCGATTATATTGGCTTTAATTTCATGGATGCTGAGTGATAATTATTTGGAGAAATTGCTGATATAAAATAGAATTCTATAAGCACAACACATACGACAGGAGCTATGGACTGTCAATTAAAATTAATAACTTAGGGAGTGTTTTCTCCAGAGCTCATTCAAAATATTCTTTACAATGTATCATTGTGGAAATAGTAGATAAATAGTCTCTTGAAACTAGATGTACATCATCCCAAGCATCGGAGGGAGAGATCCATGGCAGCAGAACATCCGGACACGTGTTTTCTAATCTCCAGAGAATAAGACCTTATAATTTTAGTACAAAAGTTGTCAGCACTCAAACAGTATCACATTAACGACCTTGAGTCCTGATAATAAACCTAGTGTATGCGGCGCATAACCATTTTTCAAAAGGAGGAGAAGGAAATATCTACTCTCGTATAAATTTTCAATTTTTTATTAATTATTTTAGATTAATTATTGACATGCACTTTGGAGATCACCCAAAATAAATTTGTTTTAACTAAGCGTTCAGCTGCAAAGTGTTACTATTTTACGGTTTTAATTTTAGTATTCTATTTTAATGATTGGTTAAAACACGAGTTGCAGTGTTTAATTTACAGACGTTTTTTTGCGTACCATTGGGTTATACAAAAGCCACAACGTTTTGCTGTAACATAGTGAAATAAAAACCGTCTGTGTTTAAATATCAACTATTTAAAAATATTAACAGGTTAAATTATCGACCCCATTCACGAATTTAAAAATGGTAATTATGATAAAAACAAAGCAAGATTTACTATTTACTGTTTATTATTTTTACACATTTAGCTTACGATGTGCGAATGAGTCAAACCGCTGTTCATAATAAAAGTGATCAAGAAAAAGAGCTTTATTTTTTTATTTAGACGTTTTGCTTGAAATCGCTAAAACATATATGAAAAGAAAATGCGACACTAAATGCCTAAGTGCAACAGTCAAGTAAGCATTTACAAAGTTTGTAGCCCTAAGATACATCTGTTGTGTTTAAACTGGTGTGACCAAACCTCTAGGATCCGAAGTCGTTCGTTTGAAAGGACGCATTGTGTGACGCATAGCGGACTTCCCACCGCCATTTTCATGATCATCCTCGTTTTCTGCCTCCTTGTCTCATTAATTGATCAACCTTGAAAGTTCTTTCGTGCAGTCTGAGATAACGATGGAAAACGAATCGAAAAGAACGAACTAGTTTTAAACTCAGTACCAAAGTGTGAGATACTTTGGCATCCACTTCGAAGTTAGTAGCCATTTGAACGCAAAGGAATGAATGTGTAAAATTTGATATTCTTGTCCGAGTAAGATCGATTTTTCAGCGTGTTGACCGCGCGTGAGCCTATGACGTAGTTCAGGAATTGTTTGTTCATTGGCTAATATGCTTCTTACGTCATCGGTGGAAAAATCCACCGGTAAAGACTTCCCGCGCTGCAAGTGGGACAAGTCCCTTCCAACGAAGAACATAACTCAGCGAAAACGAGTATTGGAAGGGACTTGCGTCAAGTCTAACTCTACCAGTGCTTTATACTTGCTTTATTGTCTTAAAAGGAGGATAAGAAAGACAAAATATCGACTACACAACTCAAAATTCAACCAGAATGAAAACTTCGATTTCTTGACCACCTGTCACGAAATCAAAATCCACTTCCATCCTTGTAATCCTGCAATTTTTCACCAAACTACTGCTTCTGTTTTACTCTACAGAATCTCTCTTTTCAATTTAGTCATTTTATCCGTTGTACTCTTTAGTTAATATTTCTTTGTTTTAATCACTTTTGGTGATTATTTTCTTCCTATTTCAAAATCATAAAGAAAGTTTAACCCTTTCTCTCCCAAAACTGCCAATCATCAAATTTCATCAAAAATCTCAAATGTCATTTTGTAAAATATTGAAAAACAAATGGTACCATGTAAAAGTCCTGCTGAGGAGGATTCATTTGAATGGTCACACCATAGGATTTTATCCACAGACTCAAAAGTTAGAACAAATGGTACCATGCAAAAGCACTGCTGAGGAGGATTCATTTGAATGGTCACACCATAGGATTTCGTCCACAGACTCCATAGTTAGAACTACACTATATGTCTCCATAATTGATTCTGGGAGTGAAAGGGTTAAGTAATGCTCCTGACTATAATCATGAAAACACAATGGCCGTGTTTTCACGAGCGATTTTTCAAGTCGCTGAGCGAGTGACAGTCGGAAATCTCGTGAAAACAGTTGCTTGTCCAACTCGCTTAAAGTTAAGCGAGTCTGCGAACTACAATAGAATTCTCATTAAATTTAAGCCACCAAACCAGGTCGCTTAAGCTTGTCGGCAATTAAACAACAAAGAAGGGCATTGTATTGTCGTTCTTTTGTGTTCTAATTTTCTATTGTTTTAACAAAAGAAAATATATCGCGCATGGTATAAGAAAAATGAATAAAGTTCTGTCCGTGAAAACGCATAAATTTTTTAAGCTGCTTAACGCGGTCAGTAAACAAATTACCTACAGGAATGTTAAGCGAGAAAAACCGCCTCGTGAAAACACAGCCAATATATAGCTTAATCGTATAAGTTTTTATTGTACTTTATCTTTCTTAGTTAAGTAGTTCTATAGGTAATAAACTCAAGTGTAAATTCACACGATTTCTACAACCGTGGACGAAATAGCTTGGGACACTTAAAAAAAAATGCTACACGATGACAATGTTTTTCGAGGAGGGAAACTATCGTTCCATTTCCTCGTCCCCCCTTCCCCCCAATACAAAGTTGAGACATTGTGGCTTGGTTATATGGATAAAGCTCAACATTGTATTGGGGGTGGGGAGGGGGAGTTAACGTCAAAGGTAATTTGTGGGAGAAAAGGTTAAGTGTCCTAAGACTTCTGACCAAGATTGTCGGAAGACCACATAGGAAGACCATGTAAATATGATACGATTTCGTGTATAAATAAAGATTGATGATGACACTGTTTCTTAAGCGCTCTCCGTTAAAAAAAACGTCCACGGTCGTAAAGTAACTGATTTTAAAAATATTTATTCTTGATTTCCGGGACTAAGCCACAAACTCGATCACTGCGCTGTCCAAGAGCACATACTACCTTCGAACCAAATTTTATTATTTTAAGCTAGATACGCATCAGAACGCGTGTTTAGGTTGCAAAATCCTTTTAGATCGATTTTAATGTTGCACTAAAAACTCCAAATGCGAAACATCTGTAAGCTTATTGTTGTCTATATTCGTTTACATCAAATTAATTATTGTTATCGTTGGATTCACGTTCAATTCCTGTTACGAAACGTGTTCGTAACAAAGCATTTGCTCACTAAGTTTACAGCTGATGGAAGGAGCGAGCGAGTGAGTGAGTGAGTGAGTGAGTGAGTGAGTGAGTGAGTGAGTGAATGAATTTTATTTAAACACCCTTGCCGATAACCTGTTTTTCATGCTTTCACGTATAGAGTGTTTTCACTGACGTCATATCAAAATTCAGGAGCAGTTTTCGATTCTAAAAAGTTTATGGAATTGTAGACAGTTTAAAACTACACATCTGGACCAAATTTTGAAGCGCAAGAGCATTTCATTCAAGAGTTATATGCGAATGAGTACAGACATTGTTAGTAAGAAATGTATGGAGCAGCCATCTTGGTGTCCCACTTAAGGCTGGTTTCCACTAGCGCATAAGCATAAGCACAAGCCAACATACGCAGACTCAGTAACGTGTTATTCATTAGTTCCAATTGTTTGAACAAAACAGAACAATAGGCACTAATGATCAACATGTTACTGAGTCTGCGTACGTTGGCTTGTGCTTATGCTTATGCGCTAGTGGAAACCAGCCCTTAGGGACACCAACATGGCGGCCAAAAATTTGAAGACTTTAAAGTCTTTATAACACCAAAAATCTCATCACAAAATATTGTATTCACTATAAGGGGCATGAAATCGGCTTATAAGCATCTATAAGTCATTAATAACTTTCAACTAGTTCAATTTTGTTTATTTTCACAGCTTATCTGAAATAGCGTGACGAATTGCGTGACACATTTACAACCTTTATAAATCGAAAACGAAACATCGTTAAAACCTGAAACTTTGTGTGAAAGATTATAACGCTGGTATCCACATACCATGTTAGAAACAGCTTTGTAGGATGTATACTTTAGATTTTTTAATTTTTATGACGTCATGTGAAAACACTATACACGGGTTTAAAAGTAAGACTACACTGCATTCAACAGATTCAGTAGCTGACACTTAAGCTCGACCCGGAGCTCGATCGCTAAGCAAATGGCAAGTTTAATATATAAAACACAGAACTTGCCAGAGCAAAAATCCCACAGGAATAAGCGGCGAACACAATATCAAACTGTCCTACCCATCCATGAACGCCTTGAATTGTCTTGAAAGTGTGCAAATGTACACAGTAGTTCTTTATCTTGCTTCTCGAGTACACACACGGAGAGATTTTACGGTATGTATTTCATGGCCGAAAGCCATATAGTCGTCGATATAGACTTAAATATGCGTGCATAAATTTGCATGCGCTAATGTGACACGAAAAAAAAACAAGAAAAGTCAACGCCGGATTTACAACTCGTGTGCTTCGCCACGAGTAACAATTTAGTCCGCGAAAAGTTGTGTAGTACGGCTGGGCAATTTTACTCGTCAGTTCTTTTTTTTTTTTATTTTTTCTTGCCTGAAAGCTCGAAAAAATAAATAAAACGTGAAAAATATTTTCCTGAACACAAGCCTCTAAAGTAATTAATTTGCAGTTAAGGGAATGAAGGTGGAGGTGCCTATACGTCAGTTTTATTGCTAATGAAAATTTCTTGTTAAAAATGAACATAACTTATTAAGTACTCACAACGGAAAAACTGAAGGTTTAAATAAGTGCTCTGGACGGTTAGCTAACTGAACACGCAGTAATTTACAGACTTCCTGGTGAGGGATTCTAAATGTTGAATGTTAAGTGTGTTTCGTCTCGTTGACTTGTAAGAAGACGACTTCATTAATTCACGGTATACGATATTTTCACAGCACGGCAAACAAATTATACCGGATGACATTTTGTTGTGTGGGAGTGGACAAAGAAAAAGATATTTCATCTTAACTTCAGTTTAAAATTAAAAATCTAGCTCCAGGGCTTTACTTAATGCAGTTGATAAATGATTTCTTATTTCCGTCTGGTCTGTATTTCTACAGCGACGAAACGTAAGTCAGGTCAGTCACAATTCTTTGCATTTATGATCATATTGTTTATTGTATAACATCATGTATATTTTTACACTATAGAAAAACTGGCGTAGAAAACGATCGAAAGCTGAATACTCCCTGCTCAGTAAATAAAAAACGTAACAGTTCTAAATGTTCTAAAAGTTAAAAAATCGAAAGCGTACGTCGATGGATATATATACTGAACGCCAATATGCGATTCAGTTTTTTGCGCAATTTCCATCATTACGTTCTGAACAATGAAAACTCTTTAAAAGAAACTATATGATAGCTAATTATAATACACTTTGAGCTTTTTGGTTCTTTTCAGCTAAATATCTCAGAGATAGAAAATTTTAGGGCCAAGGGAATCTTATCCATCGAATGTACTATGAGGGTCTCCCAGGGGTTTGGGGGAACAAGGGGACATGGACCCCCCGGAAGACCCTCTAACAGCTGCTTTCACCTTTCCGAAAATCCTACCCAAAACGATTTTTTTTTATCCCTTCAAAAACAAAAGACGTCACATTTTTCCGTTATAACTGAAATTTGAGGCGACATTTTGCTTGAGATAACTATAGTTTAGTCTAATTTATTACAAATTTTTAAGATCACTATTAAAGGCCTTACGAAAAGTTTTGGCTCCCGATAGAGTTAAAAGGTTAGCTTTGAGTTTACACAGCACACTTCTCAGAAAAAGTTCAATCGTAGAATAAGGTCTTCTCTCAGCCCATGGCATCATGTAACTCAATATGAAACAAGGAAATAAATTCCGCGTATAAATTATTAGGTGTCAATGTTTTGTTCAATACAGTCAAATGCGTTAATGAACACAACGCACTTACATAACAGCTTGCTGGGTGAAATATCAATTTAACGCTTCCTTGATGCTTTATCTCGATGCGGGAAACAAAAATATTGCCATTAGTTATTTATGAATAATCAATCAAATAAAACAGCCGTTTTTGATCTCAAAACACCGACGCCGTAGTTTCAATTCAAGGTCTCCCTTAGTTCAGTTCATTTCGCGACTGTTTTAAAACCACATTCAGCAAGACTTGCAAGACTTGCACGCTACGTGTGACGAGGCAACGGAAAAAAAAAAAGTTGAGCCGGAAAGTCGGCTTTCTGATACAAGTAAGTTTAACTCTATTTAAAAATCAACTGGCTTCTTGTACGAGTAAATATATTAATAGACCATGGATTTATTACGGTAACCATTTTACTCCCAGAGTCAAGTTATAAAGGCATGAAGCAAAGTTCTAACTTTTGAGTCTGAAAATCATACATTAGGGCCGTAGCCAGAAAAAAAAAATAAGGACTTAGGCAATATCCATGGTTATTTCATGGTTATTAAAAAACATCTTATTTTCCCCGGAAAACTAAAAAAGAAAAAATGACTTAGGCAATTGCCTCGGTTTGCCTCATACTGGATCCCAACGGGCCACTTTTACGGTGTGACCATTTCAAATCGGAAACCTCTTCAGCGGTACTTTTGCATGGTACCATTTGTTTCCCAGTATTTCATGAAATGAAATTAGGAATTTTCAGCTAAAGGAGTAAACACGTACATCATAACAACAACAACCCTTTTCACGTACACCATGTTGTGCGAGTTAACGATACGGGGGGTCTTCGGAAATGGCTAGCCGAGTTTTAAACAAAATCACCATAAGATTGTTATTCACAAAAGCTGAAAGAGCTGTGTAGCGCATATATACTAATCAAAATCAAAATATTAATAGGAAATGTTTATGTGCTCAAAATGTTTGAAAATGTCGCAAACGTCTCAAGACTTCTGTATCTCGTCATCAGTGTGAATGCCGTTGAAATCAGTCTAAATGAGCGGCATTCACAATGATCAAGAAACAGTACATATAGTCTCTCGAAAAGTTTGGCATTTTAAAACATTTTGAGCGCATATTAATAAACATTTCCTTATATTTTTATTTTTATTCAGAATTAAAACGCCCAGTAGGTTGAAAAGTAATCTATTTATAACAACTACAAACAATCGTGTTTTAAAGAGCCTATAGAACCGTACATACGTCGCGAACTGTAATTGACTTCGAATTTGGTTGTTTTAAAATTTTTTGCTATTTTTTTAATTGGTGAAATTGTCGTAATCCAGACGGAATTTAAAAAACAATGTTGACGGGTTTCCTTTGATTGACGTCCACCAAACTCAAGTTTGACCTTCTCGAATGAAGTACGATGGGTCACGTGTTAATGGTAACCGCTGTAAAAGCTAATGCGTTTGAAAAAGGAACTGAAAACAAGTGTAAAAGGTCGTAAAAAAAAATATGGGATTTTCAGTTCAACGGTTTTGAAGTGCTAGAAATTTGGTAAAATTAAGAGAGGGTTTTAGCGTAAGAATGGGGCATGTGTATCGCCTTTCGTTTAGTACTGAACATTCATCGCAGAAGGTTGCGTGTTTTTAAGAGTTGTTTACACCAAATTTCCTAATCTCTTGGTCTCATTATCTAAGGTAAGTCCCATGTCATTGCTTATCTGTAATTAAGTTTAAAAAGAAATATATAGAAGTTTCTAGAATCTTGAGGGAACTCTACATGCAAAATATACTTCATATATTGTTTGTAGTTTAAACTTGTTAAAAAGGTACAACTCTTTGTTCACATAAATCAGTGTTAAGTTTCCATGCCAATGACATTCTTTTTCTCAATATGTTTCATATTTGGATATTGCATGCTTGCTCCATATCTTTTTCTGCGCTATTAAATAATTTGCCGGTTAATTTTACAAAATGCTAATTAGATGACGTCGACCAGGTATTCATTTATTATATAACTCAACATTTTGTAAATTCAAATCTCAAAAACTCACTTACGCGACGTACAAAACAAGAATCAAAATATTTAACTATTCAATGCACGGAGAGTTGATTTTGAAAATTTTTATTTAAGTGTTATAGCCGGCACTTTAATTTAGGAATCAAAAGTAGTCGGGTCGTTACACTGCTGGTATATCTATCAAAATCATCCACAAACTACACAATCGCATATATTACGACAGCTGTACATATACGCTAACGTATCTGGCGAGGACAAAATCGATCTATTCATGAGTTGAATTCAACACTCGGTATAACAAGAAACTGGAAATCAACAAGTTATTAAAACAGACGAGGTTGCTTTCACTGGAGTCAGGCCTTGTACATCGATCAACATTGATGATCCATAAAGGCCCGTTTACACATGCGATTTTAGATGCGATTATTATCGTGCTCTCCAGTGCAATTTTTGTCGCAAGTGAAAACTAGCGGCGATTTCATGTGCGATTCAGGTGTGATATTTGCTGCGATTTTCCAAAAATCGCCGCTAAGAGGTTTCGAACATGTTCGAAATTTCTGCGACATCGCGCGACAAATCGCGCCCAAATCGCACTGAAATCGCCGCCCGTTTTCACATGCGATTTGAAGATGCAACTTGTACGCGACAAAATTTGCATCGACAAGTGCGACAAAAATTGCACAGAAAATCGCCTGTGCAAACGGGCCTCAAGGCCTAATCCGATCAGCAAACGCTTGGACAACGTAAAAAAAAGCATTTGCCCCGAAAATGACTGCAAAAGAATGTCATGCATCTCGACTGCCTTCTTATTGGGTTTGCGAAAATTTTCTCTTCTTGCTGACGAAAATATATCGAGAGCAACCGTCAGCACGAGATCGAATCAGTAGTGGTTTTTCTCGAGAAATGGGGCCTCCTGTGACCGTTTATTTACACTGTAGGTACAGTATACAAATGTAAACCCGAACGCTGAACGCATCCAGTTTAATTTTTTTCGTTTTCGCGCCAGGCGGTTTATTTCCACTGTTAGTACATAGGGCAGTTTTCATTTGAGTGTCGTAAAGCCAAAACCAAAGTAATTACTCCGACCAACCGCAACAGTCATAAACAATCCAATGAACCAATCAGAACTCGAAGCAATACATGTCGCCGGCGCCAAGCGCGGAAAACGCGTGCGAGCAAGTCACGATTGGTTTTGGATTTACTTATGATTGGTCGAGAAAGTGGTGCGAGATTTTTTAGCGAATCACAAAGCGTAGCAATGAAAAAACCAAAGCAATTGTGTAATTACTTGCGACACTCAATTGAAAACTGCTCTATTAAGCTTTTAAAAATTGCGAATGTAAAATCCTTATTTAGGGGTTTTAAAAAGTGTTTAAAAATATTTCAATCTTCCAGTTTCATTGTCATTTTCGTACCACTACAGCACAAGGCGCCCATACAGGCTCATGAACGGACCACTTTAAAGAGGCAACATACAAGGATTTCTAAGGAATTTTATCGTTGAATTAGTAAGCGAACGAAAAATAACATGAAACAACCATTAAAGTTTTCATACCACATCAAATGTTGTCCTAGTGTTGTTTCGTGACTGTTCTGGGGCCTCTAAGCCTCAATTCAGGCATCTTTAGTTTTCTCTTATCCAAAATAATAATAGCAAGGGTGATCACAACGGATCAGGATTAGCCGATGACAGTAAGCCAAACATCGGACTTAATCGATCCGGCAATCGCCCTAAAACGTCACTCGAGAGTAGATCGAAGATGAAACTTCCCTGACAGCGAGATTTCAATCCGCACACGTGACCAACACACGATGGTTAATCAACAATTGTCAAGGCGATGATATTAAAATCTTCAGTCGGCTGTCATCACCTTGACAACTGTTGACCAATCATAGTGTTCGTTGTTCAAGTTTAGGCTAGGTCCCATAGCAACGGTGTCCCAATATTATTGCCCTAATTTTCAATTCAATATTTCAGCTTTTTGACACTGAATTCATTTTAACTTATATCATTTTGTTAAGATTTCAGCAAGTGAAAGAACCCATTATGAGCCAAGATTTAAACCAAAACGTCAAAGAAACATTTATTTGGCACAAGGATGGCTACTTGGTTTATGGCCTTGTTATGTTCTTGATTCTCAGTGCTGGTTTCCTTGGCAACCTTTTGACTCTACTCGTCCTAAAACAACGTGAGCACCGCAGACGAGACTTGACCCCCCTGATGATCAACCTGGCACTAGCTGACATTTTCATTGTTGTGTTCGGTTACCCGATAGCAATCCAAGCCAATCTTCGGGGGGAGCTGCTGCAGAGTTCGCATTGTATCTGGGGAGGATTTATAAACGGTACCGTTGGGATAGCGTCCATTTTTACGTTGACTGAAATGAGCATGGTATCGTACTTCGGTCTCAAGCAAGTGAACAGAAATTTCAGATTTTCAACTCGTCAAATTGTTTGTTTAATTGGTGCGGCGTGGTTGTACGGAGGTCTTTGCATGCTGCCGCCGCTGTTGGGCTGGAATCGGTTTGTTCTTTCCGCTTCTAAAGTTAGCTGCTGTCCCGACTGGACA
Organism: Cladopsammia gracilis; assembly: GCA_022457155.1. Taxonomy (NCBI): domain Eukaryota; kingdom Metazoa; phylum Cnidaria; class Anthozoa; order Scleractinia; family Dendrophylliidae; genus Cladopsammia; species Cladopsammia gracilis. Next base: position 2,112,191 of record JAJGOT010000057.1, on the reverse strand, counting down.
GGGCGCTCTGCCTCGGATACAGCGTATAACCTACTTCTTGTTATGTTGGGCTTCTTTATTCCTCTTACAGCCATGATGATGTTCTACTACAGGATTTATAGGTAAATGGCTGTTGTTGTTGTTGTTGTTGTTGTTGCTGCTGTTTTTGTTTTGATTGCTTTGTTGTCGCTGTTATGGTTTATTTGATTGTTGTTATTTCTATTGTTGTTGTTATTAACAATTTCGTATTGTAAAGAATTCATTCATAGGTATTTTTATTTGCTTTTCATGACACAATAATTTATTAGTTTATAATTGTATTATTTTTGATACCCTCTTATTATCTCTTACTTTTACGTTCGACGATAGGAGAACGTTTCTTTACGATAAATCTCGTGAAGGCAGGTTTTTTTCGATTTTGGTCAACGCCAAACTAGCCGCCCCGCACCTTTTTTCAGGGGCACTTTACGGTTGGAAACTGGTACCCACTCTAGGCCTCGCATTCGTTCTCGTGCTCAGACTCCCCGGCCACGGCGCCCGGCATCGTTCGCACTCTTTAATCTGTGATTACTACTAGTTTATCTTTATTTTGTGGCGCACTTGCAAATTAGCTGATGCATTCCTGCAGGCTTTGCGGATCAAATCTACAGAACGCACCGATACCATGTACCAAAGCCAAGTGTAGTGACCACGTTAAACAAACTCTTTATTGTCTATTGTTTGTTGACGTTGTCATTTTCTGTTGTTGTCGTTATGTACCAAGAAAGTGACCAAACGATGTACCACGCTCTTAATTTTACAAAGAATGAAGTGTGTATCTGATTTTCCTTTCAGATTAGTTCATGAAAATGTCGTACCAGGAAACGTTGAAGTCCAATTAAGGCAGCGAAGGTCTGAGATGAAACTAGCGCGCATCACAGCCATGTCTGTAATCGCTTTTATACTGAGTTGGGCGCCATATTGTTTTGTCAGCCTCGTGGCAATAGTCACCAGGAAACACGTGATAGCTTTATGGGAATCAGAAATTCCTGAGTTGTTGGCCAAAGCCTCTGTGGTATACAATCCCTTCATTTACACCATCATGAATAATCGCTTTCGCGCTACGTTGTTTCGCATTCTACGTGTGCGCAGGCGTACAACTGTACAACCCTTGATCTTCACTCTGAGAAACCAGCACAGTTCAAAGCTTGGTACAAATCGTCGTTATGACACTGGCACGGAACAGTACAGAGGGCTTAAACAGCTTCAAGTACCATTTGCTCATGAAAGAATTTCACGAAATTTTATTGAAAATAACATGTAGTCAACAATGGTAGCTTAAAGTGCCCCTGTGATCAAATTTTTGATATTGATTTTTTTACATTTTCGTGTACAATTAGACTTTCTTACTCATTTTGCCAAATTTCAATTCATTACCAACATCAGAAGTCATTTTATTTTAACATTTATTCCAGAGAATTTACGGCCGCCATTAATCAACCTTGTTCCAAGGCTTGGTTGCGAATGGGAGAAAGTGACGTCAAAGACTCAAACTTACCTCACGGGTTGAAATTATAATAACAATAAGTATTGAAAATCACGCGAAAAGCAACAAAAACTTTGGACTTGTTCTTCGTGCAATTTTCTTTGCTGATTATTATTATAATTTCAACCCGTGAGGTATGTTTGAGTCTTTTACGTCACTTACTCCCATTCGCAACCAAGCCTTGAAACAGGGTTGATTAATGGCGGCCGTAAATTCTCGGAAATAAATGTTAAAATAAAATGACTTCTGATGTTCGTAACGAATTGAAATTTGGCAAGATGAGTAAGAAAGTCTAATTGTACACGAAAATGTTAAAAAATCAAAATCAAAAATTTGATCACATTTCTCGTTCACATTTCTCGCAATCCAAAAACTCTATCCTCATCTTATGAATCTATGTTATGGGGTGTTTGTAAATTTTTGGGTATTTTTCGGAGGAAATAGTTTTTCTCAAAGGATTTGTAAAATTTAGAAAAATTAGAAATATTGAAGATTTAATGAAGTTTTAAAATTACAGTAGAAACTCCACTAACGGATACCTCTCGTAAGCGGACATCTCCCTTAAGCGGACTACATTTTTCCTCGCGAAGCGAGGTTTATAAATTTGTCGCGCGGATTCGCGTGGGGATCGCGCGTGGATCGCTGTAGGGCGATGCAATCTCGGGTCGACTTTATATATTTATATATCGGGTTGGTGTCCTGCAAGTTGCCTAGCAACAAAACCACGCCAAAGCTCCAATTGACGTCATCCAGTGTGACGTCGATGCCTATAAAAGGAATCTCGACCGCTGACAATGTCGCACTGTCATGTTTATTCACGGAGGGCTGATCGTTAAAAAATGCTTATTATCTAGCTCTATCTGTCGATGAAACACGAACCGATTTCACATGCAAATGAAAGAGAACAACAACGCTGGATTCAACAAGTGCCTAGAAATCCTCGCCCGAGAAGATTTACCATCGAAAATCCGCTGGATAGAGCGAGAATGGCGACTTGAAATTCAGCGCGAGCAACGAGAAGAACAACAGAGAAAGAAAGAAACCATGGAGCAGAGACCCGGAGCAGAGAGAACAAATGATACAGGAACGAAATCAGCGATAACAAACGCTTCGATAAAATGCTGCCATTAGAATTCGAAACCGAAACCCATCAGGAGAGGCGACACCGAAGTTGTTGGACAAAATGATTTTGTTTATTTAGACGCAACGGGAGGCTGCAGAGATTACACGATCAGCAAAATACTCGTGGCGAAAATCTTTCAAATTCAAAGGGATGGAGAATAGCCGATCAGCCTTTACACCAGCAACATGACAATGGATTCAGATTGAGATGGCCAAATTTCACGGTACTATGAACACTTTACAACACCGAACAAAACAAAACAAAACAAGGTTAAACTCTCCCAATGTTTTAATGCCTAAGATGTAAGATGTAAGCGAGATAAAGGCAATCCTAAATTATATTTCCAAGAAAATGATATCGATCCGGCTGCTTTACCAATTGAACTTCAAGGCTTGACTGATAGTGAGGATACTGTAAATTGATGTTTGTTGATATACAGTTGTACAAAATTCAACTCTCTGAAAATATCACAGAACAGTGATAGAATTGCAGTGAACTTGGCCCCTTACCATAACATTTATATCTCGGTACCTTTTCAGCTTTTATACTGTATGCATGGTGTCAACAAGTAATTTTTCTTTCAAGTGCATGTATGATCAAAACTACAGAGCACACAGGTAGAATTTATTTCACAAATATACAACATTTACATGATGTTAGCATTATTATTTGTCAATGACCAGTGAGTGAAATATACATTAACATCTTGAGTTTAGCATTCCTTGTAAAATAGTTCAATAAGCTGTATTCAAACGGTTTTATTAAGAACAATTTCTGTTTACAATTTGGATAAAAACACTTTATTACAAAAAAAAAAAACATTTTTCTGTTAGCAATTACCAGCTAATGTGTAACAGCTACATAGGTAAACACATGATCAGTACCTCAAATCGCCTCAGAATATCAGTGTACAAGTAAGCACATAGATTATGCGAATTGACAACCTGATCACCTTCAACATGAAACATGACTTGTCTGTGGACATTGAATACAAATTCACTGTATTATGGCTATGTGAACTGTATTGACACCAGTAAGGAGAATGTACATGTACAGATTAATTTTGCTTTTGGGATTTTTAAAGGTGTTAATAACTGGTCGCCTCGACTAGCTAACCTGCTAACTGCGGGCAGTGGATATCTTGCTTTCTGTAAATTCTGTGATAATTAATAAACAGTAAACAGTCATGAAGGCCTAATTCCCAGTCATAACCTACAAATTCTCCTTCCTGGTCTCCATACATTGCTTATGGTATTTGCAGATGATTTGATGCTACATCTTGAATATTCAAGTTTTCTGAGCAATTTCTTAATTCTCATGACCTGTATCCTAAATATAGTATTGTTACTGTTGGGAGAATCTTGCGCCACTTTCTCGACCAATCAAAAATAAAACCAAAACCAATCATGACTTGCTCGCAAACAGGTTAATGTGAAAGATAGCACTCAGAACTTCAAAATTAGAATTTGAGACACCAGGAGTTAGCTGTATTCCTGATAAACCAACTCTCACCCAATCAACATAAACAGACCCAGGTCCACAACAGTACTACATCCACTTTCAGACCAATTTTCCTTCTGACAAAAATTAATGAAGAGAGGTGGGGTGGGAGAGGGGGGCGGGCGGGGAGGAAGAGAAACACAATACTGACCAGTACCAGTTCCTATTTATTTTACGTTAGGAAGACAGGAGACTGAGTACAAGTTAAATGGAAGCGACTAGGCACGAGAATGTCTCAATTTAAAATTTCGAGGCCATTGTGGCCATGCAATCCAACCTCTCCAGATAAACCAGAAATTCCATCTCTTCCTCCCCTGTCGCTAAAATTTGGAGCTGCACCCTCCCCCGAGCTTCGCGAGGCTCTGCGATACACGTATTTCTAGTTAAAGGTGTTAATAACTGGTCGCCTCGACTAGCTAACCTGCTAACTGCGGGCAGTGGATATCTTGCTTTCTGTAAATTCTGTGATAATTAATAAACAGTAAACAGTCATGAAGGCCTAATTCCCAGTCATAACCTACAAATTCTCCTTCCTGGTCTCCATACATTGCTTATGGTATTTGCAGATGATTTGATGCTACATCTTGAATATTCAAGTTTTCTGAGCAATTTCTTAATTCTCATGACCTGTATCCTAAATATAGTATTGTTACTGTTGGGAGAATCTTGCGCCACTTTCTCGACCAATCAAAAATAAAACCAAAACCAATCATGACTTGCTCGCAAACAGGTTAATGTGAAAGATAGCACTCAGAACTTCAAAATTAGAATTTGAGACACCAGGAGTTAGCTGTATTCCTGATAAACCAACTCTCACCCAATCAACATAAACAGACCCAGGTCCACAACAGTACTACATCCACTTTCAGACCAATTTTCCTTCTGACAAAAATTAATGAAGAGAGGTGGGGTGGGAGAGGGGGGCGGGCGGGGAGGAAGAGAAACACAATACTGACCAGTACCAGTTCCTATTTATTTTACGTTAGGAAGACAGGAGACTGAGTACAAGTTAAATGGAAGCGACTAGGCACGAGAATGTCTCAATTTAAAATTTCGAGGCCATTGTGGCCATGCAATCCAACCTCTCCAGATAAACCAGAAATTCCATCTCTTCCTCCCCTGTCGCTAAAATTTGGAGCTGCACCCTCCCCCGAGCTTCGCGAGGCTCTGCGATACACGTATTTCTAGTTTATGTACATTGCATGACTTTCTAAAACTGAAAGTTTCCTTAGGTAAAAAGAAACTATCGATGAGTGTCTGCTTCCGCTGTTCCCTGATTTAAGGTCTCTTAAGATGTATCCGACATCTTGTAATCGAAATGACTAGTTGCCTACATGCAACTGTACTGTTCAGACTCACACTTCGCGTTTGTTTATAGGTCAAGCACAATTAAAACCATTACAACCGAACCTATTGTGTTATAAGTGTTTTTGATATCGTTTACTGTCCGCTTGCGGGAGGTTATTTTAGACTCTGTGGACCCAGAATAGGTGTCCGTGCCCGCTTACGGGTAGACTACGAGCAGTCCCTCTTTCCCAACTTAGTCCGTCGAGCGAGAAACGAAAAAACATTAGCGAACGGATAATGGCCGCGCGAAACTAGGGGCGAAGCAGGCGTGCCTGCCTCGCCCCTAGTTTCGCTCGACCATTATCCGTTCGCTAATGTTCTTTCGTTTCTCGCTTGACGGACTAAGCTGGGGAAGAGAGACCGCTCGTAGTCTACTTACGGGAGGTGTTCGCTTACGGGAGATTAACTAGAAATACGTGTATCGCAGAGCCTCGCGAAGCTCGGGGGAGGGTGCAGCTCCAAATTTTAGCGACAGGGGAGGAAGAGATGGAATTTCTGGTTTATCTGGAGAGGTTGGATTGCATGGCCACAATGGCCTCGAAATTTTAAATTGAGACATTCTCGTGCCTAGTCGCTTCCATTTAACTTGTACTCAGTCTCCTGTCTTCCTAACGTAAAATAAATAGGAACTGGTACTGGTCAGTATTGTGTTTCTCTTCCTCCCCGCCCGCCCCCCTCTCCCACCCCACCTCTCTTCATTAATTTTTGTCAGAAGGAAAATTGGTCTGAAAGTGGATGTAGTACTGTTGTGGACCTGGGTCTGTTTATGTTGATTGGGTGAGAGTTGGTTTATCAGGAATACAGCTAACTCCTGGTGTCTCAAATTCTAATTTTGAAGTTCTGAGTGCTATCTTTCACATTAACCTGTTTGCGAGCAAGTCATGATTGGTTTTGGTTTTATTTTTGATTGGTCGAGAAAGTGGCGCAAGATTCTCCCAACAGTAACAATACTATATTTAGGATACAGGTCATGAGAATTAAGAAATTGCTCAGAAAACTTGAATATTCAAGATGTAGCATCAAATCATCTGCAAATACCATAAGCAATGTATGGAGACCAGGAAGGAGAATTTGTAGGTTATGACTGGGAATTAGGCCTTCATGACTGTTTACTGTTTATTAATTATCACAGAATTTACAGAAAGCAAGATATCCACTGCCCGCAGTTAGCAGGTTAGCTAGTCGAGGCGACCAGTTATTAACACCTTTAACTAGAAATACGTGTATCGCAGAGCCTCGCGAAGCTTGGGGGAGGGTGCAGCTCCAAATTTTAGCGACAGGGGAGGAAGAGATGGAATTTCTGGTTTATCTGGAGAGGTTGGATTGCATGGCCACAATGGCCTCGAAATTTTAAATTGAGACATTCTCGTGCCTAGTCGCTTCCATTTAACTTGTACTCAGTCTCCTGTCTTCCTAACGTAAAATAAATAGGAACTGGTACTGGTCAGTATTGTGTTTCTCTTCCTCCCCGCCCGCCCCCCTCTCCCACCCCACCTCTCTTCATTAATTTTTGTCAGAAGGAAAATTGGTCTGAAAGTGGATGTAGTACTGTTGTGGACCTGGGTCTGTTTATGTTGATTGGGTGAGAGTTGGTTTATCAGGAATACAGCTAACTCCTGGTGTCTCAAATTCTAATTTTGAAGTTCTGAGTGCTATCTTTCACATTAACCTGTTTGCGAGCAAGTCATGATTGGTTTTGGTTTTATTTTTGATTGGTCGAGAAAGTGGCGCAAGATTCTCCCAACAGTAACAATACTATATTTAGGATACAGGTCATGAGAATTAAGAAATTGCTCAGAAAACTTGAATATTCAAGATGTAGCATCAAATCATCTGCAAATACCATAAGCAATGTATGGAGACCAGGAAGGAGAATTTGTAGGTTATGACTGGGAATTAGGCCTTCATGACTGTTTACTGTTTATTAATTATCACAGAATTTACAGAAAGCAAGATATCCACTGCCCGCAGTTAGCAGGTTAGCTAGTCGAGGCGACCAGTTATTAACACCTTTAAAAATCCCAAAAGCAAAATTAATCTGTACATGTACATTCTCCTTACTGGTGTCAATACAGTTCACATAGCCATAATACAGTGAATTTGTATTCAATGTCCACAGACAAGTCATGTTTCATGTTGAAGGTGATCAGGTTGTCAATTCGCATAATCTATGTGCTTACTTGTACACTGATATTCTGAGGCGATTTGAGGTACTGATCATGTGTTTACCTATGTAGCTGTTACACATTAGCTGGTAATTGCTAACAGAAAAATGTTTTTTTTTTGTAATAAAGTGTTTTTATCCAAATTGTAAACAGAAATTGTTCTTAATAAAACCGTTTGAATACAGCTTATTGAACTATTTTACAAGGAATGCTAAACTCAAGATGTTAATGTATATTTCACTCACTGGTCATTGACAAATAATAATGCTAACATCATGTAAATGTTGTATATTTGTGAAATAAATTCTACCTGTGTGCTCTGTAGTTTTGATCATACATGCACTTGAAAGAAAAATTACTTGTTGACACCATGCATACAGTATAAAAGCTGAAAAGGTACCGAGATATAAATGTTATGGTAAGGGGCCAAGTTCACTGCAATTCTATCACTGTTCTGTGATATTTTCAGAGAGTTGAATTTTGTACAACTGTATATCAACAAACATCAATTTACAGTATCCTCACTATCAGTCAAGCCTTGAAGTTCAATTGGTAAAGCAGCCGGATCGATATCATTTTCTTGGAAATATAATTTAGGATTGCCTTTATCTCGCTTACATCTTACATCTTAGGCATTAAAACATTGGGAGAGTTTAACCTTGTTTTGTTTTGTTTTGTTCGGTGTTGTAAAGTGTTCATAGTACCGTGAAATTTGGCCATCTCAATCTGAATCCATTGTCATGTTGCTGGTGTAAAGGCTGATCGGCTATTCTCCATCCCTTTGAATTTGAAAGATTTTCGCCACGAGTATTTTGCTGATCGTGTAATCTCTGCAGCCTCCCGTTGCGTCTAAATAAACAAAATCATTTTGTCCAACAACTTCGGTGTCGCCTCTCCTGATGGGTTTCGGTTTCGAATTCTAATGGCAGCATTTTATCGAAGCGTTTGTTATCGCTGATTTCGTTCCTGTATCATTTGTTCTCTCTGCTCCGGGTCTCTGCTCCCTGGTTTCTTTCTTTCTCTGTTGTTCTTCTCGTTGCTCGCGCTGAATTTCAAGTCGCCATTCTCGCTCTATCCAGCGGATTTTCGATGGTAAATCTTCTCGGGCGAGGATTTCTAGGCACTTGTTGAATCCAGCGTTGTTGTTCTCTTTCATTTGCATGTGAAATCGGTTCGTGTTTCATCGACAGATAGAGCTAGATAATAAGCATTTTTTAACGATCAGCCCTCCGTGAATAAACATGACAGTGCGACATTGTCAGCGGTCGAGATTCCTCTTATAGGCATCGACGTCACACTGGATGACGTCAATTGGAGCTTTGGCGTGGTTTTGTTGCTAGGCAACTTGCAGGACACCAACCCGATATATAAATATATAAAGTCGACCCGAGATTGCATCGCCCTACAGCGATCCACGCGCGATCCCCACGCGAATCCGCGCGACAAATTTATAAACCTCGCTTCGCGAGGAACAAGTGGTCTTAAAAGCTTTAAAAGACATGTACTGGAACATTATACGCCCTCTAGTGCCCTATTTTTTTTTTCAACCTCCCGTAAGCGGACAACTTCCGTACGCGGACACTTACCCTTGGTCACGTGGGTGTCCGCTTACGGGAGGTTCGTCTGTAGAATTTGTAGTTAATAATTAATAGATGGTTTTCACTCACGTGACCTTCAGTCCTGTGGGACTCAAATGACAAAGGTCATGGCGGCCATGTTGGTGTACATAACAAAAGAAGTTCATTAAAATTCTTTTGTAGTTGTACACCAATATGGCCGCCGTGACGTAACGTGAAAACCATCAATAGATGAACACCAAAATAGTCTATTAGCAACCTGGGGTGCTCTTACGTGGATTATCAACTGTCTGTTGGTGTTCCAGAAATCATTTTCTTTCTTCTATTCCTTCTTTAAACCTCTTAATATACGGGGATGGTCCGCCCGAAAGGGGTACCTTTTTGAGGCTGGAGGTATATGAAAGGGTCGGGATTTCACGAGTTGAAGTATATGAAATGGTAGGGATTTCACGAAGAATAGGAAAGGGCAGCGAAAACACGAGTTGAAGCATAAAAAAGGGTAGGGAAAACTGCCATTTAAGTATTATAAAAGGGCCTTTCAAAATATATCAAAAAGACGCAAATAAAGGCTATATGAATGGGGTACCATTTTCAATGAAAGTATATGAAAGGGGTACCATTTTCAATGAAAGGTATATGAAAGGGGTACCTTCTCTGTGAAAAACGGTATATGAAAGGGTAAGGGTTTGGGCCTCGGGGCGGAGCATTCCCCGTACAAAACTTTAGCTAACTTTGTTGTTACCCAAGCGTGTGTGATAATGGCGTTAACTTGTTAATTTAGTTAAAGTTTAGTTGAAATGAACCCTTTTTAAATTGAATTTTTTTTCTTTTTTTCGAATATACGATATATTTTTAATGGAATGAATTTTCTTAATCGAAATTAATTAAAGTGTCTTTTTTTAATCGAAAGGAATAATGTAAATAGTGTTGAATAGTTTTTTTAAGTGAAATTAATTGTAAAATAACATTTTTTAGTTAGCTTTGTTATCAATGAAAGATTTGGTTTTATTATTATTATTATTATTATTATTATTATTTATTTTTTATTTTTTATTTTTTTAAATTTTTTATAATAACAACCAAAGCAATACTTTATTAACAATACTTTATTATTAATATTATTATTAATATTATTATTATTATTATTATGACCTTACCTTACCTTACTTTAAAAGCTGCCAAATGCATATACAATTGTTTAGTATTAGTATTTAATTGTTTAATTATACGGATACGGTATGTGATGAGCTGTCAGTCGGATGCATTAATAACCAACAGCGTCTGCAGAATAGAGCAGCACATATACAAAGAATTGGGCTGCAACCGAAGAAACATTACAAATGTTAGGGTCGGTAAATTTAGAAACACAGAGAAATATGCACAAGATTATTTTAGTCTTTAAATGTTTATAATTATAATTTAGTTCCCCCATATTTATGTGATTCAGTTATTTTGAAAGAAATCCGGCGTAGCATTCATAGTCATTGATAACAAAAGACGTACACTTGCCACTTATTTCCTATTTTTTAAATAACAATTTGGTATTTACGAGATTTTATTGAATCATATGTGATGTTTAATTATTTTTATTTACTTTTACCTTTTATTGTTTATGATACTTTTTTTATCTTGTAATAGTCACAAATTATTCAGGACCCTTAAATAAAGATGACTTGACATGACTCACGCAACGCTACTCCAAAATATGGTCGTAAAAGAAAAGGAAATGTGTTCTGATGGACCACTAGAGATACCAATCCTGCCAACCAGTTCACTTTGCGCCAACTCATTCATTAGAGATGCAAATAACTGTATGAAAACCTACTATCAAAAATATACTACCGACAAGTCGGATTTGGGGTACTATAATTCCTCGCGAAGCGAGGTTTATAAATTTGTCGCGTGGATTCGCGTGGGGATCGCGCGTGGATCGCTGTAGGGCGATGGAATCTCGGGTTGACTTTATATGTATCGCGATGGTGTCCTGCAGTTGCCTGGCAACAAAATCGCGACAAAGTGTTGACGACAATGTCGCACTTTCATGTTTATTCATAGCTGACGTGAGCCCAATTACAGAATTCATTGTCTGTGAAAAGAAATTGTTTTTTGTCGGTGAAACGCGACAAATTTCTCATGCAAATGACAGAGAACAGCAAACACAACAATACTGGATTAAACAAGTGATTGAAAATCCTCGCCCGAGAAGATTTACCACCGAAACTCTACTGGATGGAGCGAGAACACGGCGACTTAAAATCCCGGGGGGGGGTACTCCCATATATGAGCTATATAGGTATGTACCGCTGTGAAGAGTATGGTTTTCAGGCAGTTTAATCTGGGATATGGTATAGTAATCAGAGATTTTTGGTCTAGAATAGGGTATCATTTTCCGCAAAACTGATCAGTTACGTGAAGAATTTAGTCTAGACAAGGAGTTACTAGCAAACGGCATTTCAAAATCGGTACGGCGGGCAGTACGGCGTTTCAAGTACTGACCCCTGTTAACTAATAACTGTGATAGTGGACGAGTTTCTGGAAAATATTGAGTCTGGAATAGGTCCAGGATAGGGTACGGTTTTTCGGTGTGTAGTCTAGAATAGGGTTCCAGATGCAGCCAAAATGGTCTAGTACAGGTTAAGGGTCTCAGAGTCCCAGCGGCACACCCCCACCCAAAAATTTGCAGTGTAACCCCCTCCCCCGGGCTTGAACGGGCTTGAAATTAAGCGACAAGAAACCACGTACGTAGCAGACAGAACATCGATTATCGTTTACAAAGACTTCGAACAGCCCAGGCACAGCGATTGAGTAATGAGAATGAACAGAAACGAAATCAGCCATTACAAATGCTTCAACAAAATTCCGTTATTCTAAATATAGTTGTGTTACTGTTGGGAGAATCTTGCGCCACTTTCTCAAACAATGGAAAATGTCGAAAATAAAACCAAAACACCATGACCTGCTCGCACGCATTTTCCCACACTTGGCACTGGCTACCGGTAATTGCTCCGAGTTCTGATTGCTTCATTGGATTGACAGTGAGTGTGTTGGGATTGGCCAAAGTAATCACTTTGGTTTTGGTTTTATGACACTTGATTGAAAACCAATCTATGACAATGTTACATGTAATTACTACTATGGTTGTTGGCATGTTCTGTGCTCTACTATTCTATGTTACTGTAGTGTCATTGCTGTAACTATTTTTACTGTGACTGAACCAGCTGTTTTCTTGTACAGCATCGCTCTTCAGCAGCAGTTAACTCCTGCAACCTCAACCATTCAAGGAAAATAGTGAATTGGGTCAGCAATTATTTGATACCCAGTATATGGAACAAAAACCAAAGCAGTATCTTAGGGGAACAGGTTAATAAGGGAGAAAGCACTCACAAGCTTCAAAATTAGAATTTGAGACAGCAGAAGTTAGCTGTATTCCTGATAAACCAACTCTCATCCAATCAAAATAACCAGAACACCACTACATATTGTACTGGACCCAGGTCCACAACAGTACTATACATCCACTTTCAGACCAATTTTCCTTCTGATATTAATTAATGAAGAGAGGTGGGTGAGAGTGCCTGAGGGTCTTTTGGTACCCAGCCCATAGCGGTTACAGCGATCCACAGCTCAAAACCCAGTACCATTTCCCATTTATTTTATTTTAAGAAGATAGGAGACTGAGTACAAGTTAAATGGAAGAGACTGGGAACGATAATGTCTCAAATTTCGCGGCCATTGTGGCCCTGTAACCCAACCTCTCCAGTTAAACCGGAAATTCCATCTCTCCTCCCCCCCCCCCCCCCCCCTCCCCATCGCTAAAATTTTGCGGTGCACCCGCCCCCGAGCTATAAGACAGCTATAAACAACCTTTCCTCCTGATTACGTTTAAACGTCGACTTATCGTGCGTTGTTCTAGAAACGTTCAGCACAATATATAGTACAGTACAGTACAGTACAGTATAGTATAGTTTATACAATGAACCGAGTACTACGCGCTCTGTGATTGGTCGTTGCCCATGATCTATCAGAGCACAGACGCACGGCTGACGTCATAGAAAAATTGTTTGCTTTGTTTTGTCCAACATGGCGCACAGTTTTGAAAATGTTTGCGAGATTACTCTGGATTGGGCAAGTGAAAGCCTCGAAAAATGTTTAGCAGGAGCTGTTTAAGAGCAGGAAAAAGAAGAAACCATGACGAAATGTGTTCTTGGCGACTTGAAAAATACCTAAACTGGAACAAATCTTCGAACGGTCGAGCGCTATGAGGCAATGTGGTAAGAACATCAGTGACACACTCGCCTACGGCTCGTGTGCCACTTTTTTGTTCTTACCACATTTTGACGTCATCTGTGATCTATAACTGAACAGACACACGGCCAAATGGAATCTATTTGTTAAATAGTATAGTATAGTATAGTATAGTATAGTATAGTATAGTATAGTATAGTATAGTATAGTATAGTATAGTATAGTATAGTATAGTATAGTATAGTATAGTATAGTATAGTATAGTATAGTATAGTATAGTATAGTATAGTATAGTATTAGATGCAATTTAAGAAATGGTAAACGTTCAGCGTGCATACATCGAGTCATGGATACACGCGTGAGATAGCTAAATACAAAAGAAGCATAAGAATCGCTCGAAGCGATAACCGAGTAGGGCAATAATGAAACCTACAGAAAGCACATATGTTTGAGTCCACTTGGTTACAAGTTCATTATCATAATCAGAAATATGTTGTGGTCGACCAGTTTTGCCCGAATAATACTACATTTTTTGTGATTGGGGAGCTGCACCTAACCCCCCAGCCCTGAACGTTCTCGTCTTCCTCAGAGGGCTTTTTTAGGGTTCTTCGGGTTTTCTCCCTCAACAGAAATCAAAACAGTTTTGTCTTTTGTCATTCATTATTTCATTTGTGATAAACAGTCACATTTACAAAGCAGTTTCTTTATAGCCTGGATGGACTGCTCCCCAGTAAAATGAACTGCCCCGCACTGCACTCTGGGTAACAAGATTCGGATTCATCCTTGCTCCCCTATTACCAGTGATTAGTTTCCACAGAGAAGCGCGATAGGCACCATTCATGAATGTATACACAAAGGGGTTATAAATTACTGACGCTTTAGCCATCAATTCAGGAATTTCTGCTTCCCCGGATGAAAGCACGTGATGACCATTGATGAGAGAAGCGATACTGACAGAGGCGTATGGCAGCCAGCTCATCAGGAAAGCGGTTATTGACATGGCTGTCATGCGCACTAACCTCATCTGGGACTTCTGTCGAATGGCTTGAAAAATAAGGTTAACGCTTCCGGGAAGTGGCACTTGGGCGTGTCCGATAAGCCTTTGAATGAACATGAATATTTAAGAAAACATCATCATAATTTAGTTATAACAATATAAACACTTATAAATTTTAAGCCCAGGAAGGTAAAATAGAGGGGAGAGGGCGGAGAGGGGGGTGTTAGAGACCAGTCATATGTGGAACATTTGACTCTTCTAAACAACTGAACTTCGCTGGAGCCGAGACAACAAGACCTGGAATTTCACTCTAACTGGGACATCGTTGTTGCACACTTAACCGATTTGTGACTGATATCGTTAACTCTATACGACATATAAACGTTGAGCTACGAAGCACACATGATACAAACAATACATTACAAACTCTAATAAATTTTAGTGCTGACAACAACCCGTACATTTTACTCGGAGCATCAGCCCCAGTAAAGAAATGGAGACCACTGGTTTCCTGGGAAGTGGAAAAAACGTTTTGTGTTCTCAGTTATCATGACTGCGCACTATAACACAACATGCCCCAAATCGTTCTCTTGAAATCTTTTCGTGCATGGCAAGGAATGTTAACAGGCTTTTTTTTTGCATTGTTCTATGATTTCCAATGGGTCGTATCATTTATCGCGTATGTTTTTTACTTACCCATCAAACTGTTTCCTTAATTGGGTGTAAGAAAGTTTACATTTCCAAATCTGGCATGGACTGGCGTTTCCGTTTGGTGTTAAACCTGGTTTCCATATAATCGCAAGGATCGCAGCGATCGCAGAAAAAGTGTTGTGCGACCCTTGCGATCATATGTAAACCTTGCGATCGTTACGATCCTTGCGATCTTTGCGATTGCGATCGCAGAGATAGAAAAATTTCTATCTCTGCATATATCCTTGCGATCCTGGCCTTCGAGAGGTTTTTATATGGAAACCACTCTTCCCAGAAAGCATTGCATACCAAAGCCTTGTATTCCATAATGCACTTAAAGTTTATCGGGTCCAGGCCTACTCGACGTTTCCTTGCGATCGCTGCGATCATATGGAAACCTGAGGTCCCAGCGATCGCAAGGATCGCAAGAATCGCAGCGATCGTCGATCGTAAAGATCGTTGCGATCGTTGCGATTATATGGAAACCAGGCTTTAAGCTCCCTAATGACTTGGATGACAGGTAAGCCGTGTTATAAAAACAATTGGTGTACTAAATATAAATTCACTTACCTATAGATCAAGTAATGGAACGTCCCAATCATAATAAGTGGAAGAAAAAAGCCAAAACAGAGCAGAAAAACCATGTAGGCGATAGCCCAAGGATCAGAAGTAGTCCAGTCAGGGGCGCAGCTAAAACCGGCTTTACCGGGCACAACCCTGCTCCAGCCAATCAAAGGCGGGACATTAATCAATATCCCGGATAACCACGTGCTAGCGATGATTAAGATCATGTGCCTTGACTGGATATGGGGACGAGGCACGGGCTGTTTAATCCCGTGGTACATAATACCGCTCATTGCAGCTAGAGTAAAAATAGATGTTATACCAAATGCGCCATTTGCGAATGAGGACCACATACACTCCAGGGACCCCTTCCTCAGTGGTTTCCCAAGAATATTTATAACGACCATCGGCGGATATACCAGAACCACAATCAGGATATTAGCGACAGCCAAGTTCGTCATCAATGGAGAGATTATTTTCCTGCGGTTCTCGCGATAGCGAAGAATTATGATGCAAAGAACGTTACCAACAAAACCAACTGTGATAATAAAGAACATGACAGTGACATATACGAAGGAGACCCGGTTTTCGCTTCCAGTTAAAGTGTTATTCTCGCTAGATGTAACGTTATTCATCAAGATTCCGTTAAAGTCAAGCTGCTCTGCTGCCAACCTGTTCTAAAAAACAAGAATTGAAGAGAGGTAAGTGCAAAAAGGGCTTACGTGCAATTTTAGGCTAGAAACCCCGGCCTGGTTATAGATCGGCCAATTTGTCCCGGCATTGTCTCTTTTTGAAATCGATTTTGCGTCATCTGCTAGCTATTTGTGAATACAACCAACAGTCTGCAGAGTATGGCAGAACTCGACGAGATCTCGCGCGTGTAGACCATTTTTAGCCACGTGCAATACGACCGGAAGTCCGGAACTCACGCGTGCATGGTTGATGATGCCGCTTAAGGTAGCCTAGCCTCTGCCAGGCGTTTAGATTGTGGGGAGCAGCGAAAAGCGGCGCGTGGCGCTATAGGGTCTGCACGAGGAACGCCTCTCTCTCCCCAGCCTCCCCTCGCTTTTTCTCTTGCGCCCAATTTTTCTTTAGCGCGCCACAAACTTAACGCCTGGAACAGGCTAAAGGTAGCCCGCAGCTATTTAATGGTGCGGAGGCTCCCTTTTATAAATCGAATTTTCGGCATGTAAGCGTTAACCGATTTTTGTAGGTTTTGGTAGGGCGATAAAGGAGTCTTCAAATTGTACAGGACTTTAAATTTAAGTGCATGTAAGATAAGCGATTAAAAGTTACAAGCGTTTATAGAAAACCCCGTTTTTTAAGAAAACGCGAATATTTTCATAAAACGATGACAGTTTTTTTTTTCTAATTAAGCTCAATAAGTTCCAAGACTTCAAACTTTACTGTGTGGAATTTTCCACAAAATCGGCTGGACAGAAATTACTGCACAGTCGAATGCTGAATTTAAGCTTCCAAATTTTATGCCTGCGTATTTGCCTCAGCTGTTGCAAGAATATTGCTAAAATAAGGCTACAATCGCACCCTATTTTTGCCGCATTCTGGGATTATTTGCCACTTGGGAATCACCGATCATCGTAAAATACAATAGGCCATTTGCACGATTGTAGTCAAATGACGCCATCGTACAAATGGCCTATTTGTATTAACGATAATCGGTGATTCCCAAGTGGCAAATAATCCCAGAATACGGCAACTTTGAATAATTTACGGAACACGAGGGTTTTCAAAGCATTTAGAAAATGGAAGACATGAAGTTGCAAACTTGACGACCCAAATTCGCCGAGTTTCGTCGAGACTATATACATGAAACTAGGTAAGGCCATTTGTACATATAATGAATGTTATTATACTTAAAAATACCAGAAAACAAATCGGTAGTTTTTTCATGAGTCGAACAAACCTGAATTTCTTGAAATTCATAAATTACGCACTATAAACATCTTGTTCTTTCTTTGCTTATAGCTTTTGCTGGGATCTTCCGATCTTTTCCGGTTATTCAGCAAAGTTTTCGGTTGTATCAAGCTTTTAAGTGATAGGGTGCGATTGTAACCTTATTTTAGCGTTCTTGCAACAGCTGAGGCAAATACGCAAGCATAACATTTGGAAGCTTAAATTCAGCATTCGACTGAGCAGGCGTGATTTTCTGTCCAGCCGATTTTGTGGAAAATTCCTTACAGTAAAGCTTGAAGTCTTGGAACGTATTGAGCTTAATTAGAAAAAAATCTGTCGTCGTTTTATGAAAATATTCACGTTTTCTTAAAAAACGCGGTTTTCTAAAAAACGCTTGTAACTTTTAATCGCTTATCTTATATGCACTAAAATTTAGAGTCCTGTATAATTTGAAGACTACTTTATCGCCCTACCAAAACTTACAAAAATCGGTTAAGGCTTACATGTCGAAATTTCGATTTATAAAAGGGAGCCTCTGCGCCATTAAATCGCCGCGGGCCACCTTAAAAAAGATAGCAATATTATACTGAAAAGAGTTGATCTTCCTTAATCAAAGCAAGCATTAAAAAAGGTGAACACGATTTTGCCCGGCTGCTTTGACCTCCTTTTTTTCGCCAACAAGTTAAATAATTTACTATAATTAAACTTCACCTTTTCGATGTGTGTTCTAAAAAATAAAGCATATTTCAACTTAAAAAACAACGAAGTTCTTGCTTATTTACCTCCCTTTGCTGCTTATACAGAAGGAACGTGACAAACAAGCAAGAGTAAGATGCTTAAATTCGTGCTTCAAAATGCAGGAAAATTCATTTCCGGGAGACTAAAATTTAAAAATTTTACCGTCGAGACATTAGTTGAAGTAACAGGTTATGATTTTGGTCCGCATGCACTATAAATTCATTCAATCTTTGAAGGTTAGTTTGAAGACAGCAAACGTCGCTATAGAATTGTGGTTACAAAGCATGTAGGTCCGCAATACGCTACAATCCCCCACCCCCTTTGTCCTTAGAAAATAAATGCTATGATATCGAACCACTTAGTCAGACTGATATTACCACTTTCGTACAAAAAAAATGTGCCCCTGTATAGAAAAAATGAAAAAATAAACTATAATTTGCTTTTCTGTTTAATGTCGTCACAGTTTTGCTACCAAATTTTGTCATATTGATCTAGAAAATAAAAAAACATACGCCTTTTTTTGGTAGTTTCTTGGTGTTGCGGACCGTGTGATCACCAAATGACGTAAAACAAAAGATTCAAAAGACACTGAACAATACCCACACCACATCACAAAAGCTAACCAACAATGGCTTCCGCAACACCAAGAAACACCCCTTTTTTTTGCGCCGAATTTAATTTTACGCTTTACTTCGCAGAAGTGATTTTCTTATTCTATTTTTCCGCCTTTGCCATTTTTTATTCTTTCTCTGTTAGCCTGCTTCTTATCTAAAGCGAAATGCTTCAATCTGTGAAAAGCATCTGATGTCTCTGAAATAACCATCCAAAAGGATTTTGCTTGACAAACCTCAAAAGTCGCATAAAGGCCAGTTTACACACGCAATTTTTTTGTGTAACTCTTGTCGCACTTTTTAAAGCAATTTTGTCGCGCTCGAGCTCGCGATGCAATTCGTGGGTGTAAAGTATCGCACTCGAATCGCACAGAAATCGCCGCTAGTTTACACTGGCGACAAGAGTTGCATTGGAGCGCGCGACAAAAATCGCATTAAAAAACGCTTGGTGAACACATGCGATTTCACTTACCAGAGTCAAGATTGATACATGTAGTGCAGTTCTAACTTTTAAGTTTGTGGACGAAATCCTATGGTGTGACCCATTCAAATGAAACCTCTTCGACAGTACTTTTGCATGGTACTTTTTACAAAGATGATGAGTCAACTCCCCCGGGTTTCTTTGTAACGTATCAAAATTAAACCTTGTGACTTATCAAATTGTCACCAAAACGACAAGTAAGATGCCATTAATTTTTAAAATCGCAAAGGCCGGATGTAAAAGTTGCCGAAAATCAGATCTATTTTACTTAAGACGGAAAGATTGACTGTTTGCTGATTTTAAAGAATAATAAACAGATATCCTTTTATACCGTTTAACCCTTTCACTCCCAGAGTCAATTATGGAGACATGTAGTGTAGTGCTAACTTTTGAGTCTGTTGACGAAATCCTATGGTGTGACCATTCAAATGAAACCTCTTCAGCAGTACTTTTGCATGGTACCATTTGTTCTAACTTCTGAGTCTGTTGATGAAATCCTATGGTGTGACCATTCAAATGAAACCTCTTCGGCAATACTTTTGTATGGTACCATTTGTCTTTCAATATTTTCAAAATGAAATTTGGGATTTTTCTTAAATTTTGATTTGTGACACCAACTCTTGGGAGTTGAAAGGAATGGACGGCAAGCACTGAATTACTTACTATGAAGAACATTCGGTTGAAAGGCGACTGAATTCACTTGAATTTTTTCGACAGAAAAAAATGAAAAATGAAATGACAACTACGGCTGTAGATTAATTCGATAACAAGTTGTATTTTCACAGTTATGATAAGCCTGAAAAAATAAACAGACGACGGTTCGCGGCGCCGCCAATTTTTCCCCCGCGTCTAAAGGACGGGTGTCAAAAAAAATAAAATCTGTCATCGTGACGAAGAAATAAGTGCGATTGCATTTTTTGCCCATGCCAGAACAAAATTTGTTCACCGCCGAACAAACTTCAAAGAGGCCGTTGAGTACCTGCGAAGCAGGCCAAACTGTTACAAAGGATATCTATTTTTTATTCTTTAAAATCACGCAAACAGCCAATCTTTCCGTTTTAAGAAAAATAGATCTGCTTTTCGGTAACTTTGACATCCGGCCTTCACGATTTTAAAAATTAATGGCATTTTACTTGTTGTTACAATTTGATAAGTCGCAAGATTTAATTTTGATACGTTACAAAGAAACCCGGGGGAGGAGACTTGTCGAGAGTTCACTTGGGTGCCCTTACATAATGTAAGTGGTTTATACCTGTATATATTCTATAGACTATATACAGGGGAATACCTGTTGACACCCCACCCCAACCCCCGGTGCCTTTTTTTTCCTTTGTTTATGCCCGAGGGACCTTTTTCATCACGGATAATTTTTAAAGAGACGTCATATATAGACGTCATTATAGCTTTG
This sequence comes from Cladopsammia gracilis, assembly GCA_022457155.1. Classification (NCBI taxonomy): domain Eukaryota; kingdom Metazoa; phylum Cnidaria; class Anthozoa; order Scleractinia; family Dendrophylliidae; genus Cladopsammia; species Cladopsammia gracilis. The sequence goes on along the minus strand of JAJGOT010000057.1, from coordinate 2,091,327 downwards.
CCGTCTTTTAACACTCCGTTCGTCGGCTGTATATAACAAAATAACCCTTTAATCTTGTACAAGAGGGTAAGTACCTTTTATTCCGCGAGGAAGTTTGCGACAACTTAAAGGGGTCATGTCACAAGTATTTGGCTGTTTGTTTGTTTTGTTTTGTTTCATTTTACCAAAACTCTGCTAAAATTACCGACAAGCACGTTCATTAATGCGCAAAATGTTCTTTGAACCTAAAAAGAAACAGATAAAGTGAATTCTTAAAGGAGAACGAAATATTTTTCATCGATTTTGCAAAGACATGGAGGAATAATTTGAAAAATTTAGCCGAAACGTTTCATGTTGCAATCAATTTCCATCCCGACCGGCATCCGCTGCTAAGAACACACATTTATAGTTTTCGTACACTAATATATTAACTGTTTACAAGACTAGACCATTATTTTTAAGTTTTCTTTATTATGATACAAATGTCGGCTTTTGGCTTTTCAAATGTTTTAAAACACGATATTTTGGGACACTTTTTAAAACGAAATTTGGATGAATACGTGAATATATAAATCGGCTACGTTTTCCACGTTTTTGCTCAAATCGCGAAAACGTACGTGCGCGTAAAGAAAATACGTTTGCAGCGAAAGGTCCCAGCAATAAGAGACTGAGTTTTCGTAAAAATCCTCAGTCCAATGCAGTGTTCCTTGTATTTTGCATTTTTTATCATTTTAATTAGTGGATATAGAGAATCTCTTTTTAAAACATAATATAATGTAGTTTTTCGTTGAATTTGAATCAGAGATTCAGGAAAATAAATACGTTAGCACCCGTTTGATCGCAAACGAAAAGTACCCTGTATTCACTGGTTGTAATTTCCCAAGTCCAGACCAGACCACCCTAAATTTACCTTGATTTATTCTAAAAAATGTTAGTTGGCACAGAAATATATAATACCTTGCGCTTTTTGCGAATTTAAACGCGCACTGTACCTAAATGCAGTGGACCGCTTTTTTTTACATGCCTTCGTGCCTCGAAATGTTAAACGAAATTTTTGTTTGTCCTACTTAAAGGCGTTTTTACTGTAACCTTGTCCATTTTTTACATTTTCTTTTGCATAGGACAGCCTGGCTTTCAGAATTGTTGTCCCTAAATGTAACTTTCGTATCCAATGATTCCTGACTGAGTCCAACTGCATGAGTTGCTCGAGCAGAGACGGAATTGAAATCACGTCGGGACTGAATGTCGGCCCTTGATGTCGGCTAACATAAAAATGGAATTTGTCTTGACTAATTACAGTTCTTGGATTTAAAAATGCCACAAAACGTAAAAAAAATCCTTTGAACTATCAATAAGTACGTAAATGAAAAGTTCGAAAAATTCGGCGGCAACCTTGTATGAAAAAAATGGATCCCCAGAGTTTGCCAATTTAACGTGTTATTGTCGGTACCATCAACTTTTGCTCGCATTTATTTTAGTGAAAATCGTAAATGAACAGTGTGTTCTGTTGTAAAGAAAGAAATATCTTTGAAAGCCACTTTGTTATTTTAATTGAACTTACTTAATTCGTTCGATGGCTTCTTAAACCAAATGCGGCAACTGGTTTCAAAAGAACTTTGAACTTTCTCAAGACCGATCCGGCTGTCTTAAGTTTTTGAATTCATTGGTATACCAAAACCAATCAGTGACGAATTATTCAGTTAACACGTTTAAAAGTTTTAAACCAACCTTTTTCAAATATCTCGTTAACGCACTTAAACGTTTTGAGTCTTTTGAACCTATTTGCCGACCTTTTTCAAATATTCAGTTAACGCGCGCTTAAACGTTTTGAACCTATTTGCCGACCTTTTTCAAATATTCAGTTAAGGCGCTTAAACGTTTTGAACCTATTTGCCGACCTTTTAAAAGATCTACTTGTCTTAATCAGAAGTGACCGCGAAGTGCAGTATTCCCGGAGCCTTTTCCTTTTGTGATTTAGAGATAAAAGTTTATTTTTCGCTCAATCCGACTCCAACACGGAGCATTTGTTGTCATTCGTAAGTACTATACTTGTCAATTTTCTTCTTTCCTCTTCTCGACATAAATATATCTATCTTATAGCATTATGCCAATCTTTAATTCTTCAAACTGATATTGACAGCTTTTATAATTTGGAAACATGAAATTATACCTGAGAAGTGACAGATGTAGACGCACTCGTGAAAAAGAATCGGAAATAGTGTCTCTCATACCAGAAGAGTTGTCATTTTTTGTTTTTACTTCGCGGGGAAAATTTTACGTGATTCTTGCAACTACGGTCAGTAATCAAGTAAGCAAAAAATACGTTTTTAATTTTAAAACATTTATCCTGTCTAAGGGCCTGGTCGCACTACAGTGAAAAACAGAAATTAGCCCGTGCAAAATGACATAAAAATAAAAATATTCCACAAAAAGCGTGTCTCACCGGAGCGGTTTCTTTTGTTTTTCTCGATTTTTGCACGGGAGGATTTTTGTTTTTGACTGTAGTGCGACCAGGTCCTAAACTGTATTAATAAGCCACTGTCATGGCATAACACTAGTTTCTTTTTCCAAAAGTTAAGTTAAAAATCAATATTTTCCACGTACGTCAGTGAAAATCGATTAGAAAACATCTCTGACGCAGAAGGTACCACTCGAAACGCCACCTTGCAAATCCCTTCACAAACGCCAATTTGTCTTGTCAACAAACTGAAGTCGATAAACCCAAATTTTCATGTCACGCATATTCTTAGATGAGTTCAAAAATTAATATTCTGAAATATCAATTGGTGGAAACTGTAGTCTACACTCGTGTATCCAAAGATTAAGCAGGTTTTTTTTTAATTATGGCGAATTCATTTACAGCTTGCGCGTATAGTTTCTCACATTTCGTGCGCGTATCCGATTTCAGTCAAAGGGGCGCTATCCCAGCTGATATATCGTATTTTCATGATTATGGCCAAGAGCTTGCTCTTAGCTTGTTTTATTATCTTGAAATACAAAGAAAAATTCGCCAAAAGTGATGATGGCAAAGAAATGTTAACTAAAAGACAAAATAACGTGAACGCCTGTGATGAAATCAAACTTCATGAAATGTAACCAACTTCCATCCCTGCGATCCTGCACTTAATCTCCAAACAACTGCTTCTGTTATGCTCCAAAGAATATTTTAATCAAATTTTAATGTTCTATATTTGGTGGCAGTTGGCGATGTAACATGGAAATAAAGCGAAATGTTGTTATTACGGCGGCATAGTTTCCCTTCAAGCCTGGGCAACCTGTAGCGAACAACCTCATCCTGGCGGTGAAGACGCAATCTGATGTTATATAGAGCGTTTTCACATGACGTCATAAAAATTAAAAAATCCTACAAAGCTGTTTCTAACATGGTATGTGGATACCAGTGTTATAATCTTTCACAAAAAGTTTCAGGTTTTAACGATGTTTCGTTTTCGTGAATTTTATTGGCCAGATGAAATATTTAACGACACAAATGAAGAAAACAATGAAGAAAACCAGCAAAGTTTCACCATGCATGGCTGACATATGCATCGGCGGACATATATAAAGAGGGAAACTTACAAAGATCCCAAAACATGCTAAAGATACGAGAGGTATCAAAAAGAGTCAATGAAGAAAGGGAGATTAAACAAAGCGGAAGGTGAAATCAGCCGTAAAATTAAAGGCCAATGTTATTCCTCGAAAAGGCGAGTACAAAGGCCTCCGGCCGTACTCAAGACCTCTGGCACAGTTTTTTCCTCTACGGACCTCCCGGCCGGTAAATAACATATTTACACTGATTTCAACGGCATTCACACTGATGAAGAGACAGCAGAAGTCTTGTGACGTTTGCGACATTTTGAAACATTTTGAGCGCATAAAAATTTCCTATTAATATTATTATTATTATTTTGATTACCATGAATGCGCCGATACAGATCTCTCTGCTATTGTGAATAAGAATCTTATGGTGAATTTATATTTTAAACTCAGCTAGCCATTTAAACAAAGCGGAAGGAGAAATCAGCCGTAAAATTAAAGGAAATTGTTATTCCTCGAAAAGGCGAGTACAAGTTTGGATTTTATGATTTGTTGATTTTATAGTTTGTTCGGCGTTTGATAAGCGGTATTTGTCAGATTTGTGGCTGGAAAAAAATTACTTTAATTAGACAATCAAGGGCTTGTTTACTAAGGTTTTGACTCCATTTGATTTAATTGTTCTTATTTTTCCGGTTTTGTTTTTTCTTCTAATCGAGATTCTGTGAATTTTCATTAAAAATAATTGAGCTTCAATGTGGAAAAAATGCTGACATCAGCATTTTTTCGAAAAAGGGAAAAGAAGATCATCTACGCGGATTTCCTTAAAATTCACCCTTACTTAAACAAAAGCAAAAATAATTCTAAAAATCTTTAAAACACATAAGGAATAGTAACATAACAACTACTGTTTATGTGTTTTTTATTGCAAAATCATCGCAACGGGAGCCATCATGGACCCTGACAGCTTACCCACGTTCGCCAAAAATACGGTCTTAATAACGTTTGCCCACAACCAAAAATTAATTGTGTGCTTAAAAGATCTAGACTTGCCACTTCCATTTTAAAAGATAAAAAGTAGGGATCACCGTGCGTTTTTACAAGTTACACCAAATTAAAGAAACGTTGTCGGGTGCAAAGCATAAACCATGAACGATGCGACCCAAAGGCTAACTGGGAAGTTGGAAAAATTAATCTTCGTCTGTCACAGAATACACCTTGTATTAACACAGAATGCATAAATTCATGCTCTTAAATATCTCAAACAAAGAAAACATATTGATTATCAAGAAATGGAATATTACTAGCTTGCCAATGCTGTCTACCCAGAATCCCATTCGGTCTCATCGTTCATGGTTTATGCTTTACACGGGTCAACGTTTCTTCAATTTGGTGTATATAAGTTGTTTTCAACTTTTACGGAATGGCGTTTGGGATTCGCGTTATTTTTTTCTATCTCCTCCCTAGTTGCGTTCGACGATGGGAGAACGCAGTCCTAATCTTGGGGTTCCTGTGGTCACCTATCACGAGATTTCGCCGGCGTGAAGAATCGAGATTTTTGGGGTGGGCGATGTGCAAAATCTGCGCCATTTTGAATAATAAGAAGGCTCTGCGCGCGCAACTATTTTCACCTGAAAACCTTTCCAAGATTGTCGCGGGCTCTCTACGAGTTACCGAACGGACTGTTCTTTGCATGGAATGGTAAGTTCAATTCATTTTTGTCAAACTTTAATGCGCTGTTTCTTGAAAAGTTCATCGTTACTAATTGTCAAAGCCTTATCAGGGAAGTGTTTACCACTTCAAGAGTACATGGAAAGCCCGATGTCGGCATCCGAGCAACGACAAGTCGAGCACCTTTGCTGTCGTCCTGCTGCTTTGAATTGATGTCAACTTTTCTGAACAAAACGGGAACTCAACCGAGTCATTGTACTCTGACCCATAGCGGTCACAAATACAAACCAAATGAACCGAGTGATTGTGCTCGATGGCCAGTTTTACACCAACTGTATAGGACTGATGTTTGCACCTTGAAATTCGTATGGCTGGAATTAGCTATTTACAGGATTACCCAGAATTATATAAGTTAAGCTTATTGAAAGTATTTCTGGAATAACTATATTCGACAAATGTCAAAACAAGGCACATGGTGTGATAATATCATTATGCAAGCTGTGGCTAATGCATGTAACTGTGTCATTCATATCAGGAAGGACGGAAGACAATTTTTATTGGATATATCAATGAGTTGCACTATGTTTCAACAGTGACTGAGAGAAATGGTCAAAGTAAAAACAAACTGAGATACATAAAGAGAAAGTTATCAGAAACCAATGAAAACAAACAATGTAGACATCTCAAGCACAGAGATTCACATTGTTACTTCATTAAAACATTAGTAAATTTGAAATTTGTCTAATCATACAGGTACTTTTGGCACCTCACAATACTGCAATTATTAAATCCGGATTTAAGATGTACCCGAAATCCCCCTCCCCTCCCCTTCCCTCCCCTCCCCTCCCCTCCCCCACACACCGACCTGAATGACACTTTTTTTTAATGCAAATTTAAGTTTCCATAATAGCAATTTCGAACGCACTTCATTAATCCCTGATTACTCTTAGTAAGTTAAATATTGTGCGTGTCTCTTTCGGGGGCACGCTGGGATTTCCACTCGACAGCTTCGTTCACAATTTCAGACACAATAAATGAAAAGACAAACATTGTAGAATTCAAAGTTAATTATATTTGTAGTTGTAAGTTGCTCTTTTGAGAAACGTTTTTCGGGGATTTCAAGGTCAAGCAGCACAATAAAGGAGTAAAAACGAAAAAGTCGGTTCACTATGGTGGCCCATCGTTATCATAGTAAAATATGCAAGTTATTGCGAAGATAACAATAAAAAATGGGAAGAAATAAAAAATAAGAAAAAAGATAGAAAAAATAATAAATTAATAATATTAAAAAAAGCTTTGAAAATAAATATCTCCAATTAAAAAAAAAAGGTAAAAAAAAAAACAAAAATAAAATATTCTTAAGCAAAAAAAAATAAAAAAATACTTTGGGAAAATATCATCAAAAACGAAATTCGGAAAAACATTGAAAATCAATGTCGAAAAACAACATTGAAAATAAACATTGAAAAACAACATTGAAAATCGACATTGAAAAACAACGCTGAAAAACAACATTGAAAAACAACATTGAAAATCAACATTGAAAAAAAAAGTCGAAAAAAAGCACGGTTTTCTCCACGTGGCCCATCGTTATCATAGACCTGGATGCTTTGCATACATTACATTCATTAGAAGCTCCTGATTCACCAGGTTGTTCAATTAGTGCTTAATATCTGCAATATATGATTATCGAAGTGTAAGGGCGAAAGTGGAAAAGAAGCGGAACGATTTACTGTCCATAAGCGAGTGCTGCCAGTGCAGTAAACCGAGTACATGGCCCATCGTTCTCATAGCCCGTGATGTTATTTATCAGCGGACTTCTCAACTATACTCATCATCGATCGACGAGAAATGAAAACAAGCAGGCAACGAAACGGACCTAAAAGTCGTAGAAAAGGCAGTTAAAGAAGAAATCAGTGGACCAGGATAACTCTTGGTGTATTGAACAATGCACAAAAAGTTCAGTACGAGAGCACCACCAGTTCGCAGTACCACGAGGCTTAAACGATGATGAGCCTTGTGGCGATCAAGTGCTTAGTATTTTCTTCGCGTAATGTCTGGGCACCATCTTAAAAAACGCAATTAGAGGAAGATGTAGTATAAATAGTGCTATAAAAAAGGACAGGCTTAACACGACTCCCACTTGTTTCAAAAAAGTATTTTAAAAGCCTAAAGTATAACGCAGTGGCTATTCGTACGGCAGCCGTACGCGGACTTCGATTTGCTATTCGTACGGGAGTCCAAAACTTTCGTCAATTTTCGATGTTATTCTTCAGTTTTATTGATCCACGATATTAAATGTTCGTTTTGTATTCCGAAGCGCTTCTGGTAAGCGATGTTGATTTGGCTCAGACTAATTTGCTGACTGAGTCTCTGTATACTACGCGAGCGACTCATTTCGTGACACTTAGAAATTTTTCGCATCGAAAAAACTCCCGTACGGCCAACTTCGATTTGCTATTCGTACGGGAGTCCAAAAACTTAAAAAACTTTCGACAATTTTCGATGTTATTCTTCACTTTTGTTGATCCGCAATGAAGATCACTTTTTGCCGTACGTGAGTGATTCTTTTCGGTTCTTTTTATTATTACAGTATATATGTGTTTCATTACAAGACATATGAATAACAATAACAAGTTAGCGGGAGTACATGGCGGTGTCACGAGATTCCTTCGCGTAGCTGAATAAACATCGCTCACAAGAAGCGCTTCGTGAATCTAAACAAACGTACAATATTATGGATCGGCAAAAGTGAAGAATAACATCGAAAATTGACGAACGTTTTGGACAATAGCAAATCGATGTCCGCGTACGGGTGCCGTACGAAAGCCACTGCGAAATTATAAAGCTTTCCCAGTAAGACTTCAGAGAGGATCGCGCCGTTAGATCACAGTTTAGAATTTGTTCTCTTCGATGATATAAACCTTTTGATCTCAGCGGATTATCTTTCAGATTGATAAGAGGGTTCATGTTGTCCAGAGCCGTTAGAATTATCAGTTTATTTCTTTGTGCCGTTATTCGGTGCTAGCTCTGTTGGCATATTGTGGTTTCTTTTGGCTCACTTTTGTTGCAAGATAAATACTTATCGGCTAAAGTTTGTTATCGCTTTGAAAGTGCCAGGATCATTAAATTTCTCAGGCCGTGATTTAATGTCCGGCTAAAGTCTGCGGCGTGCAAGACTTGAGAGAAAGTGTTTCGGGCATTACGGATATATAGGCATCTTAGAAAGCCGTAGTCTATAATTCCACTGCAGTGAAATCACGAATTCTTGCAATAATTTTTAGCTCCTAAGTTAGTTCTGTAGTTGAGTAGTGTGTCTCAGTAGAAACTCAAGTCTTGCTTAAAAGCATTAAATTGTGTTCATTCCTTGCTTAAGGAAAGGACTCAAGAATTTACTAGCAACCGTGAGATTTACAAAACAGCAACTGTGCTGCAGATTATCTGTTGGATGCCAAATCAAACGCTATTACAAAGCAACAGAGGTTTATCATAGCTCCACGATGAGTATAGATGAGACGTCCGCTGATAACTGCCATTTCTACGACTTTAAGGTCTGTTTCGTTGCCTGCTTGTTTTCATTTCTCGTCGATCGATGATGAGTGTAGTTGAGAAGTCCGCTGATAAATAACATCACGGGCTATGAAAACGATGGGCCATGTACTCGGTTTACTGCACTGGCAGCACTCGCTTATGGACAGTAAATCGTTCCGCTTCTTTTCCACTTTCGCCCTTACACTTCGATAATCATATATTGCAGATATTAAGCACCAATTGAACAACCCTGGTGAATCAGGAGCTTCTAATGAATGTAATGTATGCAAAGCATCCAGATCTATGGTAACGATGGGCCACGTGGAAAAAACAGTGTTTTTTTCGACTTTTTTTTTCAATGTTGATTTTCAATGTTGATTTTGAATGTTGTTTTTCAATGTTGATTTTCAATGTTGATTTTCAATGTTGAGTTTCAATGTTGATTTTGAATGTTGTTTTTTATTGTTAATTTTCAATGTTGTTTTTCAATGTTGTTTTTCAGTGTTGTTTTTCAATGTTGATTTTCAATGTTGTTTTTCAATGTTTATTTTCAATGTTGTTTTTCGACATTGATTTTCAATGTTTTTCCGAATTTCGTTTTTGATGATATTTTCCCAAAGTATTTTTTATTTATTTTTTTTTTTTTTGCTTAATAATATTTTATATTTTTTTTTAACTTTTTTTTTTATTGGAGATATTTATTTTCAAAGTTTTTTTTAGTATTATTAATTTATTATTTTTTCTACCTTTTTTCTTATTTTTTATTTCTTCCCATTTTTTTATTGTTATCTTCGCAATAACTTGCATATTTTACTATGATAACGATGGGCCACCATAGTTCACTTCCATTGATCTACAGTGGATCTATATGTTCCTTCGGGCACAAGTTGTGTGCATCTTCTTCCGATCCATTACCAACTTGAAAACATCATTGCTATATCGAGGTGACTGGTCGACTGCCGAAAAACTCTAGATTGGCAGGTTAGTCTTTTGGAAGTTATTTGGAGTCAAAATGTAAGAAATATTTTTCGAAAAGTGTTTGAGTTTTGTAATTTCATTTGGTCGCATGTTTATTAGTCTTGTGAAGCTCCTGTAGTTTTCATGGATTCTCTGATAACTTCGGAAAAAATTAGTCGGTACAATTTAATTTCGGCAAAAGAATCGTGAAATAATAAAACACTTTTTTTTTGCCGAAGTCTACGGCTTTATTTCATGTTATTTGATCTAAAAAGATTAGATTTCTTTTCGGTTTATCATGGCACGTTTTTCGCCTATCAAAATCAGTTTGTTCTAATGCAAAGAAGTTGAGAACTGACACGATGCGACTTCGAAAAACATCACTTGCGCACTAGAACAGAGAATAAAGGAAATCAGTTGTACCTAAATGCACGAATGTGTTTACGAAAGATTACACTAAAAATCATGCTTGCCAGTAATCGAGGGAGGGAAGACTTTAGTCGGATCCTTCCAGGGTTTTCTTAATAGTTGCTGGCTTCAGCCTCATTTTTATATCTTCATCATCAAAAACGGTCTTTTTGAAAACGCTTTTCTCATCTCTATTATCCTTTTCGACTTTTATGTGATTCAACTGAAACAGCTGTTTTTCTGCTTTTGTTAGACTTTTTTTATTCGCAAAAATGGCCACTGACAAAACGTTTTAGCAGGTGAACAAAACTTTCAAACAACGAGAGTTTGGTAGACAAAACAAAACTTGGACTGATTGGAAATATAATATATAATAATATAAAATCAGAAAACGGCAAACTGATCCTTACGGCAAGGCGATGAAGGAGTAAATAAAAGAATAAAACAAAATTTATATATATATATATATATATATATATATATATATATATATATATAATTAAAACGAATCTGCCCAATATTTCGGTTTGAAAACAAACCTTTTTCACGGGCTAACAGAAAAATGAAAAATGAAGTTAAAACTAAAAGTTCGTTACAATTAAGAAATAACCGAAATATTGGGCAGATTCGTTTTAATATATATATATATATATATATATATATATATATATATATATATATATATATATAAATTTTGTTTTATTCTTTTATTTACTCCTTCATCGCCTTGCCGTAAGGATCAGTTTGCCGTTTTCTGATTTTATACAAGTAATTATTGTACTGATCCAGGTCTACAACTGGGAGATCCGGCACCACTCAACGGTTTGTCGCTGTGGTCTTGCTGATATTTTATATTTTGGATTTTATACCTAGATAAGGCTTGTTTTTATTTAAAATAAAACACTAGTCTAGTTTGATTTGGAGTTTTCAGTGTTGAAATTTTGAAATGAGAAAAGGAGCTAATGTAAACAATTTTCGTAAAGAAAGGCAAATGTTCTCCTGATCGAGGCGGCATCGCGTAATAGCTCAAAATAGTTTCATAACCGAGGCTCTATCGTTTGCCAAAAAGAGAAAGAATTTATCACTTTTAGGCTGCAGAAGGTCTTTAAACACATTTTCATAGATTTTTGAGAACTTAATTTATCTCGTAAGTTTAGAAACCGAGTCAGGGAGTTGATAGTTTAACATGAAAAGTGGGCGGAACTTTATTAGCCTTCTTTGTACATATGCCTCGCGCGTGCGCGTTTACAAAATAACCAATGTCTCGCGCGACTATCGCGCAATGCACATTAAGAATGTTTTTAAATCTTTCAGATGGTTCAAGAATAGAACTGCGATGAAGAGTGAAAACAAAAATATAATTGCTTTAATTCTAACACAAAAAAGAAATTTCAAAGCCCTTAACTGATAATGATCATATTTTTCATCTTGAATGTGTCCGGCGTGGCTCCAGTCTTGCTTCCTTTTTTTTGTTCAAAGCCAGCTAGCAGCCAGAGCTTTATCTTGTTGTTCGAATCTTTGTCTCTGATATCTATGCTAGAACATTCACGCTGAACATTATTCTATGTTTTTAATAGATAGTCGATGCAGCACAGCAGTCACGACAAATTGGGGATTATTATCCACTGAATGTTTCCAGAATCACTGCCGAGTTTCTTGATTGACTGCGACCTGACTGCAAAGCCAACTGTTTGAACTCGAATAACCATTACACGAGAGTTAACCCGTTTAGAAAATTTTAAATATGAGATTTGGTGAAGCTTTACGTTTTAGTCATTTATCACAGAGATGAATTAACCTCCTCTCAAAATCACGTTCATATATATTTTTTTAATTATAACGAATTAATTTACGGCTTACGCGTACTTTCTCACATTCTGTGCGCGTATCCGATTTCAGTCAAAGGGGCACTATCCCGACAGATAAGAGGGCAGGGGTTATTCCCTATAATAGACTATACAGGGATGCTCCGCCCGAAAGGACGTCTTTTTTAGGTTGGAGGTATATGAAAGGGTAGGGATTTCACGAAGAATTGGAAAGGGTATCGAAAACACAGGTAAAACTGTGATTTAAGTATTATAAAAAGGGCCTTTCAAAATATATCAAACAGACGCACGTAAAGGCTATATGAAAGGGGTACCATTTTCAATGAAAGGTGTATGAAAGGGGTACCTTTTCTGTCAAAAACGGTATATGACAGGGTAAGGGTTTGGACCTCGGGGCGGAGCATCCCCGTACAAAATTTTGTTGAGTACCCCCCCCCCCCCCCCCCCCGGAGGGGCTGATAATCGTGTTTTCATGATTATGGCCAAGAGCTTGCTCTTAGCTTGTTTTATTATCTTGAAATACAAAGAAAAATTCGCCAAAAGTGATGATGGCAAAGAAATGTTAACTAAAAGATAAAATAACGTGAACGCCTGTGATGAAATCAAACTTGATGAAATGTAACCCACTTCCATCCCTGCGATCCTGCACTTAATCTCCAAACAACTGCTTCTGTTATGCTCTAAAGAATATTTTAATCAAATTTTAATGTTCCATATTTGGTGGCAATTGGCGATGTAACATGGAAATAAAGCGAAATGTTGTTATTACGGCGGCACGGTGTCTCTTCAAGCCTGGGCAACCTGTGGCGAACAACCTCATCCTGGCGGTGAAGACGCAATAATATGCACTCATTGACTGAGTGAGAGGGCCGGATGGGAAAATATTTGGTTCGAGGTCATGGCGGACCGAGCGCAGCGATTTCCGTGCGCCATGACCGAGAGCCAAATATTTTCCCGTCCGGCCCGACCTAACTTAGTCAATAACTATTTTATAATATGACTAGAAAGTACAAGAATAGTCGTGCAGTGCGAGGTCACTTAAACTCGAGCGGAGCCGGACGGCTTTTTCCGGACCGGCTCATGTCAACCCGTCCGGCCCCGGTCACGTCACCTTACGATTCTATTTTCTTTAGGATTGCGTCAGCGGGGCCGTACGGTGATATTACAACATGAGTTTGTTGGACTAAATGAAAAAAAACCAGTGAAAATAGTTTAGAAGAACAGCGTTTAAGGAGCTGATCGAAATATGCTTGAATGAGGATTATGGGCTCCCGGTCTTCAACTGACCGTATTCCGTAACAAGAATGAACAGAATAGTCTCTGAGAGTGTTTACCATTAACAAACAAAATCAGGAAATTTCGGTTGCAATGTGAATGGCAAGGCTGTTTTGGTTTGCCCGATCGGGAACTTTCCATTAAAAAAAAATTAGCAACGGAAATATCCGAACGTAAATGACGTAAATGTGTGTACCATTTGCGGTCAGTGTAAAACGCAGACTACAGACCGGGGGTAAAATGCAGACTACAGACTAGAGTTAGGGTTAGGGTTAGGGTTAGGGTTAGGGTTAGGGTTAGGGTTAGGGTTAGGGTTATTGATATTTTATTTTACCCTCAGTCTGCATTTTACCCCCCGTCTGCAGTCTGCGTTTTACACTGACCGCAAATGGTACACACATTTACGTCATTTACGTTCGGATATTTCCGTTGCGCGTGTCTCTCTCGGGGGCATGCTGGGATTTCCACTCGACGGCTTCGTTCACAAAACAGACACAATAAAAAGACAAACATTGTAGAATTCAAAGTTAATTGCATTCATGTAGCTGTAAGTTGCTCTTTTGAGAAACGTTTTTGGGGGATTTCAAGGTCAAGCAGCACAGTAAAGGAGTAAAAACGCAAAAATCGGTTCACTTCCATGGATCTACAGTGGATCTATGGATTTAAGCTTTATATGTTCCTTCGGGCACAAGAACTTTACATTGCGTGCATCTTCTTCCGATCCATTACCAACTTGAAACTGACATCAGTGCTATAACGAGGTGGCAGGTTAGTCTTTTGGAAGTTATTTGGAGTCAAAATGTAAGAAATATTTTTCGAAAACTGCTTGGGTTTTGTAATTACATTTGGCCGCATGTTTATTTTCTTGTGAAGCTACTGTGGTTTTCATGGATTCTCTGATAACTTTGGAAAAAATTAGTCGGTACACTTTAATTTCAAAAGAATCGTGAAATAATAAAACACTTTTTTTGCCGAAGTCTAAGGCTTTATTTGATCTGAAAAGATTAGATTTCTTTTCGGTTTATCATGGCACGTTTTTCGCCTATCAAAATTTGTTGTAATGCAAAGAAGTTCGGCCGGAACTGACACGATGCGACTTCGAGAAACATCACTTGCCTATAACAGAGAATAAAGGAAATCAGTTGTACCTAAATGCACGAATGTGTTTACGAAAGATTACACTAAAAACCATGCTTGCCAGTAATCGAGGGAGGGAAGACTTTAGTCGGATCCTTCCCGGCTTTGGAGCGGCCAGTTTTCTTTAGTTGCTAGCTGGCTTCAGCCTCGTTTTTATATCTTCATCAACTGTCAAAAACGGTCTTTTTGAAAACGCTTTGCTCATCTCTATTCTCCTTTTCGACGTTTGTGTGATTCAACTGAAACAGTTGTTACGTTTTTCTGCTTTTGTTATAGACTTTTTCTATTTGCAAAAATGACCACTGGCAAAACATTTTAGCAGGTGAACAAAACTTTCAAACAACGCGAGTTTGGCAGCCAAAACAAAACTTGGAATGATTGGAAATAACAACATGCCGGCCTTTCCTTGGATTTTATACCTAGATAATGCTTGTTTTTTATGTAAAAAAAAAACACTAGTCTAGTTTGACTTGGATTTTTCAGTGTTGAAATTTTGAAATGAGAAAAGGAGCTAATGTAAACAATCTTCGTAAAGAAAGGCAAAATGTTCTCCTGATCGAGGCGGCATCGCGTAATAGCTCAAAATAGTTTCATAACCGAGGCTCTGTCGTTTGCCAAAAAGAGAAAGAATTTATCGCTTTTAGGCTGCAGAAGGTCTATAAACATATTTTCATAGGTTTAGAAACCGAGTCAGGGAGTTGATAGCTGGACATACGCCTCGCGCGTTCGCGTTTAAAAAATAACCAATGTCTCGTGTGACTATCGCACAAATGCGTAGAACGTATGCGCAATAACAATAGGTGGTTTGCACCTTACGTCACGGCGGCCATGTTGGATGACAGTCAACAAAAGATTTCTGGCTTCTATTGTTGTGTCATCCAACATGGCCGCCATGTCTTTTGTTGGTTAATTCCTTTGGGAATGGTTGCAAACCATCAATAGGAGGCGCCGTCCTTAACCATTTGACTCCCAAATTCCCACCAAAAAACGCTTTTTCAGACTACAAATGCCATTTTATGGCCATTATCTAGCCAAATTGAGGACGAACAGTCAATAACATCGTTTGCAGCTTTGACTCCCAAATTCCCACCAAAACACGCCTTTTCAGACTACAAATGCCATTTTATGGCCATTATCTAGCCAAATTGAGGCCGAACAGTCAATAACATCGTTTGCAGCTCGGCAAACTAAACCCTCCGGCCATTTGTAGAAGTATTTGAGTACTTGAGTTCGAGCATGTGCACTGATCGAAATTTCGACAGTTTTTGAACGAGAGAAACACCTTTTATTAGTCTTTCTTGACAATGTAAAGATTTCACCCAGACGTCGCGGAATGTGGAAATTTTGATCGTCAAATAGCCGTAAGTTAGCCATATAGTTCAGAGGTTGTTTGCGTGAAACTCTAGTTCAATTCATCCAATCGGTCTCATCTGGGTATGTTTAGCAAGATTTCCTCCTTCCCTTGCCGATAATTGAAAAAAAATCTTCGGACGCCAAAACTGATGACGTCACAAATGGTACAATATGTATGACCCTAAACAGCGCCTAAAAGTGCGCTTGGGGGTGAAAGGGTTAAGTAGGTTTTATCTTTCAGGTCGTTCAAGAATAGAACTGCGATGAAAGGAAAAATACATATAATTATTGCTTTAATTCTAACACAAAAAAGAAATTTCAAAGCCCTTAACGGATAATGATCATATTTTACATCTTGAATGTGTCCGGCGTTGCTCTAGTCTTACTTCCTTTTTTTGTTCAAAGCCAGCTAGCAGCCAGAGCCTTATATTGTTGTTCGAATCTTTGTCTCTGATATCCGCAGCACAGCAGTCACGACAAATTGGGGATTATTATCCATAGAATGTTTCCAGAATCACTGCCGAATTTCGTGATTGAGTGCGACCTGACTGCAATTGATATATATATTTTTTTAAATTGTTATTTATTGTCGAAAAATCCCTTAGGCGAGGGTAACAATAAAGCATGTATGTGATACACGCCAATCTCCGCCAATGGAATTTCCCATTCGGGAGTTTTGCTTACCGTTTATGCAAACCGTGGACCAAACGATTTTCCCGTGTAAATGGCAAACGTGTACACTAGCTCTGAGAATTGTTTGTTTAGGTACACGCAGTAAAAATCTAACAAAACATGCTTATAATACGGCAACAGGATATGTTTTGTTTTGCGTCAACAGAAAAACTGACATGAACACGGAATATGACAAATTCGCTTTCCACTCTCTGAACGCGCGTGGTGAAGAGTCTAGTCTATTTCCTAAAAAGCCGGTGAATTTGTTTGATCTTTTCTATCAGTTTCATTACCTGAAGCAAACGTGATTTATTTTTCACATGTTTTGGTTTTTGATATGACACCAAATTCCCGTGACAAAATTATTAATTTTAGAGACTTCATTCAAACTCACTTGTGTTCGTTTATTGTTTCTCTACTAAACAAAATAATAATTTTGGATAGAACGAGAGAAGCGTAAGAGTTGCTCAAGACGAAGCCAAGATCAACTCCAGCTTCTTGAGTGCTCTCTAGACTCCTTCCAAATTCATCACAACTCGATGTACGCACAATTTTAACAAGGCCAACGGATGTTTACTCTGCGGTGTTTTCAGTTACAAAAAAAGATCAATTTACCACATGCTTCGACAACTTTAACCTCGGATTGGTCTAGTTTTGACAGGTGAATTAATGCCTTAATATTCATGCACTCTGCATAAGAACTACATCGAGCGAAAGCGTTTAGTATTTTCTTCTGCTACTCTACTACTACGATCTATCAAAGAACTAAGCAAAGCATAGACGATTTTCTCAGCGCGGAGAAAGTTTAATCACAAGTCTGAGTCACAAGTCACAGGATATACATGTAACCCAGGTTAACCCAGGTTAGATTGAGGCGCTTGTTTGACCTTTTTGCTTTTTTTTAAGTGAGTAAAGTTTAATTAAATATGTAACTTCGGCAGCTTCTTTATCTTTCGATACTTGTAGAGCTTATCCTTTCCACTTCGGAGGCAAACAGTTTTTTTTTTATTTTAATTAACTGTTCAATTAAATTGTCTGGTTAATATTTGGTTGTGAAGGAAAAGGGGAAGAGGGGGAATTAATAAATTTGTTGCTCCAAAAAAGGGGGCATATTGGAGCGGAGGGTTTGCTTAATAGAGGATTTATGGTATGTTATAATGGTAAATATTTCAAACTCCGCCATATTGGATGACGTCATCAGTCATTATTACGCTACGCGGTCAATTTCACCCAATCACAGTTGGAGATCCAATCCAGTTGGAGAGCTCAGCTATCTCCAAGTAACATGCTTAAAAAGATCTGCCTTCGTATTCACTGATAAAGTTGTTATTCCATTTGCAGGAATCCAACCAATAATGTCCACTGAAACGTCAAACATGAGTACCACCAGCACCCCACCCTTCAAATGGCAGACGGTTTACATGGCGTACGCGATCGTCATGTTTTTTGTCTTAATTATCGGGTTCTTTGGTAATGTGTTTACCATCTTAGTCCTTCGACAGCGCGAGCACCGTAATAAGAGCATCACGCCGCTAATGGTCAACTTGGCTGTGGCAGATCTGTTTATTATCGTGTTCGGTTATCCTGCAATAATCGTCAGCAATCTCAACGGCGATCTGCTTTACGCCGGGAGCTCTTTGTGCATTTGGTCTGGTTTTGCCAACGGCGTGTCGGGTATGACATCCATTGCCACCTTAACGATGATGAGCGGCGTGGTGTACCAAATCGTTAAACGGAACTCCCCTTTCTCCAACACCTCCAGGAGACAGAGCACTGTTCTCATTGTGGGCAGTTGGCTTTATGGATTCATAACCATGTTTCCGCCATTAGCAGGATGGAACCGGTTTGTACCCGGTCGAGCCAGGTTTAGCTGCGCACCTGAGTGGGCAGCATCTGACGTCACAAGCAAGGTGTATATCCTGTGGCTGATGGCTATTGGCTACTTTATGCCACTGATCATTATCGCTGTGTTTTATTTCTTCACGTACAGGTAGGCAAGAATCTAGACTTTTTCAGTTCTGATCCCCTAGAACGCAATCACAATTTCCTCTACGAACAATCTACTCCAGATTCTACAATGTTCTCTACGAATAATCGTCCCTAGCTAGCTAGACTCTACAATTTCCTATACACAGAATTTCCTCAAGGGTCTGCAACTTCCTCTACGTTGAATCTCGTCCAGACTCTCCCTTCTCTTCTACACAATGAATCAAACCTGACCTTTTTATATGTTTCATTGAACTCACCTCAGAACACTCAAACGCAGACCGATGACAGGCAGCGCTAGCATTCAAACTCAACGCCGGAAGTACCAGAACAAATTAATAATGATGACAGCGGCTACGATCGGTGCTTTCCTGTTGAGCTGGTCGCCGTATACCTTTGTCAGCATCGTGGCAACCATCAAAGGACATCACGTGATGACATCTGGGGAAGCCGAAATTCCTGAGCTGCTGGCCAAGGCCTCTGTTATCTATAATCCTATCGTTTACACATTTACCAATGATACATTTCGCCAAACCCTCTGGGGAATTGTAAATGGGAACCGGGGAAACGTGATCCCAGTGGGTCACGCAAGAAATGAGGCAGTGGTATCGAGGGTTGGGGGTAGCCCGAGTTCTGCCACATAAGACACGAATGGTCCACGTACCCTGCCTGTTCTCCACCGTTGATTTATTTCCTTATACTTCTAAAAGTCATGATACTTGTTTATGACGAGAACAACAAAGAAAATCACTACCGTGAAGGCCTGGATACCCGGAGGTCTTAATTTGCATAGATTTTGGCGATTTTATTCCTATGTTTTCTCCGCATTTAATAATTAGATTCAGAAGCTATATCAAACACTCGAAGAGTGTTTCATCAGGTATCCAAACACCTCGAAGTGGGTTAAAAAAAACACTCGTCTGCGCCTCTTTTTTTTTCAACCCACTTCTTGGTGTTTGGAAATCCCGATGGAACACTCTTCCTCGTGTTTCATATATTACTCCCCTCCCCTCCCCCCCCCCCCCCCCCTTGTTTTTCAACCCACTTCTCGGTGTTTAGAAATCCTGATGAAACACTCTTCCTCGTGTTTGATATATTACTCCCCTCCCCTCCCCTCCCTATTTTTCAACCCACTTCTCGGTGTTTGGAAATCCTGATGGAACACTCTTCCTCGTGTTTGATATATTACTCCCCTCCCCTCCACCCCCTTGTTTTTCAACCCACTTCTCGGTGTTTGGAAATCCTGATGGAACACTCTTCCTCGTGTTTGATATATTGCTCCCCTACCCTCCCCCCCCCCCCATTTTTTCAACCCACTTCTCGGTGTTTGGAAATCCTGATGAAACACTCTTCCTTGTGTTTGATATATTATTCCCTCCCCCCCCCCCCCCCCCTTGTTTTTTCAACCCATTTCTCGGTGTTTGGAAATCATGATGGAACACTCTTCCTCGTGTTTGATATATGATCCCTTCCCCTCCCCCCATTGTTTTTTCAACCCACTTCTCGGTGTTTGGAAATCCGGATGGAACACTCTTCCTTGTGTTTGTTATATTTACAGGATACGTTACTCCGCGTTGCCGCTCTCCACCCAGGTGTATAAATTAATACCAACAGTTTTTAAACTTTTGTTTACAAGTCTTCGTTTTTTATTTGAATGTCCAGTTAGCTATTGTTTTGAAATGTTCTTGGGTATATGCAGTCCTCCCAAGAACATTTACAAACAATTGTTTATGCAAAATTTGAGGGGCAAACAAGGTGTATTATGGGCAATTCGAAAATAGAGAATAACTCATGTAGACGAGTGTTGGTGCTTTTGTTAGCAAATTGTTGTTTGTTAGCAAGTTGTTGGTGCTTTTGTTTGCAAGTTGAGTAGAAAGTAGCGCAAAACGAACGAACGGAAGCAATTTATCGCCTAAGATATTTCAGTTAATTATATTTCGAAGGGATATGCATGTCGTTTGGCGACAGCTTAGCGCAGCGAATGAGAGATTCTTCTACTCTTGAATATTCGAGTAAATTAAAATCGCTTTCGCTGATGTAAATTGTCGTGTCTTTATTGGTACTAAAAATTATCCCAAAACATTTTAGGGACCAATAGCTATATTTTAAGCAGAATTTATCACACGGAAGCGCACAAACGATGCAATTTAACGAGTGAAAAAAAAAAACACGATTGCTTCAACCGAACCAAGAAAAACAATGAAATCTTACTGCTGATGAATTACGTACATTTTCTATTCTATCCAAATTCTGTTCTAAAACTTGGTACCTATATTAGAGCGGTTTTCAAGTGAGTGTCGTAAAACCAAAACCAAAGTAATTACTCTGACCAATCACAGAACTCGCAGACAATCCGATGAACCAATCAGAACTCGAAGCAAATACATGCAGCCGGCACCAAGCGCGGGAAAACGCGTGGGAGCAAGTCACGATTGGTTTTGGTTTAACTTCCGATTGGTTGAGAAAGTGGCACGAGATTTTTTACCGAATCACAAAGCGTTTCAGACTGGAATCATGAGAAGATTCATAATTCACTGTTACAGAAGAACATCAAGTGGTCCTTCAGCCCTCCATATGGCTCCATGTCATTTGGATCGCTGGACACGGTTGTTATGGGTCGACTATTCATGATACTCTCGACCTCGCACATTAAGGTGGCCAAACTTTCGTTATCAGTAACTTGCTGTCGCAGTAAGGCTTGTAGGATCTTCCGAACGGTTCTAATGCATCTCTCCCAGACGCCGCCAAAATGGGAGCCATATGGAGGGCTGAAGGACCACTTGATGTTCTTCTGTAACAGTGAATTATGAATCTTCTCATGATTCCAGTCTGAAATAGCGTCACGCAGCTCTCTCTCACCACTGGTGAAGTTCGTTCCATTGTCTGAGTGTATTTCTCTGACTTGGCCTCTCCTTGCAATAAATCGTCGCAGGGCCAGCAAGAACGAGTCTGTGTCTAGACTGTGTGCCACTTCAATGTGTACAGCCCGAATGGCTAAGCAGGTAAAGATTACTCCGTATCTCTTCACGAGGCTACGTCCACGACGAACTTGAAAGGGACCGAAATAGTCTACGCCGACTGATGTAAAGGGTGGCTTGTCGGGCAAAACGCGACTTTCTGGTAGGTCGGCCATTTTCTGGGAGCAAAGGGGCCCTTGTCGGCGACGGCAGCTGACACACTTTGCGAGAACACCTTTTACGGCGGAACTTCCTTGTGTAATCCAAAACTTCTGTCGAATTAGAGCTAAGACATGCTCTCTGCCAGAGTGACCACAAATTCTGTGATAATGGTCAATAACCAAACTTGTCACGTGATCTTCTTTCGGGAGAATAATCTGATTCTTTGACTCCAAGGGTAAAGATGCTTTGCGCAAGCGACCACCAACGCATAGCAGACCATTTACGACGAGCGGATCAAGCTTGTACAAGCGACTGCTCTTCTTTACTTCCTTCCTGGGATGTTTGAATTCCACAGGGAAAGCCTTTATCTGCACATGCTTCAGAATTTCTCTCTCCGCTTTCTCCATCTCTTCTAGGGTGATGTATTTCGAGGCTTCGCGCTTCGACTTGTCACTCTTACTCGCTTTTAGCAGGTTGTCACGGTAACGCAAGAGCCAGGCAACGACTTTCTTAAGGCGGAGCCAGGAAGAACATTTCCGGAAATAATCTAATAGAGGACCGCTTGTATTGTCTAGTGAGGATACGCATGCTGTAACTTCCTTTTTCACTTCAGGATCTTCCTCAGAGACTTCACTAAATTCTTTTTCTTGCATTGGCTACATGTGTTCGGGTCTCCAAAGGAATTCCGGCCCCATTAACCAACGCCCTTGACGAAGGAAGACATCGGCTGCCAATCCTCGAGAGGCGTCGTCAGCGGGATTCATGTCACCGCTAACATGATTCCACTGTCGGGGCTCGGAGCCATCGCGAATAACAGCAACCCGATTGGCTACGAAGGTCTGATACCGCCTTGTGTCGTTCTTGACATAGCGTAAAACTGCGGTGCTATCTGTCCAGAACATGGACTGGGCGCTGATTGGTATCTCTAATTCCCTCTTTAAGACTTTGTCTTGCTTGACGGAGATTACTGCAGCGGACAACTCGAGGCGCGGGATAGTGACCGTTTTCAGAGGTGCAACCCTTGACTTTGCACAAAGAAAGGAGCAATGGACATCACCTTGGTCGTTGACGAGGCGAAGATAGGAAACCGATCCCAATCCGACCTCAGAGTCAAACCCAGCCGGTTTAACACAGCGCTCAATGGAAAACTGCGATAACTTTGGGAGATCCGCCATCCAACGCTCCCAACGAACTTTATGGTCTACGGGAATAGGGCTGTCCCATTCTAGCTTGACTCGACATAAGTCTTGAAGCAACTGTTTGGCTGACAACACAAAGGGTGCGACGAGACCGAGGGGGTCATAAACCGAACTGACGACTGAAAGAATCCCTCGTCTTGTTGGTGGTTTGAGCTTGAAGTCCACATCAAATCCAAAGGAGTCTGTTTCTACACACCATTTAACGCCGAGAGCTCTCTCAACTGGTAGGTCGACTTTGCTAAGGTCGAGAGACTTCACTTCTTTGGCGCGCTCAGCTTCGGGAATAGCTTCCAGGACTCTTCGACTATTGCTGATCCACTTTGTTAGTCGAAATCCACCTCTAGAAAGCAGAGATCGCAAGTCAGTTGCGTGTTGCAACGCCTCCTCAACAGATGGTAAGGACTTAAGACAGTCGTCTACGTAAAAATTCTTCTTAACTGTGTTCACAACTGCTTCTGAGAAGTGTTCACTGTTGTCTTCAGCTGTCTTGCGCAGAGCAAAATTTGAGCATGCAGGGGAAGAAGCTGCACCAAACAAGTGTACAACCATTTGGTACTCTTGAAGTTCACTTTCCAGCTCGCCATCAGGCCACCAGAGGAAGCGAAGAAGGGTACAATCCACATCAGCTACTCTGACTTGATAGAACATTGTTTCAATATCCGCCATGAAGGCGATCCTCTCCTGTCGGAATCTCATCAGAACTCCAAACAGAGTGTTTGTTAAATCTGGGCCTTTGAGCAACAGATCGTTGAGCGACTTTCCCCGGTATTTGGCTGAGCAGTCAAAAACGACACGTATCTTCCCGGGCTTGTGTGGGTGGTATACTGCATGATGAGGTATAAACCACTTTGAGTTACTGGACGTCTGAAGATCCGCTGGAACCTTGCGGGCGTAGCCCTTGTCAATAATGTCGGCCATAAAGCCTTTGTAGTCGTTGTAGAGGTCCTGATTACGTTGAAGCTTTCGCTTTAACCAGAAAGCGCGCTGTTCTGCTTGTGATCTATTGTTCGGTACTAGTGTCTCACGGTCTTTCAAAGGCAACGCCATTTCATAGTGACCGTCCCGTAAGATTACGGTGCTGTCCAACTCGCGTAAGAAGCGTAGCTCTTCTTGGGACATTTCAGATTTGTCGTCGGCGCTAGATTCACTGAAACCACTATCGTAGAAATTCTTCACCATCTGATGAAGTTCAAGATCGGCCTTAACAAAGAAACTGACGGCGCGCCGGCTTTCATGATAACGCCCCAGGGGACCGTTGACTACCCATCCGACAGGCGTTCGCGAGGCGTAAGGTCCGCCATCTTGACTGTGCTTTACTTCCAAAGGATCAAAAACGAGAAGGCCGATATCAGCATCAATATCAGGCAAGTGTACTCCATGCAAGTGAGGCCATCTATCAACGTCATTTTGCGTGGGTATGTCCATCTTAGAAACAGGTATTTCGGGTCTCGTATAAAGTGCAGGCAACTCGATAAAGACGTTTTCGTCCAGATCGGAAATGACGAGATCTTTCACAACGAAGCTGTCCATAAGACTGTTCTTCTTTTCTAATGTTGTCAACGAAATTTTAGTTCTTGTACCACTGATTCCTAACTGCTTCATCAACGACTCTGTGCAGAATGATGAGGAACTACAGCTGTCCAAAAAGGCGTAGGTGATCATCGGTGCTCCTGTTCCTTTCAACCAAACTTTGACTGGAACGACGGCCATGCCTATCTTCGCGCGGCCTAGGTTTACCATACCGTTGTTAACTCGCGGGGCCTCCTCGCGAGACGAAGAATCTTCAGGACAACCATCAGCTTGCCGATTTCGACCAACAGAGTTCGTGTGGAGGATTGTGAGATGCTTTTTTCCACAATTAGGAACTGTACACGTTTTCCTTTCGGGGCAACTCTTTGCTGTGTGGTCGGTAGACAAACAACCAAAGCAGAGGTGTTTTGATATTAAGAACTGAATTCGCTCCCGGTACGGGAGGCGCCTAAGGGAGTCGCAAGTTTCTAACGTGTGACCAGCATTGCAGAAGGGACATGATGAGTCCTTTGTTGAGGGGGATGGACCAGTGGATGACGTACTGGGAGGCAAGTTATGGTCGATGTCCACCTGTGCAGCAAGACTGAGCTCCTCCTCTGGCTTCTTTCCACTAGCTCTGTTCTGCGGACGACGGTCTCGCGCGTTTGTCTTAGGTTTCTTGTCTTCAACAATCTTACCAAAGACTGGATTTGAGGCTACTCTTGCTTCATTGTCCACAAATTGGGCAAGATCACGGAATGCAATCGGCCTTGCTTCAGTTTCCATGATGTGATCAACTAAACGGCGCCATCTTTGTCTCATGTTGAAAGGCAACTTCAGAATTAGCTTCTGTATAGTGTCTGGATGCTCGAGCTTGGTGAAGTGTTGGCTGCCTTCCATGGCGTTGGTACATCTCATCAGGAAGATGGAAAATCTGTCCAATGCGACGCTGTCCTCGGCTTTCACCTCAGGCCAATTCAAAGCTTTACTTTCATATGCAGCCACGATACGGTAACTGTCACCAAATTTCTTTTCCATCAATCGTCGGGCTTCTCGATAGCCCTTGTCAGGGGGAAGGTACTGGCATGATCGAACAAGATCCTTAACGTCACCGCTGGTAAACTGCTCTAGATAATATAACCTTTCACTACTGCTCGACGTTTTGGACGCAATGATGTTTTCGAAGGCTCTAATGAAGGGACCATACTCGATGGGATCACCGCCAAAGTTTGGTACCCGAGGCTTGGGAAGACTACTTTTCCTCTGCTGTGTCGCAAGCATTTCCACGATTTTGTTTTGCTGCTGTTGTAGCACGGTTTGGTGATGATGCAGCTCCAGCATATCATGGAAGGCCTTCTCACTCGGTGAAGATGACTCCTCAGAGTGCTCAAACTCGGAAACAGGTTCTTTATTATCGCAGGTTAACGGACGTTGATGCCATTCCGGCGCTTCTGGATTAAGGTTTGAAGAACTGATCGTAACTGGCAACGACTGGACTGGCCTTGTCTCCAATTTGGTACCTTTTAACCCTTTTCTGTCTTGTCTAGCTTCCAACGTAGCAGGGATTGGTGTGACTAGACGCGGAGTGGTTTCCACCATGGAAGCTAAAATTTGTTCCTTGGCTTCCGACTTGGCAATCTTAGTTTCAAGAGACAAGCGTTCTTGCTCCTGTTGAAGACGAAATTTCTGTTCTTCTAACTGCCGAAGGCGAACTTCTAGCGATTGTCGCTTTTCGAACGCTGCTGCCTCTGCCTTAAGCTCTGCGATGCGAGCGGCTTCTTTTACTCTTGCCGACGATAAGGACGATGAGCTGCTCCTATGCGAACCGCTTCGACTCGAGCGCCGGGATCCTCTTGAAGACTTAGACGCGGCCCGAGAACCGATCTGACTCGCTGAATCGTCAGGGTTGACCTGAAAGTTTAACCTTATAATCTCTTCTGCGCCACTAATCCACTCCATAACCTTTCGATAGAAGTCATCTTTTCGCACAGACTCGAGATGAAATTGCTCGTGACATCCGGCTTTGCTAGTTTCGTTTTGAAGGTTTGATGAATAGGCAAGATGGGCTTCTTCAAATGCTTCGAATGCGGTCAAGAATCCGGGCAACTTCTCTTTTACAAGATGAACGTTCTCCTCGTTTGATAGCAATGCATCAATTTCGTTCTTTCTGGCACTAACCGTAGAGAGATGACCTGATCTTGAATTCTTGAGTCGGCGAAGCTTTTCGAATAGAACACCTTCTTGATCGAGTGTTCTACTTGGAAACTTGGAGCGAGCGCCACCATCGTCGTTGGATATTTCATCCATCTCATTGTTCGCGTCCACTGCATTCACGCGCGAAACCCGAGCAATTTTCAACGATGTAACCGCCGGAGGCGAACTTCTAGCGAATGTCCTTCACAGCAACAATTTAACGCTCATTTTTTATTCTTCCAAATCGGAGTTGACAATTGAATAAGAACGACATAAGTACGATGCGATGAGATGAGATGAGTTTAGATGAGGTTGAAACTGAAATAACAAACAAATAACTAACTTACAAAATGTACAATTAATAACGCAAAAAGCGAAACGAAGCAGAAGTCTGACAACTAATCGGACACTTACATTGCTTACGGCGCTGTAGAAGAACCTAGAGAACTCTGCTAGAGGCTAATGTACTGCACGAGGCGTATCGTTGAACTCAACGGTGGAAAATAAAACTGACAAACTAAAGAAAAACTTAACACCGCTATATAACAAAATGCTAATGAGCCTACATGCAAGGTATGCTGAATACCCAAGAGAAACCTAATTGGTGACATGATTGTATATAGGTGTTTAGATCCAACAGTACCCAAACAACAACAACAACAATTTATTTTTCAAATAATAAAACAAAATATAGTAGCAACCCACAAATAACTAGAGTTAATTGTAGCGGGTTGCTGCGCACTAAACAGTTACAGAAGCTCACTATAAAATAAATGAATAACAATAGATAAGAAAATAAGGGATGGATAATTTATGATTGCTTACAACAACAAATAAATTAATTAATGATAGAAATAAATAAATAAGTTAAGGAGAAAGGGTAATAAAATGCAGATTAAAGTCAATTAAGTGTTTTAAAATTACGAAGACTGGTACAAAGAAATTCGACATAAACAAAGATATCCTCACTCTCCAAGACCTCCAATAGTAATCTGTTTAACTTGGACTTAAAGCATGTTTTGCTTTGGTTAATAGAGGTTTTGCACGGCATCCATGTTGCATGGCAGGAACAATGAAACTGTTTTGCATTAGAAAGAACATTCTTTCCCATAGGGAAAAGAATCTATTGTTCCTGTCATGCAACATGGCTGCCGTGCAAAACCTCTATTTACGTAAATTTATAGCGGAGCTCTGCGGGCCGAAGGCCCGCGCGGAGCCCCATACTCATAGAACTAAACCTATGCCCGTCATTTTTCATGGTCTTGGCTAGCGGAATGTTTCGTAGGCGCGTGTGCCACCCACGGCGGCCCATATTGGACAGGGCTAGTTCGCGGGTGCGTATGACGTCGCAAAACATGCGCGTATGACGCCGCACAACATCTGAGATGTTTGTTTTCATTACGGATTTCACAACCAAAGAAGCGGAGATTTAACGAATTTCCAAGCAAGCGAGGGACTTAAAGGTAAAACAGATTAAAGTTTTCGATGGGAATTTATGTTGATATCAATCTGTGATTGACTTTTTCTTTGTGCTCTCGTTAATTTTGGAGAATTGTTTATAAAACGTGCTTTTAAAATTCAGTTGCATTGATTTCTTGAATTTCATCGAAGACAGCTTGGCCTCGATGCGCTATAAATGGTACGCGTTTTGCTTTTAAACATAAACTAATGGAGATTTGAATAAAAATTTTCGAAAGAAGATTGTGTTGTTCATTTTCATCGTTTGTTCATTCATTACATAGATTGAAAAGTTCTTCTATCTTCACTCGCGTCGCCTTATGCAAATATGTTTGTATTTTTACAATTTTGATTACAAATCAGTTTCTCGGGCAATTTTGAACAAGCAACAACTGTATTTATTCGGAAAGTAGTCGTTCTAGTTATTGTAGACGGAGAAAAAGTTGTTTTTGTGACCTTTTGTACGGTCTAAATGTACTGAGCAGACGGTCGCGTAATACTGTTTTTGAGAATTGCTAAAATTGAAAAATAGCCCGGTCCTCAATCTTAATTTTTGTGCTCCCGACCTTTCATCTTAGTTAAGTTTCACCTTGGCTAAGCTTGTTCAGAGCGACGCTGTTAGGCTCAACCTATCTATATATACAGTCGAATCTCTCCTTACGGACACCTCTCTAATATGGACACCTCTCTATTACGGACAGTTTCCTATGTCCCGACAAAATTCTCACATACTTTCTTTAAAAAAGGCCTCTATAATACGGACCCTCCCTAATACGGACAACGGACACTAAATCTCGGCCCCAGAGAGCAAATTCATATAAACTTGACCTCTTTATTACGGACACTCCGGTGATCAGGTGATGATAGTTTGAGTAAGTAATACAATTTCCTGTTTGTGGTTTCAAACATGTATCTAAAGACGCTTTCAGAATTGTACTTTATATTACGTTTTCACATGCAGCATTGCGTTTTAGTAAGTTTCGTTTTAAAACAGTGATTCGTATACCTTACGTAGCTGAGAATTTTACAATGTAGTGCACTACTGATAGACAGTGTCTCAATGCTGTATATTAATCAATTTAGATGCAGTTAAAAGACGAGTGTACTGAGCGTGGACCTGTTTTTAGTTACTAAACCCAAACTGTCAGTGGAGTCTTAAAAGTCACGTCATCGTGGGGACCTCTATAATACGGACACCTCTCTAATACGGACACTCTGCTCTGTCCCTTCGGTGTCCGTATTACAGAGGTTCAACTGTATTAGGTATATTATTCCAAATTCTAGTTCCAGTTCTAGAGGGCGACTTCGTCCCCAGTGCCCTCTCCGCTTTCAAAATGGCGGACCAAAAATCGTGGAGCGTTTTGTCACGTGACACACGATGAAATGGCGTTTTCAGAAGTTATTTTCAGTGATTGGCAGCCGTGTTTTTTTTTTAAACGAAACAAAGACATTTTATCATGTTTTTCGCGGCAACAAAATGTCCAGGGGTTTATAGGCCTGGCCCGACATTTTTAAAGCGGAGGAGGTCCTGGGGACCAGGTTTGTAAGTACGTTCATCGACAAAATGGATCAAGATCGCTGCGATCTTAAAAATTTACCTTCTAAACGTTGACGCAAAAAGTTACTGAATGAACGAATGTTGCAAATATGTTTGAGAGCAACAATACATAATATGACAATCTGCAGGCGTGAGAATATTCTCTTGTTTACTTACAAGCCTCCTCTTAAATAATTAACTAGAAAAATATCTGTGATCTAATTTGGCCCTGAAGCTGTTACCGTCAAATAGTTCGCGATGTCAATTTGTTTTATTGCCATAAACTGATAATTTTTTTTTAATTAAAGGGGAAAAAAGACAACTTCGAACTGCTATTTGGCTGATTTCCTTGGATACATATATATGAATCTCCGCGCACTAATGTATTATCTACATGCACGTTTCCATGCAATCAGATGTAGATATACTACTGATATAAAACATTTTTGCAGCTTTTACACTTTTACATTTTATCTCGTTGTAGTAAAAATTTGTGTCACTAAAAATTTAACCCTCTCAGTGATCAGGGACTTCAATTGCCAATCTGAATTTATATAGATGGTTTTCACTCACGTGACCTTCAGTCCTGTGGGACTCAAATGACAAAGGACATGGCGGCCATGTCGGTGTACATAACAAAAAAAGTTCATTAAAATTCTTTTGTAGTTGTACACCAATATGGCCGCCGTGACGTAACGTGAAAACCATCTATACAGCTATTTCAATTAACGTTGTCAGGTGAAAGCTCAAAGCTCAAAGCCTTCAAGTCAAAACTGAACGAGTAAACCGAGCGCCTGTTTCAGGTATGCAGATAGTTGTGAGCGGCGGATCGAAATGAGCGATGCGACGAGAGGGAAAAACTGTTCTTTTGCGCCGCTCCCAACTATCTTGGCTTGTAGCTTTCAGCTTTAATTTCATGCTGTATTTTCACCAGCTTTACGTGTGTACTGATGCATCACAAAATACAAACTCTGGGCTTTTTTTTTCAACTTAAAAAGAAATCTTTCAACGCAGTTGTCGCTAACAGTTTCGGAAAATGGTCGATGATTAAATTCAAAAGAACATTTATTGAGATAACATCTGGATTTCAGGATATTAATGGCTTTTAAATGTCCGTTTTTGACCGAAAAATACATAACTATTTTGACGTAAAGAGTCACGTTGAATTATTTTTTAATGAAAGACATATTAAAAAATGTCTCAGTTTAATTTCATATCAGAGAAACATAATAGCGGCTTTTAGAGTTGAAAGATCTGAACGTGAGTTGATTATTAATGACCTGCAAATTTCTCTTCCGCCGACTTTCGCTCTAAAGAAAAAGGACGCCTTGTCACAGGTCAATCGATTTAATAGTAGATTTAAGCAGGGAACATTGATGATCTATTACTTAAGTAGCGAGCTTTATCGGTTTGTTGTCTAGTGAACTATTAAGCCGGGATTGAGTGATCCTTTCCAGTGTCGCTGACAAGATTAATAGACAACAGCGTACGTAATTGTCTTCATTGTTGATATTTTCGGCGTATCGTAAACTATGGACTGGACTTGTAAAACGCGGATTTGTAAAACGCGAATGAATAAAGGTGTTAATTTCTAAAGAAACTATGGTACTGCATCGGTGGGGGGAGTGAAACATGAAAAATTGGTTTTATCAACTGAGTTGATAATAAAGGTAAATTGGCCACCGTAAAGATATTCAAAAAGCTTACGTTTCGAGCACTTGCCCTTCATCAGAGGGTCAGAAGCAATTCTCTGATGAAGGCCAAGCGCTCACAGCGTCAGCATTTTTAATCTTCTACGGTGGCCAATTTATTGTATGAAATCAGTTGATGAAACCAAATTTTATTTCAAAACGCGGACTAGCAAAACAAGGACCTGTAAAACGAGAACTGAATCCGGAGCTGAGTTTTAATTTGCAAGTCCTCTTTTTTCAAGCCCACGGTTTACAAGTCCAGTCCAGTCCATAGTTTACAGTATGCTGATATTGTCACCAAATATTTATGTTTTAAAAATTATAAAGTGTTCCGGTTTCTTCTTTACCTCACCGGCTATTCCTGCAAATTACTCATTAGGTTATGATCGTTGTTAATTAAATATGCTTTTAAAAAGAAAAGACTTGGAGAGACCTGATACCTAAAATGAACGAGAACCAAAGTAATCGACCATTTTGTCGGTCTGTATTAATTAAAAACTTTCTTGCTCGGTTGTCAAGGAGTTCCGTCCTTAAAAATCGCGAGAATGTATATTCTCCTTTAGAATCTTCCAAACTTACAAACGAATTTGTGTGGTGATAATGACATTCAATTTGAGGTAAGGCAAAATCATATTTCATATATTTAAAAGCCACTGAGCGAGGCCAGTGTTAGCGGACGGATTTATATCAAAAAACAATTGACTCCAGTTTGTATCCGTTTTACCATATCGATGTGCGCAAAGGAACTGGTTGCATGATCATGAAACGCAGGAATACAAACCCTAGTTGACGAGAGATAAATTTGAAAAACCGTATGCTGTATAAACAGCATACGGTTTAAAATAAAGTTCGAGTTCGAGTTAAAATAAAGTTTATGTATGTATGTAACCAAGATAAAAAAATTATAGTTAAGTTCGAAAAGTCATAAGGGACGTTACTTTAGGTTTTGATGATTCTTTTTATGTACTTTCAGCTAGCCAAAACGCACACTGTAGTTCCTTGTATGACAAGTGTAAAAAACGCATTAGTTTACAGAAAGGGAATTACAGAGCAATAATTTTTCATGATATTCAGTTCGACTTTGCTATGACAAAGACTGATGAATGTGGTAAAAACCCTTTGCTCTTGTACCTTCGTTTAAATATTTTTATACTGTAAATATGATTTAAACTTGTCTATGAGATTTATTGGCAAATAGAAAATTTTATCGTTGCTCAAATGGAGTCCACTAGAAAAGGGCGGTAGAAGGACAGATTATGAACTATTTGTTTGTTATCAAAATGAACTGACTGAGAGGTGAAACGGCTATTGATCGGTGTTTCCGATCTGCCATTAGATCAGCTTGCTCCCCAAGAAAAACGTTAAAAGCCGGTTATTTAAACGAAGTTTAGATGAGGTCTAACAAAACCACGGCTAAAACCAATTTCAATCTGGCCAACTCTAACATTTAAACGTTGTTTAATGTAAACAGCGTCAAGAAGGCACTATAGCACAGTCTAGAAAGGTATAACTCCTTGAAAAGTCCCACTTATAAACAGATGTGGAGGCCTATTAATTGTCTTAAACCACGGTCTAAGGTTGCGTTTCTTTTGACCAATCTCAGTGAATATAATCCGAATTCTGTGGTGAAAAATTCCATTTTTCATTCATTTTGAGACAAAGCAATCTTAAGCCCCGGCTACACGTTCTAACATTGTTATATAACATCTGTTTTTTCAACAATGTTAGAACGTGTAGCCGGCATGTTAGATTATGTTTGGCTAACATGTTTTCTTGGAAGAATGTTTGATCGAAATCAAAACGTTCTTCCCACAAAAAATGTTAGTCAAACATCATCTGACATGCCGGCTACACGTTTTAACATTAACCAACAAATGTTATCGCGTTCGAAGAACGCAATCCTAATTTCGTGTTGGAGACAAATTTGAGATTTTTTGGTAGACGGTCTTCCAAATGGCCGCCCCTATTGGTTTTTTCAGGGGCTCGTTTCCGCCGGAAATTCCTTCGAACGCGTCTCCATGATCTGTGATTACTGCTAGTACTAGTAATAATCAGAGATTAAAAGTGCGTTCGACATGTTCGTTAAAAGCTGAACTGAAAGAAGCAATATAGATGTCGATTCACTTTACCATGCTAAATGTTTTTGTTCACCGCCACTTGAGAGTGCAAGGAACTCGTGAACATTTTACTGTGACAAGGAAGAAACAGCGTGACATTTGCGTTACTTTTTGTTTACATTTACATACATGCAAATATATCAAGCGAATAACAGTGAATATTTGACCAACAGCAGCACAGATGTAATTAAGATGATGTGATTCAAACATAAGCTTACACTAAAACCAAACAAAATCATAAAGAAATCGAATGTTATTTTGTAAAATAGCAATGATAAGATAAGCAAACAAAGGAATACCGTGATGCAGCCGTCTATATTTTTAATACCTGAAAACAGCAACAACAGCGAGCAAAACCATGCGGGCATGAGTTACGGGGAAGAATTGTTGGATCCAAACAGGAAAAAAATCGCAGCCAACCATTATTTCACTTGCCGTATTACAGAGACCGATGAACCGTGTACAGATCGACAGCGTTCGTAAACAGACCCTGAAATGTCCGTAGTTGATTTTTCAGGCTTCATTTCACTTGCTTTGTGATAAAAATCGGTCAATTCTCAACTTTTTCCGGCCGATGAAAAGCGTAAAGTTGCTTTTATGCGCTGTGTCTACATGTAATATGAAAGCGTCCTTCTCCGATCAGCAGCAAGCTCTATGACAGCGAGGCCAAAGTAGATACCAGTTCCCACCCGTGAATTTGCCCCTGAAAAACACAAAAGAATCTTCGGGGGGGCTAATCGGATAAAAAATCTCGATTTTTTCCGCTAGGAAATTGCACAGGATACCCAACACATGATACAGGACATTCAACACGAAATTAGGATCGCGTTCGCAGACGAACGCAATAACAATATTTGATTGTGTAGCTGGGGCTATTGATTGCAATCTGAATTTTCTACGTCCGTAGGTGGATCATTTAAATTCGTACCTGAATCTGGTTTGAAAATGTGCGTTAAATTTGGCGAACAAGATTCAGATCAAAAGCATATGGTCGTTTATAACCATGCACAACACAAACAAACTGGCTCTCAGAAACCTCTATTTTCATTGGCCTTGTAAAACACAGCTGCTATCGTTTTTAGGGATAGGGGCATTGCTTGGCAGATACCACGCTCTTGACAACCTCTAACTTCATTGGACCTGGTTATCACGCAGCTCTATTGTTTTCAGGGCTAGGATCCATTGTTGTGTCGTTTATTCTATTGTTTTTTTCAGCAAACAGAGAACATCTTGTAAGAGCTGTGTACTGCCCGATTGCTTGGGTCGTTCATCTATTGTTTGGTGAGGCAATAAGCGAACTTGTTCTAAGGGCTGCGTGGCGTTCACAAACAGAGGCCCTTCGCAGAGGGACCTTGCGGATGATGAACGGAACGGTCGATCTTTGTTCGGATTTTTGTTCCAGCTAACATGAAAATCCAAACAATGTGGATTACCTAAATCTAGTGAAATTGGATTGTCTAATAAAAAGAACGTACCTAGGTTAGACTTCGTTTAAATAACCGGCCCTAAATATTCTATGATAATTAAATTGGGTGTTGGAGTGCAAAAAGGGCCCATATGCATTAGTTTCCATGTCACTGCACAATCAAATTCGGGGAAAAGAATGAAAGTTAGATCGATGTTACGTCATTCTTTCTCTTTGCTGGGACAGAATTTTGACATTTCTATCATTCGTCTGTCGCGTCTATTTTCTTCTATCGCTGAAAATCAACAAGTCACGTTCAGGGCATAAGAGCGGTTTTCAATTGAGTGTCGAAAGTAATTTCGTAGTTGCTTTGGTTTTGCATTGCTACGCTTTGTGATTGGCCAAAACAATCTCGCGCCACTTTCTAGTAACCAATCAGAAGTAAAACCAAAACGAATCTTGACTTGCTCTCACGCGTTTTCCCCCGCTTGGCGCCGGCAACCTGTATTTGCCTCGAGTTCTGATTGATTCAATGGATTGTCTGCGGCTGTTTTGATTGGCCGCTCTATAACCAGGGGTTTCTAGCCTAAAATTGCACATGAGCCAGAGTTTTTTGCATTCACCTCTTCTATTCTTGTTTTCTGGAACAGGTTGTTAGCAGAGCAGCTTAACTTTAACGGAATCAAGATGAATAACGTTACATCTAGCGAGAATATCACTTCAGTTGGAAGCGAAAACCTTAAACGGCGAGGGATATCCTTCGTGTATGTCACTATCATGTTCTTTGTTATCACAGTTGGTTTTCTTGGTAACGTTCTTTGCATCGTAATTCTTCGCCATCGTGAGCACCGCAGGAAAATAATTACTCCATTGATGATGAACTTGGCTGTCGCTAATATCCTGATCATTGTTCCAGTATATCCAGCGATGGTCGTTATAAATCTCCTGGGGGAACCACTGAGGGAGGGGTCCTTGGAGTGCATGTGTTCCTCATTCGCAAATGGCGCAGTTGGTATAACGTCTATTACTACTCTCGCTGCAATGAGCGGTATTCTGTACCACGCGATTAAACAGCCCTTTCCTCGTCCTCATATCCAGTCAAGGCACATGATCTTACTCGTGGCTAGCACGTGGTTATCCGGGATATTGATCAATCTCCCGCCTTTGATTGGCTGGAGCAGGGTTGTGCCCGGTAAAGCCGGTTTTAGCTGCGCCCCTGACTGGACTACTTCTGATCCTTGGGCTATCGCCTACATTGTTGTTCTGCTCTGTTTTGGCTTTTTTCTTCCACTTATTATGATTGGGACGTTCCATTACTTGATCTACAGGTAAGCGAATTTATACTTAGTACTGACACCATTAGTTTTCATAGCACGGCTTACTTGTTATTCAGGAGGTGCCAATCCAATCAAGTTTATGAAATGAAAACTTGTTTACACATCAAATTGAAGAAACTTTGTTAGGTACGTAAAAAGCATTAGCCATAAACGATACGATGCAAATAAAGGTTGTTAACATTCCATCGGTCAGTAATGACTGTAATGAAAATTTATTTCTATTCCCACGAAAAGATTTCAAGACGATTTGGGGCATGTTGTGTTATAATAGTGTGCACTCATGATAACTGAGAACACGAAACGTTTTTACCACTTCCCAGGAAACCAGCTTCGTGCGTTTCTAAACCATGCATGAGCGGTAACGGTAGCCAACGCAAGATCTAATTCGGAGGTCGTGGGTTCGAAATCCACCGAGGTCAAACAATTTTTCTTTTCTTTGAATTGCCTCGTGTAGTCCCCATTTCCTTTCTAAGGCTCATGCTCAGTAGGAAATTTAAGGGTTATTCTCAGCACCAAAATTTACCAGAGTTTGTATTGTATTGTATTGTTTGTACCACGTGTGCTTCGTGGCTCAACCTTAAAATGTCATATAGAATTAACGATATCGGTCACAAATCGGTAAGTGTGCAACAACGATGTCCCGGTTTGAATTGTTGGTGATGGTAAAATTACAAGCCTTAGTGTTTCGGCTCTAGGGAAGTTCACTTCTTTAGAAGAGTCAAATGTTCCACATATCCCTGGTCTCTAACATTACCCCTCCACCCCCCCCCCCCCCCCCCCCAACCCCACTCTACCTTCCTGGGCTTAAAATTTATAAGTGTATATATTATTATAAATAAATTATAAATATTCCTATTCATTCAAAGGCTTATCGGACACGCCCAAGTGCCGCTAACAGGAAGCGTTAACCTTATTTTACAAGCCATCCGACAGAAGTCCCAGATGAGGTTAGTGCGCATGACAGTTATGTCAATAGCCGCTTTCCTGATGAGCTGGCTGCCATATGCTTCTGTCAGCATCGCTGCTCTCATCAATGGTCATCACGTGCTTTCTTCCGGGGAAGCAGAAATTCCTGAATTGATGGCTAAAGCGTCAGTAATTTACAACCCCGTTGTGTATACCTTCATGAATGGTGCCTATCGCGCTTCTCTATGGGGACTCATCACTGGTAATAAAGGAGTAAGGATAAATCCGAATCTTGTTACCCAGAGTGCATTGCGGGGCAGTTCGTTTTACTCGGGAGCAGTCAATCTAAGCTATGAAGAAACTGCTTTGTAAATGTGACTGTTTATCACAAATGACATAATGAATGACAAGCAAACAACTAAACTTGTATTGTCTTCTGTCGAAAGAGAAAAAGTGAAGAACCCGAAAAAAAGCCCTCAGATAAAAAATAGAATGAACAACATATTCCTGATTATCAAAATGAACTTGTAACCAGGTGGACTCAAAATAAGATAAATGAAAACGTGTTCTTGCTCTGGTTTAAAAAACATTTGTTGCCCGAAAAAATTATGTTAAACAGATGTCTGTCCTCCAATGATTTATTGCGCTTCTCTGAGCTGGCTTTCGCTTTGAGCAATTCTTGTTTCTTTCGTACTCAGCAATCCCACACGTGCATCCATAACTCGATGTACGCATGCTGACTATACTGTACTGTACTGTACGTTTAAACATAATCAGTGAGGAAAGGTTGTTTATAGCTGTCTTATACAAGAGGAGCCTAATTTTCCATAAACCAGTTTTTTTTTTGACAATGTTAAATCACCCTTTACAGTTGTGTGGGTTAAATAAAAGTTTGCACGAGAATTAGAGTGAAAATGTTTGGGTTTTTTTCAGTTCTTAAAAAAGATTAGCGCAAATAAGATAGGAAACAACAGAGCCTGCAAAACACTTCTCTCTAATCCAGCGGAAGCGGAAGTGGGCTAAGTGGGTTGCGCTATCTCATCTTTGACGTCATTCACGCCACGGCAAGTACCTTTTCCGGTCGCTCCAGGATCTCGAGTAGTATAGGGTGATTAGATTTAACCTCGTTACGGCCTAGCAAGTGCCTAGCAAATAACGTCACAATATGCCTTCCTACATATGTAATAAACTGCCTTCCTGCATACTTATAAACGGAATCCCTGTTGGGCGACGCCGTACGCGCCCGCGATCTAGCTCTGCGCGACATCGTACGCGCCCGCGATCTAACCCTACACGACGTCGTACGCGCCCGCGATCTAACCCTGCACGACGTCGAGCCCGCGAAACATTCCGCTAGCCATGACCATGAAAAATGACCAGCACGGTTCTATGAGTATGGAGCTCCTCAAGCGGGCCCGCGAGAACTCCGCTAATATTTACGAATTGAGCGGTCTGGCCGACCAGTTCTGACAAATAATGGCAAAATATTTACGAATACGAATTGAGCGGTCTGGTCGACCAGTTCTGACAAATAATGGCATAATATTTATGAATTGAATTGACCAGACTGGTCGACCAGTTCTGACAAATAATGGCAAAATATTTACGAATTTACGAATTATGTGGTTAAGTTTCATTTGTGGAGTATTTGTTAGAATGTTAATAAAATGGCGGTAGAATAACTTGGAAAACTTCTTGCCTGACTCTTCTTGCATATTGTTTGTTGCTTTACGGGATAAATTACTGATAATGAGTATTTCAAACTTTCTGTTCCTTCCTTCTGGAATCGAAACTAAGTGCTATCGTCGCACTTAATATCTTTAACCCAATTCTTGAATAACGTTCGTTTATCATCGTTCTATTCCTGCCAGTTCTATACTTTTCCCAGTTTATTTGTAAAACTTCTGGTGACTGAACTTGTGGTTGATTTCGTTAACGTATATCTCGAGCGGCAAAATGTCGGACTGTCGTCGGCAAAATGGTACTGTGAATGTTGAGAGCTTTCAGGCGTACGGGGGACTGAGCTCAGGGTCTTCTCGAACGTTAGTTGAGGAGGGGTCGTTGTGAGCATAACCAGGATTGGATCTGATATTCGCGTGGTGGTTGAGCCGACAACTTGCGATACTCGTGATGAGTATTCGTTGACTGTGGTAGCATGGCCACGAGGAGACAAAAACAGAAGAACGACAAGGAATTTGATGAGGAAGGTTGTTGCTGACTTACTCTGTTTAACCAAAGAACTGCAATGGCGAAAAAGTTTGGTTAGAAATGGTGTCGATTTAGCATTCTTTTCTCGACCATTGGAATGGCAGTTCTCGTGAACTGTTAAACTAGCCAGGGGGCTGGGATGCACTGCTTCTAGTGACAACTCGAGAGGGTTCGTCTTGTTTAGCTTTAACTTTCCTTTTGCTCAGTCAATAATTGCACCGTTGGATGATAGAAAATCGCGACCAAGAACGGCGTTGTATAACGTCATGTTTTCTATGACATGGAATTGACATGGAAATTCTCTTCCATTCAGTAACAAAGGTACTTGAATCTGTCCAGTAGTTGACAGTTTCTCGCCACTGACGGTCTTCACTTCTGTACGCCGTACTCGGAGTACTTGAGGCAATAATAGATGAATCCCTTTTGCTCAATGTTTCTTTGACAAATCCGGCATTCATTATAGAGATACAGGCTCCTGAATCAATTAACAGGTCAATTGGACAATTGTGTATTTTTCCGGTGACAGGCGTTATGTTGCTGTTTGTTGCTTGGAAGAAATGGACGTTTCGGAAGCTGAACAGTTTCGGTTAGATTTGTATGTTGGCGGGATTCGTGTATCTGTGGTATCGCAGAGCCTTGTTTGATGTGGCCTAATTGGTGATAAACCTCTATCTAGTATTCACTGGCGTCTTCTTTCAACTGGCGAAGTGCCCCTCCTGGTGTTATAGATGACTTTTCTTGGTTTGTATTGTTAGGAGTCTTCAGTACTCTGATTGCCTGGCCTGTGGATTGATGGGAACGTCCGGTAATGTCAATGTTGATGTAAAGTCACAATAGACACGGTCACCATGTGCTTCTTTGAGTTTCTTAACAACAGGCTCACTGACGTCATTGCAATACAAATACAATGTAGTGAGAGTGCTATTTACATTAAGTGAATCAGCAACCAAAGCAGCACCAGCAGTACCAAGGTTACTGTTAGACAAATCCAACACTGTCAGAGTTGTGTTTGTTTTCAGCATGTCAACAAGTACTTCAGCACCAGCAGGACCAAGGTTATTGCGAGACAAACCCAACACTGTCAGAGTTGTGTTTGTTTTCAACATGTCAACAAGCGCTTTAGCACCAGCAGTACCAAGGTCATTGTCAGACAAAAGCAACTCTGTCATAGTTGTGTTTGTTTTGAGTGCGTCAGCAACCACTACAGCACCAGCTGGACCAAGGTTATTGTTACACAAATACAACACTGTCAGAGTTGTGTTTGTTTTCAACATGTCAACAAGCGCTTCAGCACCAGCAGGACCAAGGTTATTGTCAGACAAAACCAACTTTGTCAGGGTTGTATTTGTTTTGAGCGCCAGACCAAGCACAGCAGCACCAGCGTCACCTATGACCTGACGATAGAGATCAACAGTATGAACTTTCAGACATGAGCCAAAGGTACGTGCCAATTCTACGTGAAAATTACTCTGTTCCTTTTTACATTCTTTAATGCACTTGAGAGCAACAGGAAAATAGTCTTTTGTTAGTTTATCCTTGTTAACTTCATTCGTAATACTTTTGATAAGGTCCACTGCTGTTTCTTCGGATTGCACTGCTAGCACTCCGCATGTAAACAAAAGCACCTGTTTCAACTCACGGAAATATCTTGCGTCAGCAACTAATATTTCAGAACTGATTTCTTCGCTCACAAGCTGGCAACAAATATAAAAAGCGGAAAACAGTTCCTGGAAACTCTTATGCAAGAAGCCGTAATTCACACATGGTCTTCGTTTGCTGCTTCCAGGCTGAACTGACAGAAATCCGAATCCGGATAAATCGTGTGTATGACTACCAAGCTGTTTGTCTGCAAAGTACATGTTGTCTTCAAGCAGACCTTCCAAAGCAATAGAGCCCAGGTGTTTTAGTGGGCCTTTGTAGACTTCTGTCAGATCCTCGATGTTTTCTGGTAAACCGTTCTTCTTTCTGTACCTTCTTAGGACACACTGTACGATTTCCAGGTACAGTTGAGTTCTACGCTGTGGAATGCCCTGAAAGTCTTCACACAGAAGGCAAAGAAGTGCAGTGTTTAACGGATTTGCCACCATTTCTTGTAGGTTTTTGTCATTCTCCAGTTGGTCCAAGAGCTTTTCCGCCAAATTCTCTTCGGTTTTGAAATACTTTGCTATGAATTTTTTGGCATCTTGTTGAGTAAATCCTTCGATCTCCAGCAGAGTATCACAGACTTTTCTCACCGGTATTCCAGCCTCGTGTCGTGCTGTAACCACCAAGTGACAACCGGGAAGCAATCTACCTTGTATGATTTCTGAAAACTCCGGCAGTTTACTTGTAGGTAACTCGTCCAATCCGTCAAGTACCAGTAGAACGTTGGATTGGTTTTGGCGAATGAACTCGAAGAATTTCACTCTCTCGTCTTCTTGAATTTCTCGAGGAAGAAGCTGATCATCAATGGCTTCCCAAAGGTCAGACTCAATATCGCGACATTTTAGGGAAAGCACCAGTTTGAAATCGGGAAAACAATCTTCTGCTTTGCGTTTCTCCGTGGCCCAGTCGTAAGCAACCTTATTGCAGTACGTTGTCTTACCCATGCCAGGCTTTCCTTCAATTAACACTGTTCTCGGTTCTGGGCATTCTTCGTGTGGTTGGAAGATAGCAGACATGTCGACAACGTTCCTTGTTACCGTTCCTCTCGCTTTTTTTTCTCTGCTGACCATGACGAGCCTTGTGAAAATATCATTAAGATGAAAGTGAAACTCTTCGCACCAAGGGAAGGGCGCGAGCCATCCTTCACGACTTGTGTACAGTTGGCGAATTTGGTTGATGTTCTTAATTGGATCAAAAACACCTGAAAGTGAAATGTGTTGTAATTAATTGGTCATTTTTCCTTTTCTTTAACTATTCGAGTGGTTGCTACGGTTACAAGATATGATGTCAAACGTAGCAAGAAGTCGAGCCATTTGTTAATAAAAATGCTTGTTTTTTTCGTTTTCGTTGAAAAATATACAAAGTGCTACCAAAAATTTGAAGTTTGAATAAAATCTAAGAAGGCGGCCATTTTTTATGACGTCACAGGTCCTTAACAGTGCCATAACCCATAATATCAACCTCACCTTGTAGAACACTTATCTGTTAAACATGAAATCCTTTCAAAATATTGTAACATAGCAAAAACACGGGGGGGGGGGGGGGGGGTTGTAACCATCCCTCCTTCCTTGTACCAGGGTGGGGACATAAGTTTGAGTGTTCATCCAATATGAATTTACGCTGCGTTTTTACAGCTTCATGTAATATATCACACATGAGGAACAGTGTTTCATCAGATTTCCAAACACTGAGAAGTGGGTTGAAAAACGAGGGGGGAGGGGAGGGGAGTAATATATCAAACACGAGGAAGAGTGTTTCATCAGATTTCCAAACACTGAGAAGTGGGTTGAAAAACGAGGGGGGAGGGCTGGGGAGTAATATATCAAACATGAGGAACAGTGTTTCATCAGATTTCCAAACACTGAGAAGTGGGTTGAAAAACGAGGGGGGAGGGGAGGGGAGTAATATATCAAACATGAGGAACAGTGTTTCTTCAGATTTCCAAACACTGAGAAGTGGGTTGAAAAAACAAGGGGGGAGGGGGAATAATATATCAAACACGAGGAACAGTGTTTCATCAGATTTCCAAACACTGAGAAGTGGGTTGAAAAAACAAGGGGGGGGG
This sequence comes from Cladopsammia gracilis, assembly GCA_022457155.1. Classification (NCBI taxonomy): domain Eukaryota; kingdom Metazoa; phylum Cnidaria; class Anthozoa; order Scleractinia; family Dendrophylliidae; genus Cladopsammia; species Cladopsammia gracilis. The sequence continues at coordinate 2,048,610 of JAJGOT010000057.1, read as the reverse complement.
GGGGAATAATATATCAAACACGAGGAACAGTGTTTCATCAGATTTCCAAACACTGAGAAGTGGGTTGAAAAACAAGGGGGGGGGGGAGGGGAGTAATATATCAAACACGAGGAACAGTGTTTCATCAGATTTCCAAACACCGAGAAGTGGGTTGAAAAACAAGGCGCAGCCGAGTTATTTTAACCCACTTCAAGGTGTTTGGAAATCTGATGAAACACTGTTTCGAGTGTTTGATATAGCTTTTCAAACTGATCGTTAAATGCGGAGAAAACGAGTAATAAAATCGCCAAAATCTATGCAAATTAGGACAGGATGTCAAAACCTCCTTCACGGTAGTGATTTCCTTTGTGTTCTCGTCATGTATTATTAACAAGTTTGAGAAATCCCATATATAAACTAACCTTCATTCTTTTTCTCTTCTGCCACTGTTGTCAATGTGTCCAACTTTCCTCTCATTTTTTCCATTTCAGTTCTCATCTGTTTAAATTTGTCTCTCATGTTGTCTGAAGAATCAAAGTCACTCAGTAAGGCTGATATGCTTATGCTGTATACGGGCTGGTTCCCACTAGCGACGTAATCGGAAGTGGAGTCGGAGTCAGAAGCGTAAGGATCCTTACGTTCTAGTGTAAATTAAAAAACGGAGTCGCAATCGGAATCGGAAGCTCGACGGAATCGGGATCGGATGGATGAGAAGGTTTCCTTTTTCTTCCGATTCCGCTTCTGCTTCCGTCGCTTACTATCCGCTTCCGTCGTCGTGATTTCCACTAGATCGTAAGGTTCTTACGATTCCGATTCCGCTTACGATTCCGCTTACGTCGCTTACGTCGCTAGTGGGAACCAAGCTTAAAAGTGCACTTTTGATCTTAATCCAGTTCGCTGGATTCACTCTTCACGTGGGTCAAAATGAATCTGAGGATAAAAAATCCGCCAGTATGGGCAAGTAAGCACCTTTTTCTTTCTTACTTTTTATTTTTGAAAATAAAATTTTGGATTTCAAACTCAAATCTAAAACTTCAAAACAGAACCACGATAAAAAAAAAACAAACAAACAAGATTTTTGGCTTTGAACTATAAAATGATGGCTTGAGAACTTAAATATCGAACAGGAACTGAACTGTCAATTGCGTATTTACCTAGCATTCCTGCAGTTAAAATATCCAGTTGTTCACTGATATTTCCCAGTATTTCACTTTTCATCTGTTCAAGGTCATCTCTGCTTTTCTCTGTGTTGAAAAAAAATCATTTTGTCATTACTTTTCCTTCAACATTCAAAGGAAGCATCAGACAGTTTGGAACTCTGGCCCCGGTTCCTAGAAAGCCGATTAGTACTAATCTTGGGTTAATTACCATGACAACTCATATGTTCTGGTGACAGTTAACCCAGGATTAGCGCCAATCGGCTTTCTAGGAACCGGGCCCTGGTCAAAAAACTCGTCCCCAGGGCTTTAGATTGAGCGTTACACCTCCACCAAATAAAAACTTGAGACAGGATTTTTTTCTTTATCAGTTGTAAAGTAATTCATGATAGTGTTGTTTGCATTTATTTAAAGAAAGGTTCTTCCGAGGAAATTAAAGGTATTGATTTTTAAATCTTTGTTAAAATAAGGTCAAATAGCTTTTTATGACTAACCATCAATTTTCTCTGCTGCTGAGGCTGGCAAAATATCCTTTATCTCTTTCATCTGCTCCAGTGTGCCTCTGATGTTGTGTTCCAGTCCACTTTTTATCTGCTCAAATGTGCCTTTGATATTGTCTTCCATTCCATTTTTCATCTGCTCAAGTTTGACTGCCAAAAAATTGCAAAAGCATTACTTACCAATCCAACCGATTCAACATCAGCTGTCCCATCAGTGTTGAGTATTTTATAGATACAGTCTCTGTTCAATAATGTTTATATGAAATGACTAATACTACTAAAACTACTACTACCCTGGAATGGGACACTAGTCCATTGACAGGTGTTGCCAATAGGGATGGGTAAGTGTGCATAGTATACATTAGGTAGATTTTAATCCACCTATATTATGCACTTGTTTTGTCTTAAAGATCTGTCACAGGCACCACAAGCTTGAGCAGATGCCAGATTTTGTGTAACAAACATATTTTTATCTATAAAAGTTGTAGTTTGTTGCTATTATATTGCTTGTCTCAGTCCCATGCAGCCATTGTTTGGCAACACCCCTTCCCACTACTGGGGAGGAGCATTGTGCAACAAACCAAATAATTAATAATTAGTTCATGCGTCAGCGTGCGTATGTCGAGATATTGAGCACGCGGGAAGTTTGGAGAGCACGAAAGAGGCGTAAGAGTTGCACGACAAGACAAGACAAGACAAGATGATTTATTCAACTCAGCTCAGTTTTACATGACATATAGGTAAAATTTACATAGGCAACTAAACACAAGTACAGCTAAGGAATAACAGAAAAATGTAGCAAAAAATAGAGAGTGAGTTGGGATCATCCAAATAGCAAAGGCTAATCTAGTGGATGACCCCTAGGGTCCCCTAGGCGAAGCCGAGTGCAACTCTAGCCTCTTGAGTGCTCTCCAAACTTCCCGAGTGCTCAATATCTCGACATACGCACAGCTGCTATTAAATTTGATTACGTGAAAATTCTAGCTATGTTATAATGGCTATTTGTACATTGGAGCCTACAGACAGTGTATTAGAGTGATTTTCGTATGACCTTGAAAAACGGTTCATTCGCAGACGCTAAAGTTCGATTAACCAGAATGCTGTAACGAAAGTGATACAGAAACAAATACAATCGATTTCTAGAAAGTTCTCGGACAACACAGATCGTTCTGTGAGGGTTCTAAATCTAAATCTAAATCAATTTCAAATTCACTTCTTGGATTCTTGGGAAAATGTTCATTTCTTTCCGATGTGTTGCTCTTTAAGAAATTTTCTTCATTAAAAAAGTGAAAGAAGTTGTGTGAGGTTCCTCATTAGACCATGCATGAATTAAAACTGAAGAGAGGGAAGCTTGATTCCATTGCTCGAAGGTCACTCACGAGGGCAACTGGCAAGTTTAAATTTGTTTATTGAAAGCTGCATCACCCACCACGGCAGTAACAAGACAGGACCCAAGTGTATAAATGGATATCGGCGAAATAAATGCTGGGGGGTAACCCTGTGATGGATAAGCATCCCATCCAGGAGGGTGTAAGAAATACTCCTGTAGTCACTTCATAGTATATAAACAACAACAACAACAACAATTTATTCTTTGTACAACAATACAAGAGTTGGGTGGTTTGGTTTGCCCTGCAAATAGCTGGAAAGCTAATCGTGGCCGGGCAAAACAAGTACATGAATAACACAAATTATCTAATAAGATCAAAAACCTTATACTATTACAAAGCCTTGCAAATTGCACTAAAAATAAATAAAACACAGACGTTAAGTTAACACAGTGCTTACTGACGCACAATGGGTTAAGACAAGGAGTCTCTGACTATAGCAAGTGTATCTATGTACCTACTTTATTAATAATCATGGGAATTTGAATACTGTCATCCTCCTTTTCTAAAATATCAAATAGCAATTTGCGGAGAACTCTTTTGAACCAGGTCACCCTGCGATGAACTAGCATCCCATCCAGGGAGGGGGGGGGGGGGGGGAAGGGATACTTCCAGTCACTTCAAGCTACAGAAACCAAAGATAAGAACCGGACTGTATGGGCCACAAGTCTCAAACACAGACAATACATACAATACAATAATCTTTATTTAAACACGATGAGACTTTAAGCATTACTGCTTGTGGGGTCGTGTATAAAATTGATAAAAAATAAACAAAGTACATGTTGTTAGTCTAAATCTAGAAATTACTTATAATAACCATGCAGACTTTACCTCTTAAGTTACAAAAAAATTACTTTTTGGCTCACATATGCATTCCATTGCTTCCCATGTTTGCTAAGCCAATCAAAAGCCGCGCGCGTTTGAAGTTCTCTTCGCTAACCCAATCAAATTGCTTCCTTTCTTGTTCGTTTGTTGTTTTGGCTCGATTCACGCATTGGCCATTTCAAGGTCATACAAAAATCACTCTACATCCAAATCGTTAGTCTTATATATAGTTGTATAAATAAGTGTTAATTTACTTGAACTAGTCAAATTGTACGTACTGTTATGTTTGCCTGGCTTTTAAATCATACCTTCCATTTTATCAAGTTTATCCATGGTGCTGTCCTCGTCTTTTTTCCACTTCTTCAGCATTTCTTGATAACAAAATATAAAAAATATAGAAAAGTTAATATGACAAGCTCCTTATCATATTTTCTCCTGTTATAATTAGTTAACCCTTTGACTCCTAAATTTCCACCAAAAAACGCTTTTTCAGGCACCAAATGCCATTTTATGGCCATTATCTAGCCAAATTGAAAACGAGATACAAAAACCCTGAACTTGTTGCACGACATTGGCAAATTTGTTGTGTGACAAGTTGAGAGTGAAAAACGAGCAACAAAGGCAAAATTTGTTGCTCAAAGTTGACCCGCGCTCTACTTTTCGCAACAAATTTCTTCAACCTGCAACAAATGTTTTTGTTGCGCGACAAGTTGATCACGCATGGTGAAAAACGGGAAACATCGACCAAAACTTTCCACGAAACAATGTTGCGCGACAAGTTGAGGGTTTTTGTATGTCGTATTTCGTCGCCTTTAATTCCGCGCGCAAATTTGTCAAATAAAACTCAACCAAAAAAACGAAGGTCGACTTGTGGCAAGTGTAAGCTACCAGGTGATGCCTGTTGGCTAGTAAATTTTAAACCTCACTTGCCCAAGGACCAGTAAGTTAAAAAGTTAAGGTCGGGCACTGCTACTACAGTGTTAATTAGCTTTGCTTTATCTTTTTTAAGTCATTGATGCTGGAAATTAAACTGATGACAACTGACTGAATGCTTCATTCTATTCTATTACGTCTACATTTTCTAAAAGTCATGTATGTAATATTAATAACACATTCATAAATAGCACTTTTTCAAATGTTTTAGGAAAATGTTCTTTCCGCTTATCTTTACAGGGTTCGTACTCTTTTCGGATTTTGAAATTCCATGACTTTCCATGACCTTTTCCATGACCTTTTCAAATTTTTCATGATCAAGAGTTCAACAGTTGTTTTCAACATTTATCAAAACGATTAATTTTTTTAATTTTTCATCTTGCCTTATTATTCCCACAACGTATGCTGCCTTAGTGATTTTGTACCATGAACATAATTTTCCATGACTTTCCATGACCCACACTTAAATTCCATGACTTTCCAGGCCTGGAAATTAAATTATACAATTCCATGACTTTCCAGGTTTTTCCATGACCGTACGAACCCTGTTTTATATACCTTTAATCTCTTCCAGCTGGTCTTTGATGCTCTCATCCTCCTTTTTCCACTTTCTCAGTAACTTCCTGTAGTGTTCCTCGCAATGAAGATCCATGCAGTCAACCCTGAGGTTGTCAATGGTAACTGCATAACACGCTCCTCCCAGTCTCACTAGAGCTTCTTGAATGTCCTGCCAGTAAACGTTGAAGGATGCATCATCAATGGACGCCTGGCTGGCATGACCATACAGAGTGTTTCTGTAATACTTTATTCGGGCGATATCATCTTCAATGTTCTTGTCAGCTGCTGCAGGAAGATTGTCCCAGCCAGCGGCAGGAGTGACCAAGCCACATATGTTTCTGAGCAGCACAGTCAGAAGGGTAGTGTCAAAGCTTGCTGATGACACAGGTACATGGGGTGGAGGGTACAGCTTTCCCCATTGTGAAGGATTAATGACTTTCTTTTTTCCGGTATAAAGAGACTGTAGCTTCACCTGCACTGGATGGCTACTTAACACGGCATGTAGAGTTGCTGGAGGGTGGATTTTATCAAACGTGTCCCTCAAGGACTGGGAGCCCACATCCACCAGAAGACGACAGAGACGAGCATAGTTGGTCGTCTCCTTGGTGGCCACAAACGGCATCAAAGCAGAAGCCATGAAATAGAGATCAGTCTGTTAAACCTGCAAAAATGTATAATTTAGAGGTTTTGCACAGCAGCCATGTTGCATGGCAGGAACAATGAAAATGTTTTGCATTAGAAAGAACATTCTTTCCCATAGGGAAAAGAATCTATTGTTCCTGCCATGCAACATGGCTGCCGTGCAAAACCTCTATATGTGCAAATTATTCCCTAAAACTGTCTGCAGTCACCAGGAAAAGGGACATAGTTCATCCAGAGTCATAGAAGTATGAAATGAGCCATATGCAAAAACGTGTAGGTGGGGAGGGGATTAGAGAGAATGGAGCATTACCCAGGATTGTAAAATCGTTTTTCTCAATTAAACATGATATCATTAACAACTGGTCTCAAAGATAAACTGTACAAACAAAGCCTGGTAATATGGACATGGCTTGAACTCTGGACCAGGACTGAGAAAACTGTCCGTAACAATGAGGTGACCCTAACCGTTGTCAAGATAAAGCGTGGATTCCTGAAAATTGAAGGTTCGTGCATGATGAATAAATTTGTGGTTGTGTTTCACATTTATACTAAAGAAACTGCGGTACTGTGTCAGTGTAGAAGTGTTCAAAACACAACTCTTTTTTATCAACTAAGTTAGAAAGGAAAATTAATTGCCTGCACTGTGTTAGTGCTCTTAACTCTTTCACTCCCAGAGTCAATTATGGAGACATGAAGTGTAGTTCTAACTTTTGAGTCTGTGAACGAAATCCTATGGTGTAACCATTCATATGAAACGTCTTTGGCAATACTTTTGCATGGTACGATTTGTTTTTCAATATTTTACAAAATGAAATTTGGAATTTTTCTTGAATTTTGATTTTTGGCACTCTTGGGAGTGAAATGGTTAATAGGCCCTTTGCAGCTGGGGGATCATGTGACCTAATTTGCACAACATTATTTCATATTTTGGGCTATATAACTTTATAAAGACCAACAGAAATGTAAAGAGCGTGACAAAGTTAGTTAAATGGCCAAGTTTTACCCCTATAACATTAAATAGTGAGTTAAAATAGTGTGAATATTTGAAAAATTTAAGGGATTTGTACTTTAATTGCTAAGCATCAATTGGTATGGATCATGGATTGCCCTTAATTTGTGCTTTGTTTAATGGTTAACAAGTTCATTTTCACAAGACTGGTTTCAAGTTAGTCAAGTCAGATCTTGGGCATCCTAGCCCATAATTATGATATAAGAGGCTTACTGTGTGGGTGAGATACGTGAGTACTTTGGATTTTATAGTCTTCTAATTAAGCTCCCACATTTCGATTAGTTCTTTGCAATATTCTATTTAGGCAATATTTTCATTCCCTCGTAGGCACACACTTTGGCGCATTCTTATACATGATTAATATCGCTTAAACGTGTCAAATCTATTAAAATTATATTTCATTAATTTTGCCTGCACTACACAGTCAAATAAACACACATGGCTGAGAGGACCTGTGAGGCATGGGTGTGTTGGTTAGCATGCAAGCCCACAACACATATTTTTCAGTGATTGACAAAGCACTACATTGTTACAATAATTAAAATCTAAACAGTCACCAGAGCCGGACACATAAACCTCAAAAACCAACAATGGGAAAAATGGGACCGTGTACCCCCAACCTATGCAGTCGTGCTACCCTGGCTAGGGGTTTTATTACATGTTGTACGTTTCTTAACTAAGAAAGTTGAACAACTAAAATGCATCTAAACCTGTCAGTAAGAAGTTTAAAGGTAATACAATAAACAGCTAATGCCCACGACTTAAGGTACCTGCTCAGGGTATATTTGCCCTCTCTGAATATCTCCCAAAAATGTCTCAGTAAGCATCCTGATGTCCAATTTCAAAATCCAAAATTTCAGGTCAATTTAAATCATTCGGAAGATATGGACATTCAAAATTTGGCCTTTTGACCACTTTTGACACTCTGATTGGTTGAATTAGGTCACATGACCCTTTGGCGGGACATTCAAAAAAATAGTATTTTCAAGTGTTTGATCTGTAGCAGAACTGAGTTGTGCTAGCAAATTGAAACGAAAAGAAACTGATTTTGAGGATTGAAAACATTCTTTTAATATAATTTGGATCTGTCAAGTCAACAGTTGAGGGAGTTTGACAGCTGTCAATCATAGGGAATTACCAAATAAGGAAATCACAAAAACAAGTTTTTCTCATTTGGATTTTAATATTTTTGATTCTGTTTTCAGGAATGCGTTTCAACAGCCAATTGGCACAATCATGTGTTTGGGGATATGAGTTGCATTATTGTAAGCAAAGTTATTGGAAAATTTGGTTAAAAAAAATAAATAAACATTTTTCTCGTTCAGTTAGAAATTGAAGCGGTCAGAGACCGTAGAATGACACAAATCTATTCAAAATATCGACGGACTCTTTCCGTGCAAACATGCGAACCCCAAGTCCATGTGCAAGTGAGCGTCAGTACACTGGTACCTGGTTCCCTGTACTGTGCCAGCAAAATATCATTAATTAATTTATGCCAATCAAGATTATTTTCCAAGTATAAATCAGTCTGTAGCAATTATGAACTATGGGCTGGTACAATATAAATCTGGCCTTTGTTTTGATTTTAGTTTTATACGGAACATTTGTACTTTGTGTCACAAATGGTTATTACGTAATATCTACGGTTCTACTCTCCCCCCCCCCCCCAAAAAAAAAGCATTAAGAAAGTATACCTGCCAACTTTTTCCGAGTGATAGGCGTGAGAGTTTTTTTGTAGGAGTGCCAAGATTTCCGAAGGTGACCCGACCAAATCCGAAGGAAACCCGATCTATTCCAAAATTGTCCGAAGATGTTTAGAAGAATTCGGAAATTCAAATGGACCTCGGACCTCTGTAATTGTAATGTTCAGACAGGGTTCTCCTTATCAGGCGGTAACCGGTAAAATTTACCGCTTGAAGCAGCACTTATTACCGCCTGTAACCGCTTGCCCCCGGAAAATTTTTAAGACACACAGTTTTCCCTTTACCGCTTAGCAAAAATCCCTTACCTGCTGAGCTGAAATTTAGGGAGAACCCTGTCAGAACGATAAAAACCTACAAAGAAGTGCCATATTTTCACAAACTTAACAGTTACTATATTTCAAATTGGATCATGCGATCAGTTAAGGCTCATAGCTCAAATCTGTAATTAGGCATGAAAAATTGCTCCATAGGCGTGAGTAGTCGTGAGATGGGAGTTTTGGACTCGCAGGCGTGAGACTTGGCAGGTCTAAGAAAGTAACATTCTATTTTGTAGCTGTAATGCTCTTCAATAATCATATAATTTCCGATAATTATTGTTTATTCACTTGTACTTGAAATGAAATCTTTGTTTTTCAAGAATATTTGATTTGTATAGTTTTGGTGGATTGAAATAAACAGCTTAGTTGGAACTTTCGTCGCCTTCAAATTTTTCAGTGTCTCATGAAGTACTGTTCTTATTAATCGACAAAGACACAACTGACACAAGAAGGCGTATGAAAACTGAGCTTTATTCTACATGCATGTACAGTGTAGTACGCATGTTCATGCATGTAAACCACTACGCTTCAATGTAAAATACTCCTCCAGCCACGAAACGGCTTGTTTTGCCTTGGCAGTTGCTGCAGCCACATTTTAATAATATCCCATATTATCCCTAAAACGTCAGTCACGTGATCTCCTATAGCTGTTATAGAGCCTATAACTCTGATGAAGCTAGGGCCAGCGATTGAACATCAACTTTTGAATCGCTTTATGATGACCAATTTACCTTATCAAACTTAGTGGATAAAAGCAAGTTTCCTATTTTAATTTATATTATGCTATGCACTTATTGACTGAGTGGGAAGGCCGGACAGGAAAATATTTGGCTCTCAGTCATGGCATACAGACCGACCTAACTCAGTCAATAAGTATTTTATAATATGACTAGAAAGTAACAAGTCAGAATAGTTGTGCAGTGCAAGGTTGCTTGAACTCAAGCGGGGCTGGATGGCTGTTTCCGGACTGGCTCATGTCAACCTGTCCGGCCCTGCCTTGCGGTTCTATTTTCTGTAGGATTGCATCAGCGAGGTGGCACGCGGTCATATTATAAATGCATTTATCTTGCTTGAGCTTTCTTACCTTAAATGAAAGTTATTCCCTTCAACTGAAGCAAATCATTTTGCAGTTACCAAGAAGGTACCATGTTGGTCCTTGAACAGGCATTTAACATAATTTTATTATTTCTGAAAAAAAAAATTAAAATTACCATCAGGATCATTGTTTTATTTCAATTATAATGCAATCTGTTCCTGATTAAAAAAAGTCATTCCCAAATAATATTAAATATAAGCAGAGCACACAGTGAGTATTTTGACTGTAATTTATTAAACTTCTTGGGTACTCCCCTTGGGCACTCAGAAAAAGAGAAAAGTTGTTGTTAAATATCATTTGCAGAAGTCATACCAGTTATAACGCTTATTTGGAATGTGCACTGAGCAAATAATGCAAGAGTTTTGTCAATCTGAAGAAAAAATTACATAAAATTTGTAGCTAAAAGAATTTAGTGGTATTCAGCCTATTCCTTAATACAAAATCTGCATACCAAGTAAGTATTTATGTAAAAATGCCTATAATAAGAAAAATTGAAGCACTGATCACAGAACATAACATTATATACATGTACTCTTATTTGCCCAAGTGTACTCAGTATACATTTTTTAACTGGCAAATTTTAGCCTAAAAGGTTCTTAAAAACTAGGTTCTTACTTGTGGGTTTTTACTGCATCTCCTCCAGATATTTAATGCACAAAAAGCCAGGGTATTATTGTAAGCATTGTTCCTGTTTCACTTGCTGGTTTTTCATCAAAATAATGTGTTCTGCAAATTTCAAATCTTTTTTCGATTTCATGTGGGGGGGGGGGGGGGCAGGGAGGCAGGAGCACTGGAGGACAGGGGGTGGGAGGCGGGAGGGGTACGGAAGATGGGAGAAGAAAGGGCGGGAAGGGGGATCTCTACGAGGGCATCAGAAGCCAGAGAGAAATTCAAAAAGGCAAGCGTTCGTTATTTATTACTGCTTATCATCCAGTCAAAACACGAAGCCAACAACATTTTTTGACTTCCATTTAACATCCTCTGAGGCTTAAAACAAAACATTATATGCGAGTAAATGTAAATTTGTACTCGGACTAAAAAAAATAGCATTAGTTCCGGTGAAATTGAAAACTTTTTCAAGTCACTTACGTCATAGGTCATGAATGAGATGACATGACACATGTACATGTGTATCATGATGGGAGTCGGGAGATAAAGTAGCCTGTTCCAGGCTCTCAGATAGTGGGGGCGAGCGAACTATCTGAGAGCCTGGAACAGGCTAGAGACAAAGGGACACAAAGGTACGGGAGGCGGGAGGCGGGGGAACGGGGTACGGGAAGCAGGAGGTTTTGACCCCCCTGCCCCCCTCCCCCCCCCCCCCCCCCACTTTCATTATCAGTTTGCTGGTGCGCTTCTTCATAACACTCCTTCATGAGGATGAGAAAAGTCGGCCACCGCTTACTCATCAATCTTAAATAACTTTGATGAAACACATGCAGATAATTTATCGGAAACTTCGTTTGCTTGTTTGCTATGTGCATTGTAGTACCACAGGTGGCCCAATATCTATTTCTCGAATTACTAGCTATTAATTTATTAACAAATGAATGCTACTGACAAGAAAGTAATTTCGGAAAGAGTAAAAGAAGAAAATATTTCATGACGTGAAATATGTTTAGGCATCACTATTTCATTTCTCATCTTGCTTACACAGTAAGTCTTATACATGTACACACTGTACCTTTTCAGAATGATAAGCTTCTGTCTGAATAATTGTGCAAGTAGGACAAAAGAACGGTGTGTAGTCCTGGAACAACCGTAGCAATTGGTATCAAACACATCCAATTCTTATTCAGATAAAACTATCCGTGTTTATGAAATAATAATTCATTGAATCAGTCTAGAAAGATTGAGCAGATAAGCAGTCGTGGTGGTTGGACACGGTCCACAAGGCATCATGGGTTGAATTATCGTTTCAAATGAACCTTCGAGCTGTGAGCCTGGGGGGTGGGGAGGGGGTACTCCCCCAAAACACCTATACGGTTATGTGCCACCCAACGGGGTCGTAATTTTGGGACTCCTGATCTAGAACGGGGTATCCATTTTAGAGACGTTTCCTAGAACAGGGTATAATATTTCAGTAGAACAAGGAGCAAAGGACCGCGAACGAAAATGCTGCTGGAGTAGGTAGATCAGCCAAAAATAGTAATACAAACATAGTGAGCAAAGCTCACTATGTAAAACATTGAACGCGACAACGACATTTGAATTCGAGCTCTCATTGTTGCCATCACCACGTGCGATTTGGTAGAGAATTGGCGTTCGCATGTTTTTGCTGCTACACCGCGCTAACGAGACCCAACCAGGTCGAAACAGCTGTCCACGATTGCATTTTGGCTTTCAGTTTGGGCTCTATCATGTCGTTGTCACGTTAAATGTTCTAAGTAGTATCAGCTTTGCTCACTATGTTTATAATATTTCGAACCTACGAAAGCTTCAGATTATCAGCAGCCATTTTTTTCTAGAACGGGTGACAAGTTGGTTCCAAATTGCAAGGTATCAAAGGTACGGAACTTGATATTGTGTACGGGTCATTGTGCAATTTATTTACGACTGCATCCTTGTAGTCGTTCTTAGTTTGCCACAAGCTACACCGCGCTGAGGAGCCCCAACAGGGCGAAACAGCTGTCCGCGGTTGCTACCCTGCTTTATCGGCTTCTGTCGTATTGGTGTCCCGCAAAATCTACTTTTTTACGTAGTAAGATCAGCCTTGTAGTTTGTCGGTTATTAAAAATTTACCTATTTCTAGAACGGGGTATCATTTTGAGTGCAAATTCTTTCTAAAAGGGGTCCAAATTTGGAGACCAGGGCGGCACACACCCACCCAAAATATACCCGAGTATAACCCGGGGGGGGGGGGGGGGCTGTGAGGACCTCGAGGAACTACAAATTTTCAGAATTTTAGCCCCTAAAAGGTAGATACTCATCAAAACGCGTGTCTCGGTTAAAAAAATCAGAAATCCTTTCAGATCGGTTTTAATGTTGAATCAGAAACCTGGTTGTATTAAAGACTCCAAATGCGAAACATTAAGCTTATTGTTGTTTATATTCGTTTACAACAATTTTAATAGTTATTGTTATCGCTGGATTCACGTTGTTCTTGTTACGAAACGCATTCGTAACAATTGGCATTACGTCACTAAGTACGGACGGTATGATTTGGGCTTGACCCTGGACGGTCAAGCCCAAATCATACCGTCCAGAAGGACGTCGGACACCTTATTAAGACTTATATAACGGAGTAAGAGGGCCTAACATAGGGTTGGCGGGATGCGGGATAAGCCTTTTTTCGCTGCCGGGATGCGGGATGAAAGAAAATTTGAAGGCGGGATGCGGGATGGTTAGACGTGGGCGGGAAGCGGGAAGTTCGTAATTTTCATGGCGGGACGCGGGAATTCTTGATTTTTTCGAGCGGGAAACGGGATGGATGACGACAATGCACTCGGATATTTCACCATTTTGTGAAGGAAGAATATAGTCTGGATGTTTACTTAGGTCATTTTTTTAAACCGCTTTTTCTATCCTGTCTATCCTTTGAAATCATTTCAGAAGTTCTGATCTTTATCAATCCGACGAGTGCTAAATAAGCGCCACAGTGTCACGGTGTCGCAATTTTGTCTGAAGGAACCATTAAAATGCTAAAACAGGAAGTATATATTTAGCTCTAAAGATCATGGGTGGTTCTTTGTAGATTTGTCGTAGCAGTGGTTGGTTCTGTATTATGTGTCATTTTGACATGGCAAAAAATTGGATAACATTTGCCTCTAATTTTGTAACTCGTCTCCAGACCCCCAATTTGACCCTTAAAATCACAGCGAAAACGCCATTTTTAAGGGAAAATCAAACTTTCGCCCAGTTTTGAATTACTTTTCGGAAATCCACACTCGGATTCCAGTAATTTGGTTATTATTCTATTTGGAAACGTTAAAATATTTTAATAACTTAAAAAATGTCCCGTCATTTTAACCTTGAAGCGACCAATGTCACGTAAAGGCTTGTATGGAGTTCAACCGCGGGGTCATCGCTTTTAGCGGTGTAACTTATATTAATAGGCGTAATGTTAACATCCACACCCGCTTGTGAAGAGACTAGGATCTAATGAACATTATGGTGTGAAATATGATTTAGTTGGAGTGAAAAACCCCCCGTCATTTTGCCATTTTTTGAGTGCAATATTCTTCGACTGAGCCCATTTTGGTTTCTATTGGTGACTTGCGCGGACTAGCGCCAGGCCGTTCAAGCTCAACTGCGCATGGCAATTGTTCATTTTAGTAACGCGCACAACAACAACAACAACAACAACAAGATCTATTTCAAGTTAAGTATAAGTTTACAAATAAAGCTTGTACCCGCAATTAGCAAATGCCTCCTTTCAGGGGACAATTTTTTTGAATGTTGAAATTTGTTTAAGATTTGGCACTAATAGACAAAGTCGGCTAACGCATTGTTGTACCCAATTCAAACCTTTTGGGATTAGAACTCTTTGTTCGTCAAATTTCCATATCAATGAAGCATTGACATGGAAATTATATGGAAATATTGTGAACAAAGGATCCTATTCCCAGAAGATTTGAATTGAGGTACAACAATGCGTTAGCCGAATTTGTCTGTTGCTTGTATTGTGTCACAAAGGGCAAAATTTCTTTTTGTGTTTCTCCTCCTGTTTAAGCGCATTTGACTTTCTTCGAATTTTATTTTTGATAGAGTTTTCTCTATCAGATTTCGTGGGTATCCCCTATGTAGTAGTCGTGTTTTGAAATTTGAAATTGTGAAGTTTGGTGTGACCGAGGACCTTAACTTTTCGTCATGGTCCACGCGCTGTTCTCCGATAAAGAAAACTTTTATTTGGCTCCTTAACAATTACTCAAAAGCGGATAAATTTACCAAACTAAACTGACTGCTACCGGTTTACCGTAAACAAAGAGCGAGGTTGTAATGCATTAGACCGCGGAAATCGCGCCTCGTCCGTAAAAAAAACCGACTTGTCATGCAAAAAAGTATTTTGAAAGCGGGATCGGGATGATATGTCCGAAGCAAGCGGGATGGCGGGATGAAAGAAAAATCAGTGGCGGGAAGCGGGATTAAGAAACCCTATTTTAGACCCTCGAGTAACTGGTCAGCTTTCAGTTGAGGTTGGGGGTAGCACAGTTTATATAGTTAAATTTAGGCCTAAACAACCCGAGAAGCTACGTGGTACAGTGGTACGGTAGGCTATGTTAGTCTAAGCTTAGCTGAGATCACAGGTTCAATCCTGAGTGGGGATTTTAGATTTTCTTTTTTACACTTAAACATTTATTGAAAATAAAATTCTAAGTGTCGACATTACGTTATATAAGTCTCAATAAGGTGTCCGACGTAAGGCAGGAGAGCACGAGAGAAGCGTACACACTAGGGGACATGTTGCTGGAACATAAAGCGGGTACAAGCCCCTTCGTGTGCACAGCATACGCGCATGTTGCAGGGACAGTACGCAAGCTGGTGCACACAAAGCGAATTGAGATATAAAAATCATAAAAATCACCGAGGGCGCCTGCTACTGAAGACTCATGGGATAATAAATGGCGCGTTTTTATTGGTTCATTTCCATTTTGTAGCGGGCGGGAACAGTTTGCAAGAACAGTCGCACACGATGCGACATCGACATGGGGGTCATTTTGTCCCCGCTTCATGACGCACGAATGCAAACCAGCTGAATTTCATGCAACATGCTGCGGGGACAAAATTGTGTCCCCGCAACATAACTTTTTCGCAAAAACGGGGATGTCACACGAGGAAAACTGTCGCTGCAACATGTGCCCGCTTCATGTCCCCGCAACATGTCCCCTAGTGTGTGCCGGCCTTTAAGAGTTGCTCGAGGCGATAGCCGAGAGCAACTCTAGCTTCTCGAGTGCTCTCCAAACTTCCCAAGTGCATCCATAACTCGATAGATACACAGCTAATAGCATGAACCAATTCTTTTATAGCATAGCCTAAGCGAAAGGAAAAGAAAAAATATTGATCGCATGACTGAACGAAAAAAGGCGCGAAAATTATTGCCGCGTATCGCAGTTCACCTTGGCGAAGCCTGGCGAAGCTGAATAAAAGTTCACCTGGCAAAGCAAAAAACGAACAAGCACAATTTTCTGAAAAGTCTTCTAATAATGCTTTATGCTTCCTTGAAAATGTTCCTAAACATTGTTTGGAGAGGATTGGAACAGAAAACTGATCTTTCTACGCGGCTGTAGGAACTAAAACGAGCAAGTTGTATTTTTTTGCATCACGGGCTGTTGTGTGCAAGTTTTGTCGAACTCAGTCTGCTCAGTGGAGAAATGGTTCATGAACTGAAATGGAGACTCGCTGTGCAGCCCAAAAGCCGTTGTTAATTGAAGAGAGAACAACTTATGCTAGCCTTCAGTATGGATTGACTTGGGACTTGAAATGTGTTGTCTCAAGATACGGGTTCTTTAGCGAATTATCCATGTCAAAACAACAACAAGAACAATTCAAGTCGTTTAAACTTGTAAACTTAATTTTCTGGAAAGCTGGGTGCTAAAGGAAGGGACTGAAAAGCTACATCGACTGCAGGTAACGTTTTTCTTTACATGTGTTTTTTCATGTTTGAAATATAGCGGTCAAAACATTCCATAGGTCTCACAAATTATCATTAAGTCTTAAAATACCACAGAAAGTTTCCCCAGACTTAAATTACTATTCCCTGCAACTAACTCCTCGGCAGTAAAGAAATCGAGCTTTTCATGCAAATGCAGTTTTGCTTGACGTTTTCACTCTTTTTAAACTGCATTTGAATGATAAGCTCGATCTCTTTATTGCCGAGGAATTAGTCAGAGCTATTTGCAGGGAGTAATAAATTTAAGTCTGAGGAAACTTTCTGCAGATTTTACTGTTGGGAAGAAATTTTCGCGGATCTTAGGCAAGTTTCTGGCCGGTATTTCACGTTCGGCACTGGTACATACAAAAATAGCAACAAGGGGTTTTATATTTTCTACATTTTATTTATGTATTCTCTAACTAATAAATGCCACAAGTCGGCCATTACAACTCAAAGCTACAGCATACGGTAGGTGGTTGGCTGTCCAGCTGGCTGTACAACCAGAGACATCAAAGTGGACATGGGGATTCCCTTGATGCGTGAGAAAACCTCGAAATAGCGGCTCGATTTCTTCATCTACCTGAACAGCAACACTTCATGGCGTATAAATGTGGCATCACGAATGCCCTTGCAGGGCTGGAAATAATTTTGGGACGTCCACCGGTCAAGATGACCGGCCAAATAAATTTAAGCTCGGTCATACTTCATTTCTGGCCGGTCAAGTATAACGAATTTAATTTTCCACAAGTACACAATACGATAACTTTACAGTAGCTTTCATAACTATACGGTAGTTTTACGGGAACTTAATACAATAACGTTACGGTACCTTTACTATAACTTTACGGTAGTTTCACGGGGACGTTACGGTTGATCTATTAACGTTACGGTAGCCGTTTTGCGATAATTTTACGGTAGCTTTACGGGTAACTTTAAGATAACTCTAGGATAACTTTGCGATATTTATTAAAGTCATAGTGCATAGTAAACAACAGCTATTTTATTGTATTTCTAAAGTTTTGAAAGGATCACTATGGATGTGACCGGTCAACATGACCGGCAAGACGAACGTTTGACCGGTCAAAGCCCCAATCAGGCCGGACATTGTCCGTTGACCGGCCGTTATTTCCAGCCCTGCCTTGAGAATGGTGTCCCATCAGACGACCCGTTTGCACAGACACTGGACATGTTCAAACGGTTTTCATGTACCGCAGTCATAAAAAATGTTTGTTTTTCAGTAGATAGGCTTCTCTAGAGTTATAAATTTACACAGAGACGACAAACACTGTACATTTTGTTTAAATTGCAAAGAAGAAGGCTGTGATATTGTTTGCAGTCAATTTAATTGAGATTCAGTAATGAAATGGAGTAAATTTTCGATGATTTTTTTTCGCGGGAGATTATTTTCGCGAGAATTAATTTTCGCGAATCGCCGGAAAATTCGCGAAATTCGCGAAAATAAACTCCCGCGAAAATTTCGTGTCACACGGTATGGAGGAATGTTTTGACCGCTTATATTTCAAACATGACTGAAAACACGTGTTAAAAACGTTTCAGCGATTTATTCAAAATCGAACAGTTTAATTTGTTTGAAATTTTCCCATAGTGTGTTTGTGTAACACTGTGTAGATTATAGCGCATTTATTCGCTTGTCGCGGGTAGCTCCAAAATCGAAAGATATTTAGGAAAAACTGTTTTTCGCCATATTTGTTTACTGTTGCTATGGAAACGCTAATTAGCATAAAAAGAGCATCATCCAAAACTTTCATCCAAGCCTAATATCTGGTATGAAATTCAGATTCATTGAGCTGAAGTAAGATTATGTATAAGCGCATTCAAAAAGGGAAGTGTGACCCAATAAAAGCTACTTGGAGGAAGGGATAGCCAAGAAAGAAAATTATTTTTGGAACACCAACAGACAGTTGATACCCACATAAGAGTATCCCAGGTTGCTAGTGGACAAACTTGGTTTCCGTCTATTAATTTTTAACTACAAATTCTTAGTTTAGAACTACTAAATCTTCAATATTTCTTATTTCCTTAACTTACAAATCATTTGAGAAAAACTATTTCCTCCCAAACATACCCAAAAATCACCCAAAATTAAAATTTACAAAACCCCATAGCATAGATTCATGAGATGAGCATAGAGTTTTTGGATAGAGATATTTCCATTAAAGCCATGTCAACGGGCAGAAAAATGGCTGGGCTGCCGCCTTAAGACGAGCTATTCAAGAACATCCTTGATGTAATCGACAGTTAATAGATGTCAAGAAGTCCACGAGTTCAAGACTTTTGCCAGAAAAACAGCAATTTTATGACGTTATAGGACGCGACGAAAACGAGCTTCGTGCACTTCAAATAAATGTGTCCCACATGGGAGGAAAAGACGCTATCGCCTCTTATATAATATATAGAGCTCCCTCTTGATCCCCCGTGCAGGTGGACCGGTGAGGGTGGGACTCCACAGAGACTCTGCTCCCTGCTCTCAGGGACTCTGCTCCCAGGCTATGAAGTGGATTTGAGGCGCCGCGAACATAGCATTTGAGCCAGCTGTCCTCCTGGCCGGCATGCCAGCTGATATGTTTATTCATCTATTTTAAGCTTAAAAATACAATGGAGTCACAGGTGGAATGATATAACCAGTTTGTCCCACTAGACTGCTTAAATAGATGTGCGTAAAGAAAACCTTTTCCGTAGAAAAGCTTAGGTTCGGTTGACCTTCTGTTATAATACCGCGGTATACGAATTTAATTAGGCTCGGGGCGTTTATTACAAACTCACGGTAGCTTTGAGAGGACGTTAATTGAAAAATCATCGACTAAACGAGCAATTTCAGGTCGGAGTTAGGCACACGTACACACAAATTGTCATGTTCTTAAAATAAACGATTGGTCTGAAGGAGTGTGTTTCAGAGGGAAATGTTTATTCGGGTAAACACAGTGTATTACAAAATAAAGTTAGTAGGCGTTCTTTAATCTAGTTTAAACAAAGAGAAGGAAAGAAAGCAATACACGACAGGAAAGAAAGCAGTTGCTTTAGTCTCCGGCTAAGCTGGCTGTTTTTTGGTCTTTTAAGAATTCAACGCTTCACTTAAACACAAAAGAACCTTTTTAGTGAAAATTGCCATCTTGACCATCTTGTAACTCCGTCGCCGGTTTGCGAACACATGCCCGGACGAATAAATTAGCAAATAAAACCAACGAGTGCCATTATTTTACTTTTATAAATCTCTAAGGTTGTAAAAGCATTACCTAAATACTTTTTATTGATATATCGATTGAAATATTCAGTTTTTATCTACCCAAATCATAGTGGAGGTAATTGATCTTTAGGATAACCCATGCAGCTTATTACTTCCGTCGAGAAAGACTTCCGGTATATTACGTAGTTTCTGTTTTAGGCACATGTCAACTATTTTTGTGCCAAAATGCAGATTTTCACAGCATTTTATAAAATATAAAATCTAGCAGAAAGATCATTTCACGATATTCGATACAAAATGTCACTCTTGAACGTTTAATTGAAATATTATAAAGGAACAATTTTAATAGCAAAGACAAAAGAGGTTATGGCCTCGCTAGGACTGACACGCAACACCCGACGTCGGTTTTTTCGAAATTTAAAAAGATTATATTAGTACCTGCGGCACATCTGTCCTTCAAAATGAAATCGTGACCGATTAAGAGCATACGTGATGGCTTGTTAATAAAAGGAAAAAGTGAAAAGCACTTTGTGAGAAATTGACACGTTCAATCCGGTGTCAGTCTACTTACTTATCCTTTTGTCTCCTGGCAACTAGTTTTTTTTCCCCTCATTTTAAGGTTGGGGTTAAACGAAAAAAATTATTTGACATCTGTAACTGCCGTGCGAAGCGCTGGGCTTTTAAAGGAACGTTTCTGTTGTATTACGGCTTAAATCAATACTTTGTTGATCTTTGTTTGAAGGGCACAGATGTTGCGACGAAAATCGATGAAAATCAGCTGAACCAGGTGGACAAACCCGCAGGGTATCGTGGGTAACATAAACAACAAAGCCTTTACTGAGTCTGAGTGCAAAGTGTGCACTGTGCAGAGTAAAATTTGATTTTCTACAATATTCACGTTGGCCATATTGAATGGAATTCAGGCTGTGATGAGGTTCTGGAAGACTATCTCGAGGTCGATCGTACTGTAACGTTTTTTAATCGGCCATGGTTAAGTTGAACGGTGTAAAAGATCAAAGGATTACCGATTCTAATTCGGCGCCAACTTCGAGCACTGGATTGATATGTTTTATTTGTGGGGCATCAAATGCCAACTGGCCAGTATATTGCAGATCTCGAAATTCGGAGAAAATGCCGTTTTTTCCGTTCCTGGAGTACCACGAACGCGCTGAAGGCGCTCGGCCGATGGATAAGGAAAACGGACGGGTAGATTCTTGTACAGTGTGTTTTTCTTTCTTGACTCAACAATGGCACGCTTTCGAAGCTAACGAAACGCCAGTGATTAAGCGGATATACTGGCTTAAGAGGTCGGGACCTGAGACAAGCAGTGAAAGATCTCAAAGCCCGGTTGTGAACAGTCAAGACAGAGGCGAGGAATCGGTGAATAACTTCAACACAATCAGGGTTGAAGAGTTGAATCCAGAACAATGCATGGAAGTTCAGAGTGATGAACCATCGGACGGCACTGCAACCAGTTTTACTATGGATATAAACGTTAATCCAATATCTGAAGACCCCGCTGGGCCTTTAGTAGAAAATACTGCCGTTAGTTCTGGTTCCCGACGTTCAGGTGGCCTGGAGACATGTTACATCTGCAGCAGGCGAAAACCTAAAGAATTTATGAGGAGTGTTCACACTAGGCCACAACTCAAAACAGAGACTCCATTTTACCCCTGCCTTGCTAAGCATGCACCTCCTACAATGGCCAGACAAATGGACTACTTAGGGAAAGTGCTTGTTTGTGAAGCTTGCCAAAAATTCTTATTCCGCCAGTGGCAAGTGTTTCAGAAAAATTCAACCCCTCTGAGTGAGCGACAATACCAGTTACGTTCCGACCCCTCCCTCCCTAGGGAGCAGCAATCCCAGCTATCAACAATGGTGTGTTTTATATGTGGAGTAACACAACCTGCAACATCAGGTAGATTTCTTTATTCACGCAAGCATGCTCCCGGATATCCCTATTATCCATTTCTAAACAATTTAGCTACACCTGAGGGGGCCATGCCACTGACAAAGCAGGGACTGACTAGAGCTTGTAGTGGATGCCGCAAGTCACTCATTAGGCAGTGGAAGCAATTTGAAGCTATTGGCATTGATGAAGAAAAGAGGGAATACAGGATACGCAATGAGGTCATGGTCCAGCCGGGTACAAGCATAACAGAGTTGGCAGAAATGACGGCGAATGTTGCTTGTTTTACTTGTGGTCAGCAATGTTGCGAAGCTGCTTTGCGGCCAGTTCACTCCAAACCAAACTCCAATCCTTTAAAAGACAACTTTTATTTTCCTTTCTTAGCTTCACTTAAGCCACCAAAAGATTGCAGGCCTTTAGATGCAGAAGGGCGGACATTTATATGCAAGAAATGTAGCAAACAACTAACAATAGAGTGGGAAGAATTTGAGAAACAAAATGTCCCTCAAGAAGAACGTTCTTATGTAGTAAAAGCTCTGGCAGGAGACCCAGATGTCTTATCAGTGTGTTTTCTTTGTGGTGTTAGTGTTAATGCAATTTTTAACTTCAAACTTTACTCATACCCTCATAGTGGAAAGGGCATACACGATGGTGGACCCTTTTTTCCTTTCTTATCGTCTCGAGAACCTGCTTACAATGCTAAGGCAATAGATAGTGAAGGCACAGCAGTCACTTGTGAAATATGTTACAATAACTTAATGATGCAATGGAATGCATACGAAGGGTCAGATGTCCCAGAGGAATCCAACAGATGGTTGCGAAAGTATATGGTAGCCTCCATAACCTGTTTTCTTTGTTGTAAACAAAGTTCAAGGGCTTCTGCTGGAGCTGTGAATAAGCAGCTTATATCATTCCCTTCCCATCACAAGCCACCAAACACTGGAATTTTGCTCAACAATGGCAGAGATGCTGTATTGTGTGGTAGTTGTCAGAGGGAAGTGCGAAGAGATTTGGAAGCCATGGATGATTCTTGTAATGTATTAGGCATGAAACAGCAGGAACAACACAGTGAAGAGAGAAATGAGGTATGCTATTGTGATTAAATTAAATTAAAAGCAAATTAACTGCATCAAATTTTTCTGATCTGCTTTCCTTAAATTCTGTGGCATAAGCTTTGTCATAACAATCATGCAAGGTTTAACCTCTCTCCCTAAACAGCTTGATTGGCAAGGCTGTCATTAATTTTTTAAAAGGTGGGGTGGTAAAGAAAGTAGGCAGAGAAAATTGGTTTGTGGTATACATGTAATTTGTCAATATTTTGTTTTTCTATAAATGTAGCTGCGACTCAAACAAATAATAACTGGGGAATATCACCATTTCATGGCTCTTATTGACAGCTCTGGATTAGTATACCACATGACATTTTTACTTTGTATACTGTACATGTATGTAAATGGAAATAGTATTACATGTATCCTTGTCCTCTATTTTCCAAAAAAAATAACTGGGGCGGTTATTTTCTTTTATCAATCCAAAAAAGGGATTTATTATTAGAGGGAGGCGATTTACATGTATCATGGGTGGTTGTTATTGAAAATATTGCTTTCCGAAGGTCATATACAAAAAAATAATGTTATTATTTTTATTTTAACATCAAATTCTTAAAATTAAAAAAAATTAAACTAATCTGTTTGTAGGCTTTTTAAAATTAATGCTCTCAATATTTTTTATTTTTTTTAATGTATGTCAATTATTGTTATTACTGAACATGTGCCCCCTCTGAGACATCAGTGAGTCATCCCAGATCACTTCTATCTACATGTACACCCCTGAATCACACTGGATTTATTGTTATGGTATAGAAGGGGGAGTTGAGAGTGATTATTCAAGGGAGAGTGAACCATGATTTTATCAATTTGATGCCAATACGAAGAAAGGTTTTCTATCGAAATAATTTGAATTTAGCTTCAGTGAAAAACAATACGTCAGCACGCTTTTGAATGATGATGCAATTCATGCATTAAATGCGCAGGACTTTCCCATGAATCAAAGGTCACAGCAGATTTAACACATTACATCATCTAGTTTATTTATTTCAAACAATGCGTATTTATGTGACACTAAGACGTGCCAAGGCTCAAATAGGTGCATACTGTGCTTAGCCATCAAATGAAACTCAAGCCTATTAGACTATAACAAGATGATACAATAAACAAGCCATATTGTCATGAAATGAACATCTTTAACACAGCATGCAGGGATGTAGCTAAGGAGGAGGGCTTATTATCAGAATTTTTCAGTGCAATATTAAATAAGAACATTGGGCAGACCTGTACCTTTCGTAACACCTCACAGGATTGGCTAAGAAAACAATAGAACAAACAACACAACAATGGACCCTAACAGCCCTAAAAACAATAGAGGTGCACCTCATCCAGGTAAAAATTAATGAAATCAGAGGTTCCAAAGAGGTGCAGGCCTACTGAGAAGATTGTGCACAGTTGTTGTAAAAGCTGAGGTAGCTTAGGTTAACTGAGTTAGGAGATTCCAGTTATGTATGTGCAGTAAGTTGGATAATCTAATTCATGTTCTCATCAAGCTCCCTATTTTCTACGAAGCTCTCATAAGCTCTGAGGTTGTCAGCTTCACAAGGAAAATGGTTGGTCATTAACTCAAAATAGCCTTCCATTTTTGTTGTCCCAGTGCTGGAAATAATTTTTCTTGCTTAGAAGGACATGTGTCCTTTCAAACCTCCCTTTTGATCGGACATTTTACAAAATTGGTCGGACATCCGCAATTTTGGATTTTTCCTGAGAGACAATCTACAAGCATACACGACATGCTATAAGACGTTTTGCACTACATTGTAGGGCAATTTCAAATGGCACAGCCTTTTCTGAATTTTATCGAATCAAGAGAGCCGTTTACAGCAAAATAAATTCTACAAACAGCGTAAATTCTTATTGTAATGTTTTTGGAATCAAATGCGATGAGTTAACAAGACTTTCAAGACAAAAGCTAAGTAATTTTTGTTCTTGGTCACCATGTCCGAGCATAATTTATAATTGGTCGGACATTTTTGGATTTTGGTTGGACAATGTCCGATGACCGACTGTTATTTCCAGCACTGTTGTTGTTTAGTAATTTTCTAGAACTTGAAGTTTCCAGTCATCTTCACCACAGTTGTAGCCGTAATAGGTGGCCACTAATATCAGCCCTGTTTCCGAAGCTTGCAGGAATTGTCAATTCAATTTTGAATTAACATTCTTTGTTCAAACTGACATGTAACTTTGGTGACTGATTAGTTGACTCAAATGTTCTAAATATGGATCACAAGTGACCCAGCAATCATAACAGAAAAGTAATAAAAGCTTGTTTTGGATACCATGGGTCTTCTCTGAATCAGTTCACTTATTCTTTGAGCTCTCATTGAAAGTTATTTCCTCAAAAATAACAGTGGCAACAAATAATAACTAAAGTTGCTTCTTTACAGTTATCTTCAGATGCTGACAAACCAATTAATATTCAATTATTTAAATTCTATTTCCATTGCACAAAGTCCTTAATTTTCGTATTGTTGTTAGTTACTGTACTTACATTGTATGCATCCATGTTTGCACAGTTTATGTACTTTCTTCAGTGTTTTTCCTTTGTAAGGTTAATCAATTGAATATTACCAGGTATGGTTAAATTGATTAAACCCAAAATATGCAAATTTTCCCAGTTAAATATACATTTCTGCTGTCCATTTGTTATATTTAGGTTTTGACAATGAAGGTGATCCTGCTTTTTGTGTTGTGCACGTAATTTTTTTTTAATTATAATTATGATTTTCATGCATGAAATTATCATCATCATTGTCATCATTATCTCTCCAGGCTTTTCCATCTCTGGGTGCTGCTCTTATAGTGCCCCAGTCGCACCATCCTATACGTACCTGGCTACTTTATTTTATCACTATCTGTCTCCAAGTCATTTGTGGTCTCCCATTGTTCTTTCCCTCTAGCCAACATCCTTATGCCACCAGTCACTGGATCTCTCATCCCAAAGGACATGTACTGATTTCCATAGCCGTCTTATCTCATCACTAATTCTGTTGTCATGCATTCTGATAATTCTTTTGTTGCCTTCTGTTATACTCGGCAGACCATCTGATCCTCATGATCCTTCTCAATGAAAAACATCCAGTTTCATTTCCTTTCACATCATTGTCTTCCATGTTTTTCGACCGTACACAGTTGATATGATTCAGGGCCAGGTTGTTCAAAGCATGATTAAGCTAACCCCAGGATTAGCATCAATTTTGAATCCAGTTAAACAACTCAGCAATTAAAAATTTCCAAAATTTTCTGGCCTTCAGTTTTGACTTTAACTTGTTGTAAGATTGATTTCTCAAAGAAATACTTGAAATAGTAACTAACGCTCAGGGCTGCCATTAGTAGCCAGCAATCTGGTACCGTACTTATTCGAATAAAAACTCTTAAAAATCACTTTAAAAAGCGAAGGATTTCGCTTCAACCAAACAAAACAAAGTGCAAAATCGAACATGAACAAGGCATGAACAGTAATACAGTTCATTGACTGTGTTAAAAAAACTAAGCAACTGTCAACCAGGTCTGCATTTCGCACTTGGAACAGAACTGATGCTCCTCTTACTTCACACTGGGCAAGTAGAAACATTTTTGGGGGGTGGAGGTGGGCGCTTATTTGAGGGTGGGCACTTATTATTTTTCCGGGGTTTCAGGGTGGGCGCTTTTTCAAAGGTACATGTAGACGCTTATTCGAAGGTGTAGGTGCTTATTCGAATAAATACGGTATTATAGCCGGCGACTACAGTAAAGATTACCGATCTTAAAATGACTAAGTTAAACGAAAAACAAGCATGGAGAATTTTCTTTGTTTTATGACCAGGTACTTTCCATGTGCAGCCAGCTTCTTCCAAGCTCAATGACAGCCCAGGTAGTTTTACCTGACTAAAAACCATGCAAGAAATCCATGTAATGTAGAAATATACAGACAGCCAAAGTTAGAGACAATTCAGCCGTAGCTAAAACTGAAGAAAGTAATGTCCACCAGGCTGATAGGATCATAAGCTCTGTGTTCAGCCATGGACCATAGCTGAGTTAATGGGCTTAATTTATTTTTGTCTGCAAGAACAGCTTTTAGTCCAAATTTTTTCCCATCCAGCCCAACTCAACTTAGTCAATAAGTATTTTATCTTATGAATAATTTGGAGACAAAACTGTTTCAAATTTTAACATGCAAGGCTGTATGCTTTTGCAGTAGGGCCATACAGCTGTTTCCAGCCCCACTTGCACAAATGCATATAGCTCTCATACAGGACTTTCGTCAATGGTTTTGCAAAGGAAAGGTTTGGAGAGCCATACAAGTCATATCGGAACAATGATAAAGTCGAATCCCACTTTATGGACACCCACCTAATAGTCGGATCCCCGGTCATTGCAGACAGTCTTCTTGGTCCCGGCCGAAATCCCTCTCTAAAATTTGCACAATTAATCAGGGCTGTGATTACAGGGGCGTAGCCAGGACTTTTTCAGAGGTACGCACAATCAACTTTCAAATACCTCCCCCCCCCACCCTCAAGTGTCAAATCTTGACATAAATTTTCAACTAGGTCATATTTTTCTTTCTTTTTTTTTTTTACTTTTTCAGGCGCGTGCGTACATGCGTACAGGTAGCTATGCCCCTGGATTAAGTTTTGTAGTGCTGAATACACGAGGGAAATGGGCGGTTATGGTCTCAGATTAGCCTTTCATGGTTGTTTTCCTTTTATCGTTATCTTCGCTGCAGTTGCCTGCCATTATAGCCAGCTGTGGGCTACTGATAACAGCCCTGCTTAATACTAACACCCCTTGATATGGGCAGACTTTTTTCCCCATCTTGACTGAGGGTTAAATTTTATTCAAATATGCTATATCAGGCAGCTACACATGTATATGTTGTAGGTTAAAATTATTTTAGGTAAAAAATTATTTTAAACTATGTTATTTTTTATTTTCCTTTGTCTGAAATTATGTTAATGAATCTGGGACAAGGGAAAATAAAAATTAACCTAGTTTGAAATAATTAACCTAAAATAATTTTAACCTACAACATATATACTAGATCAGTTTGGTTGAAAGGAAACTTAAAACTTAAAACATAAACAATAGATGTGGTAATTAACTGTATTTTTCCTAAAAAAATAAAATGATGCATAAATTATGTCATTCATGTTAAACCGCTTAATAAGGATACCAGGTTATACGCTAGGAGTTCCTCCAGACTCAAAAGTACAGCATAATAATAAACAGTACCACAGGAAGG
Source organism: Cladopsammia gracilis (assembly GCA_022457155.1). Classification (NCBI taxonomy): domain Eukaryota; kingdom Metazoa; phylum Cnidaria; class Anthozoa; order Scleractinia; family Dendrophylliidae; genus Cladopsammia; species Cladopsammia gracilis. The sequence continues at coordinate 2,020,470 of JAJGOT010000057.1, read as the reverse complement.
TACTAGCTAGCTGCTGAATAGCATTCATTTGAATGGTCACACTTTAGGATTTAATCCACAGACTCAAAAGTTTGAACCACCTTGTACAGATAATAGACAGTACGGCAGGAAAGTACTGCTCTTTTACATAGCTTTCATTTGAATGGTCACACTTCAGGATTTCATCCACAGACTCAAAAGTTTGAACCACCTTGTACAGCATAATAAACAGCACCACAGGAAAGTACTGCTCTTTTACGTAGCTTTCATTTGAATGGTCACACTCAAGGATTTCATCCACAGACTCAAAAGCTAGAACCACCTTGTACAGCATAATAGACAGTACCACAGGAAAGTACTGCTCTTTTACGTAGCTTTCATTTGAATGGTCACACTTAAGGATTTCATCCACAGACTCAAAAGTTTGAACCACCTTATACAGCATAATAAACAGTACCACAGGAAAGTACTGCTCTTTTACGTAGCTTTCATTTGAATGGTCACACTTAAGGATTTCATCCACAGACTCAAAAGTTTGAACCACCTTGTACAGCATAATAAACAGTACCACAGGAAAGTACTGTTGAATAGCTTTCATTTGAATGGTCACACTTCAGGATTTCATCCACAGACTCAAGGCTAGTCAAAAATAACATTTGGATGACATCAGCTTGATGCTAACAGTCAAAAGGTTTTTACTTTGTTTTATTTAAATAGAAATGATTCAACGCCCAGAGTTATTCAGTTTCAATTGTAACTTTGTTGCCATTTTGGTATTATCCACCTTAATTTTGCCTATCTGTTTTTTAATCTTGTTTTGAAAGATATTTTTGTGTTATAATACTTCAATTTATACTTTTATTTCTCTATGCCTGTGGCCTATATAAGCTAACAGAATACCATTACCCTTGGGTGCTCAATGAACTGATCTGCAGGGCACCTAATTTTTGGCTAACTTCTGAGCTTTGGGTTTTGTGGACCCCTTGGTATTTTTCTTAGGCAGCATCCCTGTTTATCTTAGTTATTTTTCTCTGTTAATAATTTGATTTTACTAAATGCTCCAGACTTATCACAATAAAAGACTTAAATTTTAGGAAATAAAGAAAAAAGTTGTGTTACATGTATATTGTTGCTTTTCTTTTCCATGTCAATGTTTTTTATTTGATCGAAGTGACTGATGCCTTGGAAACCAGTTTTTAAAAATAAGAATTTGGGATTTTTGTTCTAGTCCACAAAAACTGCTTTTAAATTGCAAATTTTTACCTTTTTAAAGCAGTTGATTTTTTAAATACAGAATATATTATTTAACCTTTGCAGTGTTTCTTGTGAGTTCATTAGCAAATAATACCTCAGCTTGCTTCTGTTTTCAGTGTGTGTACAGTGTGTATGCTTCTAAAGGAATTGACTTTGTACATATGTTTATATTTCTTTACACCAATTCATGATTTAATTAGTATCACCTCTTGCCATAAGGAAATCATATGCCTAGTGTGTGTAAATTATGAAACAGTATGCTCTCTGAAAAAATTGCTTTGTGGTTCCCTTCATGGGCTTAATTACACAAGAAAAAATACTTGTATGCATTCCTTGTTTGTCAAGATAAAATATTACCTCTGCTGAAATCAAAGTTTCTTGTATCATGTCTTGATGGCAAAGAATACAAATGTTGGCAAGTGCTATTGGCTTAGTGGTTTTGGCTTAGTGGTTTTGGCTGACGTGGTTGTTGTAATGTATTCAACATTTTCTAGACCTCTCTGAGCACACACAAAGGTAGTTGTTAATGCGGTTGGTTAATTGCAGTGATTTGCATATGAACAGAACAATAGCGGGCAGGTGGCTTCAAAAATAAGAAACCAACACCTCAGATCTGATAGTAGCTTACTTTATTTTAGCTTGGATTTGGCATCTTTAGGCTTGCTTGGTGGTTCTGTGGCCATTTCTGGCAAGAAACAAAGGATTTTAGAGCAGGCTTTTGTGTTTGTTGATACAAGGCATGAAAGAGCATGGCTTGGCCTGTACTAGCTTGCTAAATAAAGAAGCAATACATCAGATGAATAATTGATAAGAGGAGAGAATATTGAGCTTGTCGGGGTGAGAAGTGTTTTTATGAAGAAAATTGGGCTAGCTTGAGCAAGGTATATATTTTTGATGTGACAATTTGATCTCTGAGTACAAGAATTATTTCTCTACGGTTCATTTGACTGTAATTATTATTGGTGAGTCTCAGGGGAACAATTTGATATACTGAATAAGTTTTGTTATCATGAACAAAAGGGAAGCAATGGGTACCAGAAAAAAACCTGCTAACATGCTTTGCATGGCATTAACTGAGATTATTGTCTCCAAACGTTTTCAATTCTTGTTTAAGCTACTGTTTGAAGAAGACATATGGCAACTTATGCTAATCAAGCCAGCTAAAATTACTTCTAGGAGTCAGTCTTTAAGTTTGCCCCAAGCCGTTATTATATCAGCATATATTAGTCTGTTGAATATAATTAAAAGGTTTACTCACAGGAATCCAAATCTTTCATGGAAAATGGTGAATGATTATTGCTGCTTTTGATTGTAATAGGGATTTATAACTGAGAGGTAAGTTTGGATTTTTTTTTACAGTGGGTTTTAGACCAGGAGAAACAGTTGAATTGCAAACTGTTGCTTTAGATTAACTGGGCACATGTTAAAAACAATTCATCTATGAAGTCCTACTTTGAGAGACTCAAATGGCTTCCTAAAATATGTTCTTGTGGTAATTTGCCAATTTTAGCTTGCTCTAGAGAAGGAGAACTTGATTTGTTTCATTTTGAATTTGAAGCCAATCTTTTGATAGCACATGTCTGGGAATATTTTTTCAGCATGTGTTTCTGCTTTTGTGTGTTAATGGTTCATAGTTGGTAATTTATTTGATGGGGAAGATGTTCATTCTATTTACAAATTTGTGAATCTAAAATGTTATCATTCACATGTCATTCTTCACAAAACTCAGAAATAACCACATTGATGATAAAGCATTTTATTTGAAAACAGTCATCAAAATCTAAAGTGGAAGTAGCCATTTGTGATAGCTTATGCTAGTAATTATAGCCTAAACATCTTGAATTATATTTCAATTCTTCTAACCAGTGTGTGAAAGATATTATATATGTAGTGAAATCATTTCTAACAGATTTGTGGCTGTATAAATGCAGAAAATCGCTCTTGTGACCTAAGCTTTTTAAGAACATCATTACCAAGTAACTTATACTGTATGAAAGAAAAACATGTTATTGTTTTAGAAAATCGAGTGATGCAAATTTATATATTGTGTTGCATATGGAACTAAATTGAAGAAATTTAATAGGCATTTCAATATATCAACTGACTCAAGGTGTTTTATAAAATGTTTGGTTCTGCTTTGAGAGATTAAGTAAGGGATGACTTAAACCTGAGCATCAAACACTAAGAAACGTGAGATTTCCTTTGTCTTGATTAAACATTTCATATATTTGCATAATTTCTTCTTTCCACATGAGTTCACTGCATATTTTATAACCATTTTGCATACAATGTGGGCATATTCCTGATTTTCTTTTACCAATATTAAAGTGTAATAATTTAATATTGCTCTTGTTATCATATTGAGTTGTTCCATAAAATATCCATGCCTCCCTCGCAGAAGGTTCTTCTGGTTTGAACCCCCCCATTACCACTCATAAAATTTCAGTTTGGCTTCATATTTTCCTTGAAATTCAGTTGGTTTTTAGACCCCTATCCTCCTCAGAATTTCCAATAACCTTCCAATCAGAGGAGTTTGAATGTTTCTTGGAACCACACATTCAGGCTATACACTATCAGAAGGAAGTTATTTTGACTTTATTTTCTCTCTTACATATTAAAAATGTCATTAAATAATGTCCTGTTTGAGCTTCTGTAATAATATATTGGTTATAGAAGTACAAGTACATGCAGTGAAAGAACTGAATGTGAACTGAAATTGAATGCTAATTAAGGACTTTGAGAAAGTCTGGAGCAGAAGACGTTTGTGGGACTGAACATTCAAACTTCAGAAGCAAACACTTCAAACCAAACATAGTAAAATTAAAAATCTCAAATGAAAGAGGCAGACGACTTGGTTATTTACAAGCATGGCAAAGGAGTTGAATGTGGGTCTACCGTGAAACAACTCCAGCTGGTTTTCAGAACTGTACTTTACACCTAGTTCATAACAACTTGGCTGGCCATGCTTGCTCGGGTCCTCTTAAAACCTGCTTTCAGCTCCACTGTATAGTCAACGTTCACAATTCTTTACTTGTAATTATATTATGTTTGAATTTCCATTTGAATGTTTGTATATGCCTGGGCCTGGTTGCTCAAAGGGTGGATAGCGCTATCCACCGTATAAAAAACTATCCAGCAGATAACACAATGGATTTTGTTAATACTCATCCACTGGATAGTGATTTATCCGTCGAATAGTGCTATCCACCCTTTGAACAACAGGGGCCCGTTCTACAATTCATTTCACTTCCAAGCTCATATCATTGATTCTTCGTACTTGTTATCATGCATTTCTTTGCTACCTTTTCCGAGAATTTGGTCATACCCTTGCATGAGGTGACAAATTTTTCTTTTCAATAGAAGGGTGCAATTACTTGAAATAATTAATTTTTTTGTTTTACATTATTCTTTAATTGTCATAAGATAAAATTAATTTAATCATCTTTGTATTAGTTAAATATTTATTTTTCAGTATTATTCTACAGGGCCCATACACAAGGGCTGAAAACCTTACTTTATTGTAATATCTGTTATCGTTTATATTGATTATGCTTGTCTCTTTTGCTTTCTGCTCAGAATCCTCCAGACAGTGGAATCAAAGCTACAAAAACCAGGCATACTCATAAGGGACGTGTAATAGTGATTGACTCGAGCGAGGAAAGCGAGGAGGGAGATGGTAGCTCGTCTCAGCCTAGAAATAAAAGAGCAACATTGAGCACCAATCGCCAGAGTTCCAATGCGTCCCCCATGCACTATAAAACATCATCGTCGCCTGGATTACAACCTGTGTTGCACAACAAAGAATCAACTCCTGCGCCAACAGACTCGTCCATGTCAGGAGGACAAGCCAGTTTTGCAGCAGCCCTTCGAAAGTTAGCCAAGCAAGCTAAACCAACTCCCTCATCAACTTCGTCGCCAACTCCATCCGAGAACAGTTCCCAGTCGGTTTCACCTAGCATCTCTGCTGTTAGTGGTAAAAGTGCAGGTGAGAACATCACATGTATTGAGACCAGGGATTAATGTGTAATTTATGCTTTATTCTGTTGTATATTTTTGTTTACAATCTTGACTGTGTTACAACACTGGCCTGATGATAGGCTTTATGCACCTTCTGTAATCCAATCCTGGGTCTGTAAACATATTATGAAATCACTGGTGCAATCACATTCCCTTGCTTACCACTACAACTATAAGCTATTTCTCGTACTTGCTTCTGGTGCAGAACAAACTAGTGAAAAAAAAACTTGATTGTCTGTTTCTTGTAGTATGAAATAGAAACTTGAAAGTTTGGCCTGTTAATCCTACGATAGTATTAGAATTGACGGGCTGGACAGTAGCATAACTGCCTGATGTTAAGTTTTAGGTCGTATTTTATTTTACTCAGATTTGGGCATTTTTTGCTTCAGTCTTGAAATAAGTAGTGAAACAGTGCTTTATACCCATTATCCATGATCTTTTTTATTATTTTATAATTGAAGGCTGAGAGCATAACCAACCTATGTTGAATTTTAGGTCAAATTATATTTTTCTCACTCAGCTTTGTCCATTTTTGGCATGTATACTACAAATTAATTGCAAAACATTGTTCAGGATTTTTTCCTGTTGTTTTTTTCTGTTTTCGTTTTTTGAGAAATGACGTATGCAAAATATAATTATATATATTTCCATGTCTCCCACTGAATCCTGCTCAAAAAAATGAATCCCAAAGTTTACCAGAATTGGACGATTTTATGCTGATTTTTCACTTCAGATTAAAAAAAAGAAGACAATCCCGAAGCCCATTCTCTCAAAATCGCTTCATTTTATCGCATTCCTGGTTCTCTGCTGCCAGCTCATAGTCTTTTCCCGCCTTGCTGAATTTCACCCGGCCACAAATACTCACTTTGAGCTACCCAAAGCTGTATTTCAAGCTTCCATGCGACCACGCACAGCCGACCTATCTGCCACTGTCGCAAAGCATGTCGGGATATCAACGTTGAAAACGAACACAGAGTTTTAGGTCTGGAAGCACTTTGGATGTCGGGCATTTAGACCACGGCACAAGATGGGATATGGTCCACAACTCACAATGCTGCCCCTTTTCTGATTCCAAATGACTCCAGACTTTTCCACCGGCTCGTCTTGTCCACAAAGGCCCATTTTCACCTCGACTGCTGAATGGCGCTTTGGACACAAGGTACGACAAGGACACGACTCTTTTCTATGAGAGATGCCAGTGACGAAAAGATTTTCGGACTTCATGATGTCCTTTCATCACCAGGCAGGCCTTAAACATGGCTTAAACTAGCCGCTATGGTCCGTTGTTTGTTGTCCATTGTTGTCTTGCGAATTCGATCAATATGAACTGTTTATATGACAGTATGTTCATTCAGGTCATTGGTGTGGGTCAGGAGTATTGTGGTCTCATATTCTCACGGCCAATCTGCTTTGTAATGGCATCAAAATTACGCTCTGAATGTACAGTCAAAGCACTAGAGGGCCACAACTCTCTCCGACACATCAACAGAGTACAATAAAAAAGATATGATGATTGTGTTATTTTTGCGAATCTCTTTAATATTCATCTTGTTGCTCTTTTAACAGGAATGTCGCCATCACGTACATCACCACCAGCAGGCCAAACTGAACGTGAGATGAATACCAAAGAGAGGGGAGATAATCAGGGTCCTGCAGTGGTTGGCATTCGCACCCCTCCTGTACCAAATGTCCTGCCTCTGGATCCAGATCACAGAAATCATCGACCAGGTATAGCATGCAAAACATCAAAGTAACTGTACAAACACTGGCTAGCCTCTTGTAACATTGGTGGGCAAAAATGTCTTGGGACAGACCTAAAAATGAATGACAAAAACGTGGATAACCTGACCTGAGAGAAAACTACCCCTATCCATTTTGGAACAAGTTGTCTCCCTCAATCCCCCCCCCCCCACCCCCACCCCCACCTGCCCACCCAATCAATGTTGAGAACTATGAAGCATTCCACCACTACCCACCTACACTGAGGTGAATAGTTGTTTTAGTCTGAAACTGTGAGATAATATAACGAAAATGATGCTTTTTAACTCATTTATTCCTGTCAATGATTACAATTTTCACGCGCAAATTGCTGGGAGGTGAATAGCACTTGCTATTCCGAGTTTCAGTAGCCTATCAGAGCACGCCAACAATGCTATCCACTGTTTCAGTATATACTAATAATAATTAACCCACCTTATATTATACAGACAATGGACAGTTTTTCCTGCTCAGACTTGTATGATCTCATGCATAATTAACGTGAATTGATTAAAATACGCATAGTCTTGCTTTTCTAACCATTTAAAATTTGTCAATGTGCTCCATCAAATATCTATACTGTATTTATTCGCCTATAAGCCGATCTCGGCTACAAGCCGAGACCCTAAACTTTTTTATATCAGCAGCTGTTAGATTGTACTGAAAAATAAACGCAAAACATTCGGCTATAAGCCGAGAACCAATTATTGCAAAGTACTCCACGCGTGTCGTTAAGTGAGATGAATTAACGTAAACCGAAAACTCAAAAGAAGCTTCCCTAGCATTATTTTATTTTATTTTTTTTTTTTGGAGGTTTGATTGTCTAAGTGGAGGTTACTTTCTTTAAAAACAATAAAAAACATTAATTATATCATTCATGAGTACCTGCTTAATATGAACACCCTGTTGATACGGATAGTTTTCATTGTCCTTACAGGGTCCTTATTAATGGGGTACAACTGTGTTTAAATAGGTATGGGTAAACATACTGCATGGGGTAATCCTGTAGTGGACTAGCATTCCATCCAGGGGGGAGTAACAAATACTTGTAGTTCCTTTCTCCCATAGAAACTGAGATAAAAAGTGACAGTCTGATTGGCCACTTGGCTTGAGAAAGATTGAATGTTCTTATGCAATGGATGTAAACACAGACCCATTATTTAAATAAGAAAATTAAATATAATTTTAAGTTTTTTCTTGAACCAAAAGTAAAAAAAAATCAAATAATATTAGTCTTACATAATTCTGGCTAGTTTTTTCCATAAATATTTTAATTTGTAGACTGATCGAGGTGGCCGATCGAGGTGTTCTGAATTATTTTAATTATACTATAACACGTTTTACTTAGAACCATACTAAGTCTTTTTATTTTTATTTCACTTGTAATTCTGGGAGAGTTAATGTGGGTAATCATATTCTTAATTCTTGTGGCTGGCATGCTAAATTACATACAATACATGTAGTGAGATTATTACTGATCAGGATAAAGAGCTTGCCAAAATTTTAAATGCTTTTCTTCAGCCTTCCTTCCCTTAAATAATGAACACCAGTTGAATATTTTTATCATAATAACTAAAAAATCCACAGCTGGAAAGATTGATTCTCAATTTTATTTAAACAGGATGTTTTGCTAGTGTAAAATTTCTTTACTCTGTAACTTGCTAACATTTTTACCACATTAAACATACATGTACATGTACATTAACATGAAAGAAAACTTGTATTATGCCAGCAGTTAATGTTATATACAATGTAATGTTATACATACTTGTATTTAACATACAAACATGTATTGTTTTCATTTTATCCTGAAGGTGAACAAAATCGTGATTCCAGTAGGGGTTCCCAGAGGGCAGAAGTTAGCCACCCTCGCATGGGGCATGAGGTTATGCCAGGTGTCTTTGCATCAATGCCCAGAGGTAGGACTTCTGTGTTATAAAACAAAGCTACTTGGTAGTTATTTTCACTCTAGAGGAAAAACCCAGGTGATGAATAACTTTACCTAAGGAGGGAATATTTAATTAGAATTGAATCAAGTAGCATTGTGTGGCACACAGAGATGAAGGGGTCTTATATTTTAAGTACTGTAGGTTTTGGGATGGATTTGTGTTGTGGTAAATGTTTCTCACAGGGATGATAAATTTTTTAGAAGCCAAATTGGATTTGATTGCGATTTTATTCACTTTCTGGTGAGGATGTGTGCTATTTGAATAATGAGCCTTGCACTTTTTAGCCTTGTTTATTTTAATTTAGAGCAATGCCACCTGTCTATCTGCATTTTCTGTCTATATTTTTTTCGCAACATCAACCTTGACAAGACTGGACTGTTGCAACATGTTGCACAGTTAGCCATTACAAGTGCTGATTGTGCTGTCTGAAGGAACTAGGGTAGGCCAGAAATGACTGGGCAGCAGTTATTTTCACATTGCAGATCTTACAAAGTGTAACTTAATGAATTATTTGTACAAGAGGCAAAATGGTTTTGAAGCATTTCAAGATAAAATTTCAGAAGCAGTTCAGAAGGTTTAGAAAGTGAAGAAAATGGGAACAAGTTACTTTGAAGGGTCCAGTCTGTTTAGAGTTTAGTATTCATCATTTGCATTCCCCTTGTGGGAATTACAGTTGCTTAGCAAAGCGACAAAAGGATAGAATCTAAGAAATCTCCAAACACATTCATCTCTTATGCCTTTCATTGTTGTTGAATAATTTATAAGATCACTGAGTTGTGGTGGATTTTCTTCAGGCTTTTAAAGCTGATTTGAATCAGGTAGAAATTTGTTTTTTCTTCACTATGTAGACATATTACATAGAAAAATGAACGTATCATTTGAGCAAGATTTCATTTTGCTCAAGGTTGTGTAAAATTCAAAAAATATTTATTCATGTTTGGTAGGGGGCTATTTATAATTGCACAAGGTTTTTACAAAGAAGGACTTAACCATCAAATATTTTGTTGTAGTCTTTACTTTTCTTTGAGCTGTGTAAGTTATCATTGAAGTTAAAATTCAAGTTGGTTTCAACCCAGATTTTTCAGTCGGTTTTAGATGTTTGATCTTAGAACTTCAGGCCTTTGTTTCTCATTAGCAGATAAAACCAAAACGCATTTTTATTTGCCTTGATTAGCAGGCCTTTGACAATACTGCTACTTATATCAATATTCCTACACAAAACTCCTTTTCCTCGAGACATGTTGCATTTCTGTTGGAAAAATGTTGATGTCCATTCACTCTCAATTAATTTGAATGATCAAAACCGAGCCATGTTAATCTCTAAACAGCTATCTGCCAGGAGTTAATTCAGATTAGGATGTTCTGTTTATTTAATGCTATATGTAAATGTTCACGATTTTAATGCTGAGGTGACTGTACATCTACATTCTATGTAACACATTGGGTTTCAGAGCTGAAATTCATTGTCTGTTATATTATAATTTTCTCTTAAATGTTTAGGAATTATTTCCAATATTCAAAACAAAGTATGTTAAATTCTGCTTCTGTATTTGTTTAAAAATAAATCATGTTTTGCTTTCATTTTTTTTACAAAAAAAAATGAGGAGTGAAAGGTATTAATCTGATTTGAATGCTCAGTGTAATTTAAGAATCATGTTGATCTGTAAAGCGAAATTTTGTCTCGGTGATGGTTATGGCTTATCTTAAAAATGTCTGCTCTCTTTTTAAACCATAAATCAAGTAGGCTAAAGTCAACTTGAATTAATAACATTATTGTACATGGCATCAAATGATATTCTCTGTGTTATAAACAATTTGGATGAATTTTTGTTCGTTAACATTCACATATAAATCATAATGATTATGTTTTCTTGAATTTCACAATGTCAAATTCTAAAAGGGAAATTAATAGATTTAGGCATACAGTTAAATTAAAACTCTGGCTGATGGTTGGTCTGTGTTTCCTTTTTTTTAAATGAATCCTTTTTATTTGATTGCAACTCAAATGACCAGAACTGACATATGTTTGTTGGCTAAAATTATTGATTTTGATTCAGTGAGGTCAGGAAATCATTTCAAAATCTTTATCCTATTTAAGGAAGTGAACTGAAAATTTCTATTCCGACTTTAACCTATCCAATTACATATTAACACACCTGTGAAAATGAAAATTAAGACTTTTTGCCATTCTGTTCAATTTTTTATTCTACTCTTTTGTTAAAAGCATATTCATGTTCCTTTTGTTCCCATGAACTTCTTACTATGATGTAGCATGAGGAAAAAAAACAACAACCAGTCAGATATTATTTGAGGGACAAAGTTCTCACATTTAAGTGGCGTGCGGACAAAAATATTCCTAATTGAATTTTTTGTTTATTCACTGTCAGAACTAATTTTTTGAATTGAGTTTCAGATTGTAATTTACGCTATCATTCAAGTATATTTGTATTTAGTTTTCCACAGGAAGTTGTTACACCATTAATATTGTAGGTCAGGCTTTTCAAATTTTGCTGGGAAGTTTCCAGTTTTTTTATACCTATTTCAAAATTTCCCATAACTCACTTAGAACAGTAGTTGACATTGTTTTTCTAATAACAAGATAACAAGAAAGAAACTTTTTCTTTTTCCGAGTGATAAAGAATTAAGGAACACACTGCTCAGTAGCTTTCATTTGAATGGTTGCACTTCCACAGACACAAACATTAGAATAGAAACACCTTGTACAGCTTAATAAAATTAGCATTACAAGGAAAGTTCTGCTCTGCTATATCCATAGACTCAAAGGTTATAACCACCTTGTGCAGCATAACAAACAGCACCACAGGAAAGTACTGCTCAGTAGCTTTCATTTGAATGGTCACACTTTAGGATTTCATCCAGACTCAAAAGTTAGAACCACCTTGTGCAGCATACTAAACAGTACCACAGGAAAGTACTGCTCAATAGCTTTCATTTGAATGGTCACACTTTAGGATTTCATCCACAGACTCAAAAGCTAGAACCACCTTGTACAGCATAACAAACAGTACCACAGGAAAGTACTGCTCAGTAGCTTTCATTTGAACGGTCACACTTTAGGATTTCATCCACAGACTCAAAAGCTAGAACCACCTTGTACAGCATAACAAACAGCACCACAGGAAAGTACTGCTCAATAGGGGATTTTATTTAGAGACTCACAGGTTATAGCCATGTGCATTCAATATCTTTCATGCATTTACATGATATGTATGAATGGTCACATTTATCATTTTTGTTCATGTAGTGAAACAATGAAAAGATACAAGTTATTTTTTAGTTTTTGATGGATCAACTGTTTGAGAATTGTGGCCATTTCAATTTATTATTTTACTTTCAATAACAATGGTTGATTCTTTGAAACTGAAGGTCAGTACAATGTTTGATAATATGCTTTTCTCATTTTGTGATCTTGTTCAGGTCATTCTGAAGTTCCCATGCTATCAGAGCACTACCCCCCGGAGCCTCCACATGCCCCTGTGGCATTCTACCCAGCTTATGGTGCTAAGCCAGACTTGCCGATATATGTGCCTCGTGGTGCCCACCCACCTGGGCCCCCTCCTCTTTTGGCCTCCAAGCGAGATGGCCCAGAGGCCCATATGTTACCAGCATTTTACCCAACTCCTTACCCACCCCAGGTGAGAGTAACATGACAAATAAATGTTTGCAAGTTCTTGGCATTCATTTGCACTCAAACATTAGAACTGCATGACAAAACTAAAGGTTTGGCTGTGAAGAATGGGATGCTAATCCACTGCAGGGTAATCCCCAGCATTGCATTGCAAAGACTGAGGTCATAACCAGCCTAAAACTGTGGACAAAATAGCTTGGGACAATTGAAGGGCAATTGAAAGGCAATGGAAAATTTTCACTGAAAATTTTCACTGAAATCTTGGATTTTTGGCCTCAAAAGGCACTCACTTGCCAAAATTATGACTGGATCATTAAATATGACTGAAAGGATTTAAACCAGGTCAACAAATCTTCTATCTTCGAATATAATAATTTTTTTTTTTTAAAAAAGATACATAGGGTGTCCTGGGGGCCATGGGGTGTCATAGGGGCCCAAAACATTTTCTCAAAGATGTGGATTTTCTTCCCCATTTTGGATCTGTTTTAAGTACCGTAACAATAATAAATCGTTAATTTGACAAAACTGTGCTTTTAAAGGCCCAAAACATACAATTTAAGAGATAGTTACCAAAAACATACTTAGGACGTTCTTGCCAGGAGCCCTTCAATTAAGAAAATACTACACAAAGACAAATTTTTTTGAAGAGAGAAACTGTTGTTCCATTTCCTGGTCCCCCTCCTCCCTCCCCCCATACGAAGTTGAGACACTGTGGCTTGGTTATATGCATAAAACTCAACATTGTATTGGGGGTGGGGAGGGGGAGGTAATGACAAAGACAATTTGTGAGGAAAAAGGTTAAGTGTCCCAAAAGTTCTGACCAAGATTGTAGGTCAAATTTGGAATAGCCTGGAAGCAAGCTCTTGGGCCCAGGGCTTGGGGGAGGAGGGAGGAGCCATTGCTTGCAGCCATGTCTCGCAAATTTAACTGCCGCCCCCAATACTCCCCACAGCTCATATTTCACTCACTCAGTGCTAAGAAAGCACTCTTGCCAATGTAATGACAGGTTCATGTGATTTAGAGTAAAAGAGAGCCAAGCAGGACTAGCATCCCATCCATGGAGGAGTAGCAGTACTCCTAGTTGATTTCTGCTATAGAAACCAGGTTAAGCCCCGGCCGTGTGGCTTGTGTGACAACTTTTCCTTACCTTAACCTTTTTCCTCCCAAAGGTGCTTGATCCTCATGATATACGTTTTAGCACTTGGAGACAGCAGCGTGCAGCTGAACATTTAAGACAACAGCATGAGCGCCACTCAATCCTACCTGACGGCACCATAATAGTGGAGCCATTCGACATTCCTGTTGGACACGTTGGAGATGCTGCTCGACATTTGCCACCAGGAAGTGTTGAATCGTTTGTTAGGAAGAACTCTCCCCATCTGCGACCAGGTGAAAATGCTGAGTTGAGAGAAACTAGGAAGCAGGTTTGTAAATGATTTTTGTTCTTTTTGAGACAGTGAAATTTCAGAAGAAAAACAATGCTTTCATTATTTTTTATGAGTAATGGTATATGTTGTGGTTCAAATTCAAATTCATTACCATGGCTTGAAAATTTTCAAACCAGAGAAAAATTTAAAATAACCACAACATATGTGCCTTTGTTTGAGTAACATCCCTGGAAATTGATAACTTTTAACAACAACTGAAAAAAAGACTATTTTTTAATCAGGGCAACGTTAATTACCAACTTTCATATATCTACGAGCATCGTACTTGGTCATGCTGTGCAGTCCAGTGCTGAAAATGATGGTCGTTCATCAGATATTGTCCAACCAAAATCTTAAAATATCTAACTAATTTTACATTATGCCTCGACTTGGTATCCGAGCAGAAAAATGACTTTTAATTAGTTAGCTTTCATCTTGAAAGGCTTGTTAAAGCATCACATTTTTATTCCAACGCATTAAAATAAGAATTTGTGCTGTTTAAGCCATGTATTTTGTTGTAAATGACTCTCTAAATTCAAGAAAATTCAAAAAAGGCTGTGTGATTTGAAATTGCACTATTTGAAACTGCAGAACTTCTTTTTGCATGTCATGTATGCTAATGGGGTGTGTCTCCGGGAAAATCCAAAATAAATCATCCAAAACTCCAAGTAACACTGACAGATAATTATCTTCTGTTTACAAAAAGGTAGCTGTTTGATGTACAAGGTTATTTTTTCCTCCAGGAGGCAGGTGATTCTACAAAAAAAGATAAAGAAAATGATGGTGCACCTGGGGAAACAAAAAGAAGTTCTGCAGAGGGATCACTAAAGCAGGGATTGTACCATGAGCACAAACAAGGATCCTGTCCCGTTCATGGACATGGTACGCCTACTGGAGCACCAACATCGAGCTCGTCTGAGCCACCTAGAAGCCATGGCCTTCATGTCCGAAGCGATCCAGCCCTGGCATCTAAGGTGACGAGACCGGGGGAATACAAAAGGATGTTTCTCCCAGCACATGAAGTACCTGTGCTTCATCCTTACTTAGTCCACCCCCCCAGGGATGCTCCCTTTCCTCTCCATCCACTGGATGAGAGGCATGCAGAGTTTGTAAGAGAACGAGAAAGACAGGTGGGTGTAAAACACTGCTTAGATATGTCATATTTAGATTTCAGGTGGAGCCAAGGGCATTGGCAATGCTATGTTCAGTGTTCCACCACAACGGTTTTAAATAAGCTTATTTATTGGAAGATGTCGAAACGTCAGTCAACAATTAGTTTTCAGAACTACACTAACCCAGACTATCATACTCGACAGACTAATAATTACTTACTAGACAGACATTACATGTTGGTTATTATGTTACTGTTTGGAGAAAGAAAGAGAGTACAGTGAAACCTATGTGACCACTGTCATTATGGCTACTTCTTGTTTGCCTGAACAAATTAAAGCTCTCGCACTCATCTTCATACATACATTGCCCTGTTAACGCGACCAAATTTTACAGCACTCTTCATTGTCATATTAATGGGGTTCCAGTTGCAATTACTGAATGTAGCTTTCGTGATATTTTGTTTTCTGTTAGGAGTTCTTGTTACATGAGCGGCTGATGTTTGAACAGAAAGAGGGCCTTCGTGCCCCACCAGGCGAAGAGTGGCCACGGCATCACATGCCGCAGGACAAACCACCAGGACTAGGGGTTCTGCATTACCCTCAACCACTTCATCAACAACGCCTAGAAGCCAGCAAGGTATGACACTTGATTCATCTCTCAGATCTATTTATATGAAATTCTTCTAAGGCAATAAAATTGGAAAGGGATTTGGTGATTGTTATGGAAACGAACTTAATGACCTTTGACATCTTCAGGCTGAAAGTATGAGGAGGTCAGCTGGGGACCATCTCAGTGGCTGGGTGTGGTGCTCTGTTGTAGCTTTTAGGTTCTTGTTTCAACCTAAAAGTTTTGATAATGAAGATGATGATGATGATGATGATGATATGGATGATATAAAGATGATGAACCATAACTGTTTTTTTTTTCAATGCCATGATTAGAACAGTTTAAAGCAGAATAAATTTTAAACAGCCTGGCTGATTTGACAGTTAAAAATCTTTTTTATGGCCCAATATTTCGGTTAGACAAAACTTACCTTTATCTTATTATTGTTTATTTTATGCAAATTGCTTCCAACAAAAGTTGAAGAATTTATACCCAATGTTTTCACATGGTCGCCTTTGGCAATCTTAAATGATTGCATATAATACCCACAGTGCAATACATTTTCAGCCTTCTCTGTGATAAAACAAAATCAATTTACACAGTCATTCTGTTTTTAGAGTCCCCTCTCTGTTGAACATCACAAAGGCGATCCAAGCTTAGCTCGTTTGGCAGTCAGTAGAGAGTCTGAGCACCTATACAGGGGGTTTCCATTCCATCCCTTTCACCCACCTCCTTCAGATGGAAAGGGATTTGGTGATCGTTATGGAAACGACCTTGACATTCGACATCTTCAGGCTGAAAGTATGAGGAGGTCAGCTGGGGGACCATCTGAGCGGCTGGGTGTGCGCGAATCACCTTACTTAGACACTCGTGCCTTTGGCCATGAGGCATTCCATAGTAGCATACCACGGATGGACAGAGGTAATGGAGAGAGCGAGTGGCGGAGAAGAGACAGAGCAGCGCTTGTCAATGGGGATTTCCATCATGGTATGGGACAGTTTATTGTGTTTCTAGTGCATTAAACTCCATCCACACTGATGCATTTTAGTTTGAAACCACAATATATTTGTTTGAAGTACTTAATATTAATAAAATATTTTTTGCCTTTTTTCCACTCTAAAATGACCAAAAGTGCTGACAAAGTCCCCGGTACTCATGAATTATCTGCTTGTACTCATTAAGTCTCAACTGTTACAACTAAATTTGTGTTTGTAGATGGGCAGAGGCCAAAGTCATCTGATAGATCATCACCTAGCCTGGCCAAAAGAATAAAAGTCGAAAGAGCCACTGAAGAAACTCAAGTTAAGACCACAAATAAAATAAGACATGATCCTTATAAATTGAGGTTTCTTGAAGGACTAGGTCTTGTCACAGCAGATAGGAAAAAAGGTAATTAAAGTTATATTTTCAAACTGACCTTTAATCCTTTCATCAGCTAATAAATTGATTTCAATATTGATTCCAAGGGATTGGTATCTAATCAGAGCTTCCCAAACAGGCTGGAGATCATAGCTGTTTTTCATAAGTATTTACATTGTACGTGAAAATCAAGACAGAGAAGGTGGCACTTGGAATGAAAAAGAAACATCAAGATCTGGCCAGTTGCTGCCTTCTTATGAAACCACTGCTAACAGCACTCTTGAAGCTAACCTGTAGTAGTCTACTAACATGGGAAACTGACCATTACAATTTAGAATGAATCATAGCACATAGCACGAGGCTGATTTTAAACTTATTGACCTTCATTCATTGGAGTGAAGCAGCTGACCCAAGCAGAAGAGATGTTGATGATCTAAACAATACTCTGACCAACTTTACATTTGTTTGCAGAGATAAGCCAAGGAGACCCGACCTTGAAGAGAAAGTATGAAGGTAACCATGACAACCAAAATGGTGTGGATTCGCCCAGCAATGCGACAAGTGACGTCAATGTTAATGGGAGTAATGATGATAATCATAGTGCCACCCCTGCACCTCCTATTCCTAGCCCAGAGGTTAGTGTGTTAATTGAATTAAGCTTATTAATGTATGAACCAAGGTAATTCCCCCCTCCCCCAAAGTTACAATCACCATAAATTTAGGGTCATGAAATATGGCCCTTCCAAAATATCAAAATTTAGCTGTCGTGACAGTTTCATGTTAAAAGTTTCAGAATTTACTTTAAAAAAATTAACATGGGCTAATTTAAGCCCTCTACTATTTCTTTTATAAAATGCTATTTTTTGAGGAGAGTCATGGAATTTTGGTACTGGAATTTTGTGGTAGTGTAAAGCCATGTTCATTTATTAAACTGAATTTTTCAATTGACAGAAACTAGATTTCATGGCAAAGCTTGGGCTGCTTCCACCTATCCAACGACAAGGTCAGTCAGTCACTTCATCCCAATATATTAAATCATATCAATAACAAAATTCTCGATTGTGATTGGTCATCCACGTGTCTATTTCTTATGCATATTGGTGCGTGGTCATGTTCCTTAACTCTAAGGTCATTCAATTTGAATGCTTTTCTTTTTTTAGAGTTGGAACAATCTTATGAGATAAAACGAACTGAAAGAAAAAACAGGAAAAGCCGGGGCCGCCCGCCTAAGAGAGCACGCAGGGATAAAGAGGTAGCTAAAGTGAAAGATTTATTAATTAAAAATATTATTTGTTTTCATCAGTATACAAGGTTGCCACTGGTCAGGAAATGGTCCGGAAAAGTAAAATTCTTCACGGTCAGGGAATTTTAATCGGAGTCAAAGAAAATTGATATTTTGAAGAGAGCTCAGGCAAAATTCACATGAAAATTAATGTGATTAGTTAAACACATATTCATTGAATTAGACAAGAAACTGATCACCAGTAGTTGAAGTACAAAGGAACTTGATCCATATTTCTCTTTCATATACAATGGGACCATTTAATTAAAAGCTTCAGAGATACACTTACGAAATTTGAGTGTTGTTTTTCTTGAATAATGATTTTGACCACTTGTGTGAGTGAGGATAGCCAATTCCAATTTGCAGGGGAACTGTACTTAAGTTTATATGTCTAATAAAGCTTTGTTTGTTGTTGTTGTTGTTGTTGTAAGAATGCTTATTGTGACCTAAATTTGTTTTCTTTTAGAATGACAGGGATTCTGACAACAGCCAGGGATCTCTGGACCCTGACGCAATAACAGGACCAATTACACGGCAAAAACAACAACTACTACAGGAGCAGGAAAAGAAAGAAAACAGAAACAAGGATGCAGAAAAACTACAATCAGTTACTATAAAAACAGAGGAAGGAGAGAAAAGGACAACTCCATACTCCTTTGATAACAGGAACTATCGCCGCAGCAGCGATGAAAGATTTCAACATAGCCCCAGTGGTACTAACCATCTCCCCCCTCGTTTAACACTTCAGTCCCTTACTAATATGGAAGACCCCTTTAGCAACATTAGCGCTTCACAATTTCGACCACCATATCTTCGTCATACGGGGCTCCTGTCAATTTCTCATGAGCATGGCAGTGTTGCAACTCACGTAAGACAAGATCATCGACCTGTGACGCAACCAATTCGACCCGAGCCCCTGAGGAGTACGGGGATTTCTCTTAGTGAACAAGAGACAAGGGATTACCTCTCTCAGCACTCGCCGGGTATACAGGGTCGTCAGTTTACATCCTTGCCTTTAATGGAACAACAATCTGGTAGTAGAAATAAGCAAGCTGTCCCAGGAAGTAATAAGGTGAGATTTATTTATTTTTATTTTTTTCGACTTCATTGAGTGAGAAAAACTTTTAAAAGAGCCAGAACTAAGGAAACTACTTGAAAGAGTTATTTTACATATAGTGTTCCTTAGATTTACAGTGCGATTGAAGTAAGAAGATTGAAAAGTGCTGGTTTTACAAAAGGGGAAAGAAAGAAAGAAAGGGGATTCTTACTTAAACAAGTATGGCCATGGCTTACAAAAGTACAAAAGTCTTCCACATTATTGACGACTCCGTCAATAAGGTCGGCAGGTATGCCAGTTCTGGGCATTCGACTGGGGAAGCCATGAGTTGTTTTCGTTGTGGTGCAAAGCATTCTCCATCAGGGTGCTGGGCCAGGTCGGTACAATGTTACAAGTGTCACAATAGGGGTCACCTTGCTAAGATGTGCGATAAGAAAGGGAAGATACAACCCACGCGTTATTTGGAGGTTGATTCACCCATGGATACTACTGAAGAGCAGTCCGGACTGGGATTGTACACTCTCAAGTCTAAAGGACAAGGTGGATCAGGGTTTCAAGTTCAGTTGTTGTTGGAGGGTAATCCAGTCAGCATGGAAGTTGACACGGGATCAGCGGTGTCCATTGTCTCTGAGGTGGAGTATAAGAAGTGGTTTAAGCATCTGAAATTGCAGCCAACGCAAGTTTCACTTGAAAACCTATTCTGGTGAGTCATTACCCTTGTTGGGGGAAATTCGAGTCGCTGTGAAGTATCAGACCCAGGAAATGCAACTACCCCTGGTGGTCGCTCAAGGGAAAAAGCCTGTGTTGCTTGGGCGGAACTGGCTGGAGAAATTGAACCTGGATTGGTCCACCATCTTCAAGGTGTCTCATGTGCCTGCTGTGGATGATATCGTAGCTAAGTATGAAGCCCTGTTTGAGAAGGGGTATGGACACATCAAACCGTACAAAGCCTCCATTCAGGTCCGTGAAGGTGCACAGCCCCTATTCCTGAAAGCAAGACCCGTCCCATATGCTCTTAGAGAAAAGGTGGAGCAGGAGCTTCAGAGACTGGAGGATGAAGGGATTATCTACAAAGTGAGTCAAAGTGACTGGGCTGCGCCAGTGGTGTTGGTCCCCAAGAAAGATGGTTCACTGAGAGTGTGTGGCGACTACAAGATGACAGTGAACCAATGCGCCGATGTCGACCAGTACCCTTTGCCTAATACAGAAGATTTGTTTGCGACGTTAGCTGGGGGACAAGTATTCAGCAAGATTGATCTATCTCACGCCTATCAGCAGGTAGAGCTGGATGAAGACTCGCAGAAGTACCTAACAATTAACACACACAAGGGTTTGTACCGTTACAAACGACTGCCTTTTGGAGTCTCCAGTGCACCAGCTATTTTTCAAAGGATTATGGATCAGCTTCTGCAGGGGGTTAAGTTCACGGTTTGCCGTTTGGATGACATACTGATTTCAGGGGGTTCCCCTGAGGAGCATTTGGCAATCCTGGAGGAGGTTTTCAGGCGCTTACAAGAACATGGCATCAAGTTGAATCCAGCGAAGTGCATTTTCTTCCAGTCGGGCCTCGAGTTTCTTGGCCACTGGATTGACAAGCATGGCATTCGTCCCCTCCCTCAGAAGATGGATGCAATCATGCAAGCCAAGAGTCCGACCAACGTCACAGAGTTGAAGTCGTATCTGGGACTTCTTAACTATTATGGAAAGTTTCTACCCAATCTGGCGACTACACTGCATCCTCTTCATGACCTTTTGCAAAAGGACAGACCTTGGAAGTGGACGGAGGAGTGCGAGAGAGCGTTTGTTAAGAGTAAGAAGCAGTTACAAGATTCTCCCTTGCTGGTCCATTATGATCTGAAGAAATCACTTCGGCTGGCCTGCGATGCATCACCCTATGGGGTAGGAGCGGTTATCTCCCATGTTATGGAGAACGGCGAGGAAAAGCCTATTGCTTTTGCATCTCGAACTCTCACAGCTAGTGAGCGTAACTATTCCCAAATAGAGAAAGAAGCCTTATCCATCGTGTTTGGAGTGAAAAAGTTCCATTCGTATCTGTATGGTCGGAGGTTTACATTGCTTACAGATCATCAGCCGCTGGTCACGATTCTTGGGCCAAAGACCGGTGTACCTCCTCTAGCCGCAGCGAGAATGCAAAGGTGGTCTTTGATTTTAGCAGCTTATCAGTATGAAATTGAGTATCGGAAGTCTGCTGAACATGCAAAATACAAGGAGCCTGGAACCTAATATATTACACTCCTCCCGAATAAATGGGTTTGTTAGCATAACAACAGCAACAATAACATGCATGTCTAACATCCATCCTCGTCGCCAAAATGTAATATTTAAGTCGTGAAACTACAGCATGAAACGAACCATGTGCTAGTCCTCCATTTTTAATGTACTGCGCCAGTGCAAAATACAAGGAGCCTGGAACCTAATATATTACAACTGCATAGGGCCTTGTAAAAAAAATACAGGGTCTTTCAGTTGTCTTTCATATGACAGTGGTGACATGTCAGTCTAATGAAATTCATGAGCACAAAACAAAACAGCAGAGCGCTTAAAACTTGATAAAGAGCACTCATGGGGAATTTAACCAGTGGTTGAGGGGAAAGGCCTGGGGCTCCCCGTTCCCGCTTATTCACCCCCCCCCCCCCCCCCCCCTCCCCACCCGCCTTATGATTGAGTCTGGCTCGATCACTGTAACGTCATATTGAATCCAATTCAATATATAACACATATACAGTAGCGTTACTAAACAACACATTAACTAGTTTTTTATTCATTATCTTTAGGAGAAGTGCAAGTCAACTGAAGAGAAGAATACCTACAAGTGGTGCGGAATAGAAGCTGCCATGCAGTCCTACTACGCGCATGCAGCAGGTACGATCTGCACAGATTTGTGTCAATTTTCAACCTTAAATACTAACACTAATGTGGTAGGGCTCTGGCTGGAATTTGAACCCAGCTGAGCTGGCCTATAGTGAAGATCCAAAAAGTTGTAATGATACATGCAAATCAGCCTTCAAGTTTTCATTAATTTAGTAACATTGTTATGTTTTTTCCTTCCTTGTTTCAACAGAAAGGGGTCTGGAAATAGGTGTACTCCAAGACAATGCTGATCTGTTGAAGTCGCAAAATACTTCCCTTAATGAAGAGGCTCAGGCTCTTAGTCTTCAAATGACAGTACGTTCAAGATTATCCCATTTATAGCATTATTTTTATAAACTAGCAGTAATCAGAGATTATGGAGACGTGCTCGAAGGAATTTCCGGTGGAAGTCAGCCCCGAAAAAAAGCAATAGGGGGCAGTCCGGACACCAAAAAATCTCAAATTTTTCTGCATGCAAGGCACAGGGCAACCAACAAGAAATTAGGATTGCATTCTTTGAACACGATAACTGGTTTTGATGGTAATTTAGCAAAATAGTAATACATGTACTTTATTTTAATATTAAACTCCAAGAGTGCCAAAAATATAAAATTAATTTTTCAAGAAAAATCCCAAATTTCATTTTGTAAAATATTGAAAAACAAATGGTACCATGCAAAAGTACTGCTGAAGAGGTTTTGTTTGAATGGTTACACCATAGGATTATAAGTGGATTTTTTCTGTAGTGTATAATCATACCATCGGATTTTATCATTGATTCAAAAGCAAGATCCACCTTGTTCAGTATAATAAACAGTACCACAAGGGCTTTTCAATTCTAGTTTTTCTGAGAATGTAAACAGGGTTTTGCTGATGTTGGCTAAACTGGTATCAATACATAAATAGCCCAAAATTGTCAAATCAGTCCCACTTGCACGAGACTCGTTGAAATTAGTATGTGTCTCCTTCATCTAATGCAATAAAAACCTTTGTATGGCATTGTGAACCAATAAGAATCTTTGTTACAGTATTCATTTCTTTGTTTTCAGAACCTTGTTCAAGCAAAAAAGGAGCTTCAGGAAGAAAGAAACTCACTAAGAGATGGTCTAGACAAACTTCATTTCTTCATTGAAAGTCTAAAAAGATAATATATTTGTAACATAGATTTAAGATTCTATATTTAAGAACCACAATTCTCACTGCTTTCTCTTGAAAAAATGTTGCTCTTATATTATGCACAGACATGAAAGTGTCAAAAAACATTTCAGACTTTTAAAATATTAAAGTTCAGACATTAATGTATTTTTCAGCTTGAAGAGATTTCTATGTTGTGCGCAAAGGTTAATTTTCCCCACGCTTTTGAAGAATTATTTGTTAGCTAGATAAAAGAAAAGTTTAAATGATGGAAAAGTTGAATAAAATTCTATTTAAAAAGTAAAGCTGTCAGTAGTGTTTCATTTACTGTAGTAACACTACCTTATTCATGCTTATTTTCACGGGACTTAATTTTCGCGATTTTCAAGAAATTGCAAAAATTAAAGACCCGCGAAAAAGGTTTTCACAAAAATTAACAAAGTTTAGTTCCTTTTAACATATTTTTTTTTGCCAAATCGCAAAATTTAAATGAGCAATGAGCAGAACCTTTTTATTCGGAGAGAAAAGGGGCTTTTGGGGGGTTACGTTTTTTTTGTGGGTCTCCTTTTAGCCTTTAATAGGATTTTTTTGAATAACAATTTGGCCTCATTCACAACTCTCCGTTACTATTATATTGGGGTGGAGTACCCCCCCCCCCCCCCCCCCCCCAGCCAAAGGTATACTGCAAACCACCGTTCTTGCTCCCAGTCATCTTAACAGGTACCGGTAATTAAATAAAGTGAGACTAAAACAGTTCAAAATGTCTATTTATTTTTGGTGGTAAGCTCACCCAGTAAAACTGTATCTTCAGATTTGGAAATACTCAATAGAAATAAGAACTGTAAGCTTATAAATGTCAGAACAATCCAAATTACATTTAACAAAACACTCAAGTGTGTAACAACAACATCTTTTATTTAGTCACAGTGAAAGTTAAAGCTTATACAGCTTATGGGGCCGTGTTAACGCCTCCATGACCATGTGTATTTGTAGTGAATTATATTCAGCCAGAATTCAACAGTTACTACTGTCTGTAATGACTGGGATGCCATCATTTTTTAGTTCTGTCATTTAGTAACAGGATGATTAATGTCTTGACTTGAAATAATGGCTAGGAACAAAGTAAGCTTTCTTCATCTATTATTTCTTTTGTCATGTGTTACTTGGGTTCTCTGCAACATGGCATCGCAAGTTGTGCATGTGATCAAGGGCTTGCGTGAGAAATGGACGAATGACATTGATTTCCATCAATGATAGATCATCGAGCTGCAAGGCGAAATAAGACAAAAAATTAATCAACTTGGTAATTTTGATCTATAAACAACAATGCTTCATAGCAGAACCTGCCTTATGACTACCCTGTTACAGGGATAATGTGACCAACTTGTTAATAATTATAACCACTTTCTTTGCTCAGAACAAACGCTCACTAACAGTCAATTTCTCATCTGATAATCCCATTAATCTGACCACCCAGTTAATGCCACACAACCATCTTTAAGAGTCCCCAGCCATTAACCACTCGATATGCAGAATGAGTTATTACTACCAAAAGCAAGTGAGAATCATTGCCACCACCCTGTTAATACGATCACATTTCTAAGGCCCGTCAGTGATCATACACGATTGAATTAAGGTGATTCCCTAGAAATAAAAGTGGACATAAGATTTTCTTTAAACTTTCCTTGATTGTTTCCCACAATATAGTGGTCCGAAATCTACAATAAAAAATATAGGTCACCGAGCTCGTTTAGGAGATATAATTGTCTCAAGTTAACCTTTAAATCCTTGCAACTGCACTTATCAAGCGCACGTTTATTCCATCAGCTCACACTACGTTTCGCAGGGACAGGAAGCACAGCTTTAAAGTAATTCTTGAAATAACAAAATAGATGTAATGTATTGACCAAATGGAACAATTTGATGTTTGTTTTATGGCGCAGGCACACATCCTGAAAAGGTATTAACTTAAAATATTCGTCGGGTGCGTGATCTCGAGGATATAATTGTGTCCACGTAGCGATGGCTACGTATGCTTTCTTCGCGATAACTTTTTTTTCTGACATAACTTTTTTTTTAAAGTTTAACAGCACAAAGAGGAGGACAAAAAGAATGAAATTATGCAAAAAAAAAAAGATAGGTCACCGAGCTCGTTTAGAAGAAAACAACCGATTATTTACTAAGAGAACTGAATCCTCAAAGGAAAACCTATTACTTCGGAGTGCGCGCGCGCTCGTGCACGCGCAAATGACGCAAGATATTATGCGCAGTAGTGATGCGCAGTGCAATACTAGGGAATCACCTTAAGGTTACAGTGTGGGTGTCTCCAGTATAACAGCTCTAGCGTCTTAAGATTACACTTAATATACCTAAACCCAGATATCAAATTAAAGCTTATAGAGCTGGCTATCTAAATATGGAAACCATTTGATAATAAAATGAATTGTCGAATTTTTTACGACGTCTAAAATCGAACGTCCGAATCAGCTTTCAAACGCTATAACTCAAAGCGATTATTATATTTTGCTAATTTGATTTGTTCTCGGGTTTCCAGACACGAAGCGCTAAAAAAACGTGTCGGCGATTTCCCATATTCAATTGCAGTGAAAAGTTACAGAATATTTTCGAAAAGGGGAGAAAAAAAATTGGAATGATCGCACGGAAATGGCTCTTGACGAAAAAGTTTTCGGAATTAAGAAATTCGCCGACACGTTTTTGTTGATTATATGTCAGCCTAGCTTCTGTCCAAATTTGAGGAAAATCGAACAAATTCCCTTTGAGTTGTAGCTCTTTAAAGTGTCCCCAACAAGCGAAAAATTAACTTTGAGAAAACAGCGCTTAAAAAACATATCGCGTAATAAACAAACTCCGCCCACAAAAGTTATACCGTCATTTCTCCGTAAATTTTCACTATTTTTCGATAATTTTTTTTTTGGATGAAAGTTCATTCTGTAAACTTTATTTTAACGTCAAAAAAAAATTTTCAATAAATTTTCGATCTGAAGGTACACTGTAACCTTAACTAGGCTCGACTGTAAAGTAAAATAATCGGTATCAAGCTGTGTTCTTGGAATGTAATGAGGTCACCCAGGTTACAATAGGTTACTGGCGATTTGTTAGGTGTACCACCTCTTCAGTTACTAAGCCTTGAAAATAATCTGTACTCACCCTAGCATAGACTTCCTGCTGGCTGACCATGATATCAATAGACTTTCTAAGCTTTGCAATCCTCAAGTCCCAGATGTCTTTGATCAATGTACGGACTTCATCTGCGTGGGGAATGTCATCAGCAGCACTGAAAAACACAAGAACCAGAAAATGTTTAGTAACAGAGAGCTGATACAAATGGCAGCACTGAACAATGCTGGATCCAGCTCCATTGTAGGGGGGGGGAGTGAATAGGGGAGGGGGGGGAAGTGAATAGGGGAGGGGGGAGTGAATAGGGGAGGGGGGCGGGGGGGAGTTTTTCAGGCCTGGCCTGGATTGGAAAATGTTCAGTAATTAGGGCTGCTACCTGTAGAGGGCCTTCTAAAGCTTCCTTGTCACTCTGTACTTCCTGATTATTGACTGAGATCCCAATTGTACATTATTATTGTAATATATTTTTATTGGCAGATAACCTGATTCATACATGTAGCTCTCTGCCCACAGTGATTCACATACCTAAGATTAGAGGTTAGAGAAAGGATGGTAAATCTATCTCCTTTGACTTCACCACCCCACCCTCTAACCCCAAGTGAGACCCTGATCACAGGCTACCCAATTCACTGCACTGTAATAACATTTTTTAAGACTGCCAAGCAGGAGAGACACATTATAAAGCTAGGCCACAACAATAATATTGGCGAACTGGCGGGCAACAGTAACTGTTGTTCACATACTCTTACCCAGAATCAAATCAAGTTGATATTCTTCTGTTGTAATATTCAAATACCTATCAAGAAGAAGGGAGGCAATTTCCATGTAGTGTTTTGAGGGCATTTTAGTGAAGTATTCTGCTTCTTTCTCCTTCTCTTTTAGTTCCTGTAGTCTTTCTGCAAAAAAAGACAGTGTTTCCTTTGTTAGGACTTGAACTTATCTACCAGTAGCAGATCCATACCTGCTTATAAGATGGGGAGATAAAAAATATTTGGCCTCTTGGACCTTACAAATGTTTGCCAATAGGGAGGGGTCCTGGGCTTCTAGCCAAGGCCCATTCCTTAGATGTGCCTTATAATAGGAATATGTGGCTTGTAAAATCCTTGGGAAGCTAAAAATGGGTTTGACCAACATTGTGTACAATTTGGGCACCCAACTAACTTATAGGTGTTTCAGACCTTATAAACATATCTACCTATACATATAGTGTCTGTCTCAGAAGTGTCTGCCTTAAGGAGTTGTTTGTCTTATGGAGAGTTGTGCACTATAGAGGTGTCTTTTATAGGTATAGAGGTGTGTGTCATAAATTATAGGCATTTGCCTTAACACTGTTTCTGTTTGTAAAAGGTATCTGTCTGAGAGCAGCATCCATAATGCTAATAATGAAAATACGTTATTTGCACATGGTGTGTTAACTTACCAACATCCATCCAATCTGGAGGCTGGATTCTACATTTTCTTCTCTGTTTCAAAAATATTGCCACCCACAGAGGTACTTCTGTTGGCAGCGAGGCATTAAATGGACCAATGTCTCCCTGTAAATATTAAAAGTGACATCTAATTGCTTATCAAAAACTCCTTGAAATGTATCTGACTTGTGAAGTTACCACAAAGAAAAGGGTTTTGAACAAGAATTGGCTTGATTCTAGAATACCCAACCACTTATTTGCATCTCAATTATTGAATAAAAATGTGTCCTTTTGTTTTCAAATGCCTCGATCTACAAAATGATCAGGGCCATGTAAATAAGTGGCAGGGTGTTCTACAACCCTGGACAAAATAGCTTGGGACACTTAAGCCAATACTACACAATGACAATTTTTTTCGAAGAGAGAAACTACCATTCCATTTCCTGGTCCCCCCTCCCCCCCAATACAAAGTTGAGACACTGTGGCTTGGTTATATGCATAAAACTCAACATTGTATTAGGTGTGGGGAGGGGGAGACCGTAACGACAAAGACAATTTGTGGGGAAAAAGGTTAAGTGTCCCAAAACTTCTGACCAAGATTGTAGAATCATTCCCAAGAATTTTCATCCATAGCCCTCCATATTGAAAAGTAAAAAATTCTGTGGTGTCCACTCTTTATCCGCACCCCCACCCCCTGCCCCCAACAACAAGGAAAGCCAGATTCCAACACCCTAGTTTTTTTCAGTGTTGTTGGCACCTTTGAAGATTGCATCCGAGGGGTCCTACATTTTGTCGTCTTCTTTTAAAAAATATTCCGACACCCCCTGTGACATAGGCCGCATTCCATGGGGGAGTGGGTGGGGATTCGGATGTTTTTAATGTAATTTCCCAATACAGGGCCACTAACGAAGGAGCATGTATTTGTTGGCTCGTTTGGCTCAGCAGTGTCTGGAACAAACGAACCAAATCAGTCAGCTCGTTTGAAAGACGGTTATGGGTGACTTTCGCACCCATGATGGGTTATGCCTTTTGCAGATCACACAATTAGAATTAGAATTACCGTTTTGGATAAGTAAGGATTAAAAAAACACTGATACTCTCGCTTATTTCGAAGCAAGTATAAACACCGAATACACTACCTACCCCAATCAAATATATCTTGTTCTCAGAAAAGTTCGTTAGAATCGATATTTTTTCCTTTTCTGCGATAAATTCCACTTCTGAAGGATCCATTAGAGAGAAAATAAAACGAACAACACTTCCACTCAGAACAGATGGTCAAACACAACTTCAAACTGCTACAAGTGCGAATTTGATCAACTCTTCCACCACAGCTTCGCCGCCATATTTTCCCGCTAAATGACTGTATTTGTTACCAGTCCTCAGCATTTTTCAATAACACCCCACCTTCACCCCCACGACACTTCCACTCAACACGCTGTTTCTGTGAAAGAAAGCCGACGTTTCGAAAATTTTGCCTTTGTCAGAGCTTTTTCTCACAAAAATCACAATGGAGCTGGAGCGGACTACTACACAGGAAATCTTGTTTTGACACTACCCCGCCCAAGAGAAACCAGAGCCATCAAGAAGCCTCTGTCACCCAGGGTAGGGGGGATATGTGGACTTATAGTCACATGACTAACCTGTGACTATGGGAGGGACTGGAGCGAGTTATTGGTCCGCCATCTTGGAGAAGAACAACCATGGCGGAGACAACTCAGATGTTGTCATTTCATGAACTGTTTTTCAACGTAGACAATGGATACCTTGAAGGATTAGTCAGGGGATTTAGATCAGGAGTCTTAACTCAAAGTGACTACCTTAATTTGTCACAATGCGAGACCTTGGAAGGCAAGTGATATTCATGTTTTATAATTAGCTTGCTTATGACAGAGGAAACTCCTTTCTTTATGATTAAAGTTAATCGTTCGTACATTTGATATTCAAATACCAAGATGTTAGTCGCATAGTTTGATCAAAGTGTGTTCATATGACAAATGTCGGTCATATGCCAAAGCTTCAACAGTTCAATTCAGATCATCTGTTTTTTCGTGAAATATACATTAGGTTTCAGTTATTTTGTAAAGACTGATCAGCTGATTTGATTTGATTATAAAAATTATGGTCAAATTACAATAAGATTAGAAAATTAGTGTCTTTATAAGACTATTTTAGACAGACCAACCCAGGATCCCCAAGGGAACCCTGTGGGCTCCAAGTTCCAGACCAAAACTTTTAGGACTCAAGAGACCTTTCCTTTCTTTGGGACCCTGAAAATTTGTTATTAATAAACAAATTACCGGTAAAATGGATAATTTTATAACTTGATTTTCTGGTTGAAATGCAGAATTCCTGGCCACTTGAAGATTGTTTTTGGGAATATTTTGGTTTCTTGGTAATGCAGAAATAATTACTCTCTAAGATAATCGAATCTGTTTAATACAGTCACCAAAGGGATGCATTATAGAGATGCCCTCATTACAGGGTTAGGGATTATATGAACAAGTTATTTTGGCCTCTTCAGAAAACGAGAACTGTCCATCAGGAGAGGTGTCTGTATTGTCCGTGTCTGTGTACATAAGAAGAAGTAATTACCCCATATAAAAGTGACTGGGTGGTCGCTGTATTTTTAGGGGTTAAAATTCATGGTTTTGTGCCACTAAGGGTGTTTGAACTGAAAATAACCACTTGTCAGAGTTATTCACATACCTTTCAGGATATTTAAAATTTCAGAAAACTTTGCTGACAGAAACAACTCTTCAGATTGAATTGGTTCCTCTTAGGGGTAGAAAATTAATGTGAGTCACACCCACAAAATGGTTTTGGGATTACTTTAAATATTTCAGACAACCACCCCCTTCATTTGTGTAAGGCTAAACCCCCCCCCCCCCCCCCCCCCCCCCCCCCCCGCCTCCTGGGGGTTGGACTGCACATGCATTCCAGTAAATGTTTCAAAACAGATCTTGGTTGTCAGTTGAACATAATGATGACTTCTAATTTGAAACCATTCTTGTTGCCATTATGTTGCAGATCTAAAGCTTCACTTACAGAGTACAGATTACGGAAACTTCCTTCAGAATGAAGCTGGTCCGTTAAATGTGTCAGTTATTGATGACAGACTGAGAGAGAAGTTAGTCACTGAATTTAGACATCTGCGTAATCAAGCTCTGGAACCGATGGCAACTTTTATGGACTTTGTAACGTAAGTCAGTTGTAGGTCTGAAGGAAAATGAATGTCTTGTCCAAGACCACAGTGTACTTTTTAAACAATGTAAGGGTGTTCTTTACAAGTCACTTGATTCAGAAAAGTAATTCTTAGCACCTGCAATGGGAGTTTTACCCACATAATATGAATGGTAAGTCTCCCATAGCTCAGTGGTCAAACATTCTTATGGTAAGGCACTCAGATGTTTCTTTCATCCTATTTATAGAGAACATACATAGAGATAATTGTATCTACCAGTATTTTATATGTTGACAGAGAGATAATAACAGTGTTTGTAACTTCATCTGATGGGAGCCAGATGTAAAGCACTGGTTAATCATACTGAGTTAATGTAGTATATGCTTGTCTTATAGCTATAGTTACATGATTGACAATATTATCCTGTTGATTACTGGGACTTTGCATCAGCGACCAATCACAGAACTAGTTCCCAAGTGTCATCCTCTGGGCAGCTTTGAGGAGATGGCTTCCATCAACATTGCATCCACACCAGCAGAACTGTACAATGCCGTCATGATTGACACTCCTCTAGGTCAGTAAAAGTGATAGTTAATTTCGTACCTCGTCAAAATTTTGATGATGTTGAAGTTGATTGCATCGTGATCAAGTACTCAATTCCAGCATTCTCCGTTGAGGCTGTAGCCCATAAAACCTGTTCTAAATAGGTGTTACTTGTAACAAATTGATTGTTATGGTTGTGCAATTAGTGCTAGTCTACAGTCCATGTGAATCCCACACAAGAGATACACCAAAGGCTTTGAAATTTATGCTAAGTAGCAAAGTTCTATAAAACGTAAAATTTGAATCAATCACCGATCACAACCCGGAATACACCAAAGACTGCAACAATGCGCCAGTATGCCACAGATTTATAAACCCATTCTGAAGACCTTTGGTGTTATAACTCACATGGAAATCTGCAGATTGGAATTTGTGCTGCGAAACAAAAATAATAAAGAAGGCCTTTTGGCCAATGAGGTGCCATACTGTTACACTTGTTTACAGAGATGCAGCAACAGCTGTTCTTAAAATAATCGAGAAGAACCCTAATTTTTTTTTTTTGGAACATTGTGACCAATTCTTTACTTTCCAGTGCACATTTAAAAACATAATTAAAACTTTATTGTGATGTTGGACAACCAGGAAGAGTTTAAAAAACTGTGTCAGATTTAATTTTCAAGAGAATTGACTTAAGGAATATTTAATAATATGAATCTGTAGTTGTGATTGTGATGATCAGTATACATGCACTCTTCATGTACATGAATGTGCTGGAAAATGATGAAATGTACCATTGATAATATTATTTCAATTTCTGTTTTTTAGCCCCATTTTTTGTGGAGTGCATATCAGAGCAGGACTTAGATGAGATGAATATTGAAATTATAAGAAACACATTATACAAGGTAATTTGGAGTAATTACTGATATACATTTTTTCAATGCTTTCTATTTATGCAGGTACAGTGTACCACTCTAATATAAATCTTATTTAAATTTGTCTTTCTCCCTTCCTGTTAACCATCAGGCATACCTTGAAGGTTTTCACAAGTTTTGTGAAGATTTAGGGGGAACCACTGCAGATGTGATGTGTCCAATTCTTCAAGTAAGTGTCTTCAAGATATTAATTTTTACTTAATATTTATTATGTTTATTGATCTAAACTTACATGTAAAATAACCAAAAAATATCCTTGTATATATGCCATTTAATTGCCTAATTTTACCAGGTAAGTAGTCTATAATGGTCAATTTTCTCAAGTTCAACCATTATTTTATTATTGTTGTTCATCTAGTCAGACCGCCCTATGTTGAATGTTGACATTTTTCACTTGTCTTACAAATTGTGGTTTTGAACCAAGAAAGCACTCTCTTGCTAAAGTAAAGACTACTTCATGTAAGTTAACGCAAAAGAGTTCTAATCAGGCCCAAAGATCCTGTATTTTCACTCTAAAGAGGAACAAAAATATGTTTTGGTTAATAAGCATCCTGTATACAATAACTCTTCAGGCCAAATAATTTTTTTTTTGATATGTGGGATCATTTGGTCTGATTGCATCTCTTTTAACAAAAGAATGTTGTTGTTTTTTTTTTACTAAAAACACATTTTAATAATGTCAACAATCAAAATAAGGAGAATATGCTCTCTGCCTGTAATTATGTTAATACGTTATGTACATTTGTATATTTTAGTTTTGCTGTTCAAATAACGATTATTACTGTTGTTGACTTTAGTTTGAAGCTGATCGTCGAGCTTTCATCATCACCATCAACTCATTTGGCACCGAACTTGGGAAAGATGACCGCAATAAGCTCTATCCAAAATGTGGCAAACTCTACCCAGAGGGACTTTCTAGGCTGGCCAAGGCAGATGACTATGAACAAGTCAGAGCTGTGGCTGAATACTACTCAGTAAGGATAGGTTTTTCTTTTTCATCCAGGATATTGATGCAGAGCACTTATTTGAAAACCCTTAAAAAACAATTCTGTTTCATGAAAATCGGAATGGCTAAACTAAAACTATTAAAAACACACACAAAAACTATGAAAACACACTGACCAGTAACTGGCCTGTGTGTTTTAAATATTTACATACACTGTTACAGTACCTCTGTTAGTGATTTCTGTGTAAGACAGCAGAAACGTTGAGAAAAAGCTGCTGCCTGTCTAGCTTTAACACTTTCAAGTATGGGAAATACAAGGTTGTTTAGTGTGGAATTTTTGCATTGTTCCTGAAATTACTTATAGTTGACCTGCATGGTTATTGAAAGTTTGTACAGTGGAATGATGAAAAGTAAAATTGAATATTTGTTTTACTGATATTGGTTTTTTTTCAGGATTATAAGTCTTTGTTTGAAGGAGCTGGCACAAATCCTGGTGAAAAGACGCTTGAAGACAAGTTCTTTGAACATGAGGTTAACATTTTTTATTTCTTTAATTTATACTTCCATACTCTCAGAGTGAAACATCTGTTCTTGTTATATAGCTGGAGTTTTGCTCAATACAACGCGCGCGTTGATTGATTGATTCATCGTCACATGACATCTAACAAACAAACTGTCTCCCGCCAATTGTGCTAAGTGGGCAACATTTGCGAAAGCGGGCAACAATTTTGACATCAGAGGGTAACATTGCACTGTTGCCCGCTAGCGCACGTGATCAGACCGTGACAAAACGTTTCAGGAAACAAAATTCACTGTTTCCCTCGGGACCAGTCATTAAGTGTTTAATGTATAGATAAACCCCAAAAGTGTGACCAGTGCAATGGGAGGTACATTAAATGTAGTTTGCTGTCCTTTCCTGTGGTGCTGTTTATTACGCTGTACAAGGTGGTTCAAACTTTTGAGTCTGTGGATGAAATCCTAAAGTGTGACCATTCAAATGAAAGCTACTGAGCAGTACTTTCCTGTGGTACTGTTTATTATACTGTACAAGGTGGTTCAAACTTTTGAGTCTGTGGATGAAATCCTAAAGTGTGACCATTCAATTGAAAGCCACTGAGCAGTACTTTCCTGTGGTACTGTTTATTATGCAGTACAAGGTGGTTCTAACTTTTGAGTCTGTGGATGAAATCCTAAAGTGTGACCATTCAAATGAAAGCTACTGAGCAGTACTTTCCTGTGGTACAGTTTATTATGCAGTACAAGGTGGTTCTAACTTTTGAGTCTGTGAATGAAATCCTTAAGTGTGACCATTCAAATGAAAGCTACTGAGCAGTACTTTTCTGTGGCACTGTTTTCTATGCTGTACAAGGTGGTTCTAACTTTTGATTCTGTGGATAAAATCCTTAAGTGTGACCATTCAAATAAAAGCCACTGAGCAGTACTTTCCTGTGATGTTGTTACTATTCTTTAGTTATACAAGGTGGTTCTTACTTGAGAGTCTGATTGAAACACTGAAGCATAACCATTTACATTAAACCCATTACTTTTGAGTCTAAGAATAAAACCATGTAGAGTGATCATTCAGATTAAATCTACTTTCAAGGAGGATAGCCAATTTTACAAAAGATGCTCACATGTTAGGCACTCATGAAATAGTAGAAAACAAAACATTTCTTGTGAAGGGTAGATTTTACTCACTTCTAGGCCAACACTCATGCATAATTGAGTTATTGTGTAGTGCTTTAAGCCATCATTTCTTCAAGTCTTTTGTTGTTGTATTGTAGGTGAAGATGAACACATTGGCATTTCAGCAGCAGTTTCACCTTGGAGTATTTTACGCTTATGTCAAACTTAAGGAGCAAGAGTGCAGGAATATTGTTTGGATTGCTGAATGCATTGCTCAGAAAAATAAATCCAAAATTGACAACTACATTCCAATATTCTAAACTGATGAAGCATCTTCTATTAATTGAATTGAAATTATCAGCTAGCGGAATCTAGAGCTTTTTTCTTTGAGTTTCGTTAGGCAGACAGATGTAAATGTAATCAAAAAGTGTTAGTTACACTGGTGTTGCAGGTCATGGAAAGTTCTGCTCTTTGAAGTGTTTTAAATGTTATGCGAGGGCCTTTGAACATGGTTAGGACTGTAATCTCTCCAGTTTGAAACCACTTGTCTTGTTTTGTTATTTGACAATTTATTCATAGTGAGCTGGAAAAATTGAAGGTGTGGGGCAAAATAAATAGGACTAGCCATGGGTAAGCAATATCCTTGTACTGCTCCCAACTCCTTTTTTGGCCCATAGCATATTGATATCCCCGCTACATAGACTGATCCAACTGGTACAGGGTAGATTACAAAGTTTATCTGTTCAAATTGCCTCTCAGAGGTGTTAATACCAAAATATGAATCACTGAGTGATTAAATAAATAAAAGCTATACATTTTTCAAGGGGCATTTTATTCCTTTGGGGTTCTTGAGCCTTTCATCCCCAGAGTCAGTTATGAAGACATGTAGTGCTGTTCTAACTTTTGAGTCTGTGGACAAAATCCTATGGCATGTCCATTCAAATGAAACCTCTTTGGCATGGTACCATTAATAGCTGTAGTGATTGCTTGTTAATGTTGTTGTTAAGAGTAGCTGTGTCAGTGATTGTGAAATGTACTTTCAGTAGTACTTAACATACTGTTTATTCTAATTATAAAATTGTATATGAATTGTATGAGATAATGTAATAACATTAGCCAGGGTATGTTGACTTTGTTTGGCACTGTTCCAGATAAGGAGAGTGAATCTTGTTTTGTTGGGACATAAAAATGTACTTAATATTCTATTTTCTAAATGAACTGAACAGTATTCTCACTGTGTATTTGTTTTCTGAAATAGTTCCAGACAATCAACCCTTTTAAACAATTTTTACTAACTGACCATGTCAAAACACCTCAAGCCATTCCCACAAGTTGTAAATTAGTTTTTCATGCCGCTCGGCGAATCAACAGACTGCACGCACAATTTATTGGCTTTTTATTATGGTTCAGGTTTTGTTCATTCGCTGACCAAACAATGCGACTGAAATAATTTAATTCAGCAGTAATGGCATGTTTCACAGTGAGTTAGCCATTTCAATTGCCATTCTGAAAGGACTGCGTTTAACTTTAATTACAAATGACTGTTTACGTCAAGGATTGTAACAGGGAACTATAAAACAGATGATACACAATCACTGAGTTATTAAAATTAATATGGTAATATGTATTTATAATAATTATAACGAATAATTATACTGTAAGATTAATAGTTATGGACTCTTAATATTATTGTTGATAGTCACATGTAGTAAATGATGTATTAAAACCATTAACAATATATGACAATTTCTTCATTTTTTATGCTACTTTCTGTGGCACTCAGATCTTTTCCTTGAAATATATTTCTCACTCGCTTCAGCTAAGTTTTCAGATGATTTTTAAGTAATTTTAAAAAATCTGTGTTTGTTTTCTAGACTTCTTAGTCCAAGAGCAACCAGTAATGACAACACTGTCATGCAGTTGATTAACAATAGGCCATTTGCACGATGACGTCATTTGACTACTACTACCAGAATCCTTCAGTTTTTTGTTTTGTAGTGCAAATTAGGGCTATTGTTATTTAAACCGCACTGGGATTACAAAATTTAAATAAGAAAGGAAAAACGAAACGAATTCTGGTAGTAGTAGTAGTCAAATGACGTCATCGTGCAAATGGCCTATTCTTGGCTTTCACTTACGTCATATCAAAATTCAGAAGCATTAAAAAATATATTTCGAATCCAAAATGTTTATGGAATTGTAGAGAGTTTAAAACTACACAGCTTGGCCAAATTTTGAAGCGCAAAAGCATTTCGTTTAAGAGTTATAGGTGAACGAGTATTAGATATTTTTAGTAAGAAATGTATGGAGCGGCCATCTTTGTGCCCCTGAGAGCAACCTCGTTCCCAGGGTCTCTCATCTTCCCGCCCCCTGGAGCGAGAGAAGATGGGGGCGGGAAGATGAGAGACCCTGGGAACGAGGTTGCCCTGAGAGGGGCACAAAGATGGCAGCCGAAAATTCAAAGTCTTAATTACACCAAAAATCACATCGAAAAATATTGTATTTGCTATAAGCTCAATTAACTCGGCTTATAAGCACTTATAATGCAAACAATGACTTTCAGCTGATTCAATTTTGTTTATTTTCGCGGCTTATCTGAAATAGCGTGACACATTGCGTGACGCATTTAAAACCTTTGTAAATCGGAAGCAAAACATCGTTAAAACCTGAAACTTTTTGTGAAAGATTATAACACATGTATCTACATACCATGTTAGAAACAGCTTTGTAGGACGTATACTTCAGATTTTTTAATTTTTATGACGTCATGTGAAAACCAAGAATTGGTTCATGCTTTAGCGTGCACTATCGAGTTATGGAGCACGCGGGAAGTTTGGAGAGCACGAAAGAAGCCGAGGGCAACTCTAGCTTCTCGAGTGCTCTCCAGACTTCCCACGTGCTCCATAACTCGATAGTGCACAGCTAAAAGCATGAACCAATTGTTTTATAACATTGCCGGTGGAATTGTGCATCAAATCCGACGCGAAAAACGGACAACAATATCAGAAGTGATTGTTCGCGGTAAGCGAAATATTAAGCAAAATAGGAATTGGTTTTATTTGAAATTTTCTATTGAAAGCTCGAGTTTTATTTTACTGCAGTTTGAATACAAAATTCTTTATTTTTAAAAAAGAAATCACGGTCAAGAATGGCACTTTTATTTATCAGCGTGCACTATCGGGATTTTGAGCACGCTGATGTATACTGAATTTGATTGCGCGGCTCTGCTAGCTATGTTTTTATTGGCAATAGCATTGAAAAAACAACACATAAACAATGATGAACTTTATGGAGAGAGAAAGAAGACAACACTTTGCTAGAAACTGCTTTTCCAATTGTTTGTCTAATAAACAGCAAATTCCAAAAGTAGCCATTTGGATTAAACTTAACTTTTTCTTTTCTTTGACTTTTGCTTTTAGCTTCATTACATTCAGTTCGTACTTTTGAAGTTAAAATTAATTTTGTCCAAAAGTTTTTTTCTATTGGGACCACAACACACCTTTGCTATTTTGGAACAAATTTATATATTATGTTAGGACTCTACAAAGATGTGGGCAGAAGGCATTCATTTATCGTTGCAGACTTTTCAATGCATAACAAAGTCTAGCAAAATTGGTTAAAGTTGTACTTGAATTCTGTAGCATGGGTATTACTAAATTAAAGTGGGCGAAATAATGAGGTGGTCGTATTAATGGTTCGTATCAAGGTGGAGTTTATTATAATGACTTTACAGTGGCAGATCTACAAAGCAAAGAGCAAGCATGACATTAAAATGTACCAGTTTATTTAAACATTATGTGCGTCTCGCTATCTCTGTACATACGTCATTAAAGTGTTACTATAAGATAAGAATAAACCATAATTTGAGACCCTTGTACGACTAACAAGGTGTCCAAAGTTTCTTTATTCTTTAGAAAAAGTTTTTTTCCAACGGTGTAAATTAATATTCTTTATGTTTCCATGTTCAGAGCTTGGCAAATGTTCCTTATTTAAAGTACACACAGTTTCCGGCATAATTTTATAATTTTGCAATGTAAAAGACTTGACGATCTTTGCCATTTCAATGTAATAACATCAGTGTAATCTCTTCTCCCACTAGTCTCCCTAATGTCTAGGATTGCACACAAGTTATGTGGCCACTTTGTGATGTCCACATGGAGTAGCATGCCCCCCCCCCCCCCCCACCCCACCCCTGCGTGCAATCCTGGACATTACTCAATCTAACCATGTCGTAAGACTGGGTTGTGGGAGCTCCGATATAAAAATGACTTAGGTGTTGGGTAATCATTGCACCTTTTAGGGATCAAAATTGGTGGTCATGAGAACCATTTACGGTGCTAAAATGTAAAACAAAATAACGAAATTCTCACTGGTACTTTTAAAATATTTGACGATAAACCCTGTCATTTTTACATGGAATGGTTCTAACCTAAAGCACGACCTGGTCTCTCTTTAAGATCCACTCTCATACAACAATGAATAATTTTGGCAGTAATGAATTTGAATTCCTCCAATGAACTTTTGCACTTTTTATCAATGTTGGTAAAATGTTACAGTGAAATGATTGAGTTTGACTCTCTGTGTCAAAACACTTTTTAACTTGAAAAAAAAAAAATATGAACATGGGAAATTTATTTACTTTTATGGAAAAAAAAAGTTATCAGAATAACTACAGGGGCCAATTCAATAAAACTTTTACGAGTGTAATTTACAAGTGTAGCTACTGTTTTCAACCTGTGAAACAATGGCAACACTTGTAAATTACACTGTTTTATTAAATTGGCTCCAGTATGATAAGATAAATCGAGGTGGTTGAGTTTTATTTTGTTACCAAAATGACTTATTCAGGAAGCCTACAATTCCTAATCTTCTGAGTTGATATCATTCTTTCTACAGTAAAAGTAAACTTACTTATTCCTCTTTTGGTGTCCAAGACAACTGAGGCAAAATGAAAAAAATATCACTACTTAATTATCTGTTGATAGTGATGTATAATCAGCTAATTAGACATTCTCCAATTTATTTTTCTTATTTGGGAGCTAGCCTGCGTTGCAGGCTCAAGAATATGATATAGGGCACGATTTTGAGGACGCCCTTGAAAGAGAAGTATAGAATGGCTTTCTTTCATGTGTCCCCTTCATGTGTATGTCCTCAAAAATGTGTCTTATTACGCTGCCACCCACCATGCTGGCTAATTGGAGACAGAGTAATTAACAAAAGAATAATGTAACTGCATCAGTTTTGACATTTATCCTTCCTGTCCAAAATCTCTAGTGAAGTCTTCAAACTTCTTTAGGTCTGCAGAGTTTACAGTCGGTTTGGATGTGGCCAGTGACCGCAGCATGTCCGTCTGGAAAAAGAAATTAAACGACAAAAATAATAAGCTCAGTTTTAGTACAGTAGAGGGGTTTCCAATTGAGTTTTGACATTTGCTTTAGCTTTGCATCACTACGCTCTCTGATTGGTTAGAATACTTGTGCCACTCTTTTAACCAATCAGAAGTAAAACTGAGACCAATCATGAGAAGCTGGCATGCATTTTCAGCTTGACCCAGGGTGGATTTAATAGAATGGTCTCCTGAATTCTATAACCAAAGCTTTCTTATAGGAGTTGGGAGTTGGCCTATCAGTCCTAAAATATCTGAGTAATTTTACATTATGGTCGTACATGGTGTCCAAGCACAGACACGACTTAACTTTTGTCTTGAAAGTCTTGTTAAGCAAGCCATGCATCCCACCTATAATGCATTGCAAACCAAAAAACGTCTTTCGGCATGTCATGTTATTATGTCTCAGGGAAAATCAAAAATGGCGGATGTCCGACCAATTTTGCAAAATGTCTGATCAAATTGGAGGTTTGAAAGGAAACAATCATGTCCTATAAGTAAGAAAAATGATTTCCAGCACTGGTCTACTGTTGAAAGTAACAGGAAAGGGTGACTCTTTCCTTAGCCACAGAATCCAATATATATTACCATGTTAACAACTGGTTCTAGCAGCTTTTCTCCTGGTACTTGCATCCATGTCATCTCTAATGCACCAGCCTCGCCTACAAAATAAAACACAGTAAGGCCAAGCAATCTGTTTTGTTTGTTTTCTTGTTTTTAGCGGATCCAGCTAGCTAAGGTAGCAAAAAAGAAATAAAACTATTAAAATGGGTGATGAAATAGGAATGTCCCCTTATTGTCAGTCTTTATACATTCACATTCGCGTAGCTGCAGAAGTACCTTTTGTGCATGCTAACTTATAAGCGCCCTACTTGGAGAACACCTTTTCTGAGCTTTTGGGTTATCTGTTTACGAGAGGATGGACTTTAGTAAACAATTTTTAACAGTTTTCATAAACCATTCTCATACCTGGTGAACAAGGTGTTAGAAGATCATCTACTATGACATTTGGATCTTGTGGAGAGGGACCCCTCACCTGGAAAAACAAAACAAAACAAAACAAAAAAATTCAATCTACAAGTTACCATGCTTGATGTGTCAACCATTCTATTTAATAATGTACTTAGTACATGACACTGTTAGAACCACCAACCTGATGCAGATGCAAGAGGAAGTTTGGGAGAATTTAAAAGTTTGAGTGAACCACATCTGCAGACCTGTGAGATTTTGTACAGTCAAGTACTTTCAATTTCTCCCAAATTCACCCAAGTGTTTGAAACAGGTGACAGGAGAACAAAGCAACTCTTCAAGTGGTGTACAGAAGGTTGGGGTTTGATTCTCGTTGTCCCACGCTCGCGACATGATGGCCACTGTAACATTTTTCATTTCACTACCGAGCTTAAAACTTACCATCTTTATTTATGTCCAAGTTTATTATTCGATAAACTGATGTTAATGAGACCTGAGACAATTGAACTAAGCCACTCACTGCCTGCATGTAACATTTTTATTCCATAGTCCACTTGTTAATTGTATGGCCTATTGTCATGCAAATCTCACACTCTTTCAAGGCCCGAGTCCAAGCCTATAAAAAAATTCTGTAATTTCTCAATGCCAAGGTCAAGCCTGATATTGATTTAGTCACTTCATTTACAATGTATCTATCAGTTTCAAGGCAAAGTCCAATGTATGGCAATCTTTGCAAGATGTTATCAAACAAAGGTCCCAGTCAGTTCTGTCATATTTTTCCCTCGTGCTCTAACCTATAATGTAATAGCGCGTGTCCCACTCAGTCATTCTTCCATCGCTTCGCACTGAGCATCAATAATTTTTTCCCCCACCTTCCCATGCCTTGTACCTTAGTCTTTTTAAGTTTACCAGCCACAAGGTTTTTTTTGGAGCAGAATTGTTTATTAATAAATATGGCAGCAGGGAAGTGCAACCATTGGCTGCACTGTACCCCACAGTAAGGCTTAGCCCTTGGAGACAGGTCCGGAGAAATCCATTCCAGGGTGGGTACCCACGGTCCCACCTCATCTGTACTCCCCCCAGGAGGGCATCCCTCTCCTGGTTCCCTAGTTCCCCGTGACTAGGGATATGGGCCTCACCCTGTAAGGCTTAGCCCTTGGAGATAGGTCCGGAGAAATATCCATTCCAGGGTCGGTGCCCACAGTCCCACCTGATCTGTACTCCCCCCAGGAGGGCACTCCTCTCCTGGTACCTGGGGGGTTCCCCAGCGGCACTTCCCTGCCACCTTGATTTTACCCATCATCTGTGCGTTGTTGTCCTTAGTCACTATAGATACCAACCAGCCTGCCTCGAAAGAGGATCATTAACACTGCGCATGATGCCTTTGGAATTGCTGATACTAGCAGTACGCAGGATGCATGTCATATATATGAACCTAGTATATGGCCTAGCTTGCAATGAGTACCTCATAGCTCAGTTGTTAGCAAAAGTATCCAACCAGTTTATGGAAGGTTGTGGGTTCGATTCTCTTTGGGAACTCAGGCTTTTTCTTGGTCAATTAACCATCTTCTTTATTTAACACCAACTGCTTGTATTACTTGCATAAAAGAAAGCCTACAAAATGTTATGCAAATGTCGTTTTCTAAAATGGTTATGCAAAAAATAATCAGAGTGTGTTCAAAATTTTACACAATTATTATACTTTATTACAAAAGGTTTGTACCAACCACTTTAAAATGTGTTGCTTGTTGTACTTTTCTAACTGGCTGCATCATTGCATCACGGACCACAATGCTGATATCTGCTCCAGAATACCTGCCATACCAAACATTGACAAATTTTTCAATTTGTATTTTCTTTATTAAACATTGAGCCCTGAATACACACTGGGTTCAGATCAATTATTTATCAGGATTATAATTTACATCAGAAATTATAAAATACATTCAAACAATATGTTTAAAAGGACTTACCCATCTGTTTTTTCTGCTAGTTCTCGGAAATGTGTTGACTGAATGCTGTGCTTTAGGTTCCCCATATGCAGTTCAAACATCTTCACTCTGGCTGTTGCCTCTGGTAAGGGAATGTAGATCCTCTTTTCAAATCTAAAAAGGTTTAAAAAATAGCCTTTTAATCTCCTACAGTTCCACAACAATTTATGACACAGACATAGGTTTTCGGGTGGGAGTTATGTTGTGTGGCAATCCAATATAAATTCTTAGTAAACTAAAGACCCTCATTAAAAAATACTTGTAGAGCAGTGTACCTTCTTCTGATAGCAGAATCAAGAGTCCATGGAATGTTAGTGGCTCCTAATACAAGTACATCTTTATTATCAACACCAACACCTTTAACAAAGAAAGAAATACGAGATATAAATTTACTGTTTATCCACAAAGTGTGGTTTTCAAACACTGCACACATCTTATTTCTTCATTTAACTCATTGTCGATAGATGAGTTTGGGAGCTAGTGCCTAGAGAGTTGGTGGGGGGCCTTATGTGAATCAAGGCAAGCAGGGAGGTATCCATGGCCACCATGCGAGCAGGAACCACCCCTGTGCACAGCCCCACCAAGGTACTGCCGCACTGATAAATCAGAGGATAAATGATTGAAAGGAAAGTCAGTGTACAGAACATGCCTAAGTAATTGGGCAGCATGCGTCAATCTCAAAAGCAATAGATGTCTTTCATTCACCAATGTTTTTCTCACTTTTTGCCACAGACATGACATCCAATTTGGTCTGTGATCAATCATCCAATTTTGTTAAAAATTATCACTCAACAAGTGATTATAAACTGGACTCTATTCAGTCCAATTACCATTGTTATAAAGTGTCCACAGACAAATACAAACTGACCCTGCATTTGGACAAGAAACTCTGTTTTTATTCTCCTGGCTGATTCACTTTCATTTTCACTTCTGGAACCACAGAGGGAGTCCACCTCATCAATAAAGATAATGGCAGGTTTGTTATCACGCGCCAACTCAAAAAGTTGTTTTACCAGCCTGCAAAGCAAGTCATACAGGTACACTGTAATGTAAAACCTGTTCCAATTGATTGGATACAATAAACTCTCTTATGACGGACACCCCTTTATGGCAGACACCTCTGTAAGACGGACATCAATTATTGGCTGGTTCTGGTCAAATTTATCCTTAGTGGTCAGTTTCCCTACTCTAAAGACCCGTACAGCAAGCGACCGGTACTGTATGTTTGATCATCATTATGTAACAGATAAAATGTGAGCTGCAGAACTGTCTGGATCCATATTTACAATGGCTCGTCAAATGAAACCTTTTCAGCAGTACTTTTG
The DNA here is from genome assembly GCA_022457155.1 of Cladopsammia gracilis. NCBI lineage: Eukaryota > Metazoa > Cnidaria > Anthozoa > Scleractinia > Dendrophylliidae > Cladopsammia > Cladopsammia gracilis. The sequence goes on along the minus strand of JAJGOT010000057.1, from coordinate 1,975,563 downwards.
CATGGTACCATTTGTTCTAACTTTTGAGTCTTTTGACGAAATCCTATGGTGTGACCATTCAAATGAAACCTCTTCAGCAGTACTTTTGTATGGTACCATTTGTTCTAACTTTTGAGTCTTTTGACGAAATCCTATGGTGTGACCATTCATATGAAACCTCTTCAGCAGAACTTTTGTATGGTACTATTTGTTTCTCAATATTTGGAATTTGGAATTTTTCTTGAAATTTTATTTTTATTTTTATACATGTATTTTTATATTTTTATTTCTTGAGAGTTAAATGGTTAATTAACTTAATAATTAATTACTGACCTTTCACTCTCTCCAAGCCATTTGGACACCAAGTCCGATGAGGAAACCGATATAAAAGTTGAGTTGTTTGCTTCTGTGGCAACTGCCTTTGCTAGATATGATTTACCTGTCCCAGGAGGCTGGAAAAAAACATTTTTGCATTACTTACATTACATTTTAGGAAATCTATGTATCCAGCAATAAAATACACGTAAGTCAGATGCTAAAAACTAAGAAGGAGAAACTTAAAACTTTAAAAACAGTTAACTTGTTTAGTCCCAGTGTTGGATCTAAACACCTATATACAATCATGTCACCAATTAGGTTTCTCTTGGGTATTCAGCATACCTTGCATGTAGGCTCATTAGCATTTTGTTATATAGCGGTGTTAAGTTTTTCTTTAGTTTGTCAGTTTTATTTTCAACCGTTGAGTTCAACGATACGCCTCGTGCAGTACATTAGCCTCTAGCAGAGTTCTCTAGGTTCTTCTACAGCGCCGTAAGCAATGTAAGTGTCCGATTAGTTGTCAGACTTCTGCTTCGTTTCGCTTTTTGCGTTATTAATTGTACATTTTGTAAGTTAGTTATTTGTTTGTTATTTCAGTTTCAACCTCATCTAAACTCATCTCAACTCATCTCATCTCATCGCATCGTAGTTATGTCATACATCGTACTCAACCGATTATTCGATTGTCAACTCCAATTTGGAAGAATAAAAAATGAGCGTTAAATTGTTGCTGTGAAGGACATTTGTCTAGAAGTTCGCCTCCGGCGGTTACACCCAGTTTTATCGTATACCCATTACTCACTGTTGTTCAAGTTTCATCAAGCTACATGTAGTTTAGAGAAAAAAGGGGCATCCATTTCTGTTTAAAATTAAGTAAGAACCTATGAGAACATAGACAAAGATCTTACCCCATAAAGCAAAATTCCACTCCATGGTTTGCGTTTTCCTAACAGCAAAACAGGAGACTGTTAGATCCATATTAATTTTATCTATTATTGTTATGTTTTATTTAACTTGATTGAAAAATGTAAAGTGCATCTGATCATATCTTATGCATGTTAATTTGCACTATATAAGCAATAAATTATTATTATTATTTTTTTTTTAAGCACTGCTGGATAAATCACTATATAGAGGATAACACGATATTGGTTTTGTTATCGCTTACTATCTACAATGTACCAGATAGTGATTTATCTGCTATCCACTTTCTAAACAACCAATGCCTGGGATTTTACCTGGGATTTTTATCTTTCTTATAACAGGACAATAGCGATGAAGTTCATTAGACATAAATAAGTATTCCTATAAGTATTATGCATCAGGCTGGGGGTTGGGGATTGGCCCCGGCTACTACACTTCTGAGCTCCGGCTGCTTTTGTAAACAAACAAGGAAATGCTACAAAATACAACTGTACTTTCCCCGGCTACTTGTTTCTATTCCTGGCTATTTCAAAAATTATTGACAGCCTTGCCTTATGAATTATTAATGAACTTTACAATGTTTAACCCTTTTCCGGGGCATGGGCGACTATAGTCGCCTTACCCATAAGTGGCCAAAGGCAACTACAGTTGCCTTATGTTATTTGGCAAATAAAATATTTGGCCATGAAGAGAATAACAATTTGAGGACACTTGGCCATGAATTTCCATTGAACCGAATGGCAATGTTCACTGTATTACCTGTAAATAAGTGTGGGAATTTGATTGGCAGAATAACAGCTTCCTTCAGCGCTTCTTTAGCGGAATCCAACCCAGCAACATCTGACCATTGTACATTGGGTTTCTCCATTACAATCGCACCTGAGATTAAAAAAAAAATGAGAAAATGATCACTGGCCTGTCAATTAGAATGCAAAAGATTTCAAACGCTTCTTCTCTTCATAGCAAAGTGTATTACAGTTGATAAAAATATCATTGGACAGGAGTTTCAGATTTTATGACCATTTTCAGAGTAAGTTCGTAATGCGGCGAGTCTTTTTCAAATACACCACATAGTACATTTGTCAATATTGTTCCATGCTACAAGCTTTTTGATTTTTGTATGGAGTGATCACACTTCCTTTGTACAATGTTTGGACTTTAAACACATGAGACAGAAAAATGCTGTCACAGTACAGACAAATGTAGCACATGAATGACACTTTGAAATAGACCAGGGGCGGATCTAGGGGAGGGGTGCAGGGGGTGCGCACCCCTCCCCCCCCCCTCCAGAGATGACCTGCATCTTTCTAATATAACTAGTATTCTGCATAGAAAAGAAAAAAAACTATGTGGTTACATCATTCCTTAGAGGTGCACTCCCTCCTAAGAAAAATCCTGGATCTGCCCCTGTACTCACATGCAGCCTCATGATTATTACTCTGAAGGCAGCCAAAATATTTGTGCGTGTCACAGTTTACTGGGAAGAGTAGTATCAGTTACAGGGAAAACTGTTTAAACGCAATGAAGGTTTAAGTTACTCACTGTTCAACTGTCCTCTAAGTTTCTTTGTTTCAGCATCATCTTCATCATCGCTGCTATCGTCCTTACCATCCTTCCTGTTAAATATGAAAAAATGAAACTTTAGACAAGCAATTATTCTTATGATGATTACACTGTAAGTGGGATTGAGATGGGGTGAATAAAATTAATAACATTCAGTTGTAAAAATAAATAAATGTATAGAAAAATGTGGTTGTTCATATAAGTGGTGGTTTGAAATGATAGCTTTTTCTGTCACTCATGTCATGACTAGTCACTTTATATATGGATCATGACATTTCCACTGCTTACTGCTGGTCTTTATCAGACAATGGCACTGACTCGATATACCATACTGTGTATCACACACAACCTTACTGATGGTCTTCATCAAGCGATGGAGTGGATTGGTGATATATATATGTTGTGGTTCAAATTTTTCTATGGTTTAAAATTTTTCAAACCAGTTTGATTTTTATTTTCTTTTGTCTAAGATTCATTATTATATTCTGAGACAAAGGAAAACAAAAATCAAACTGGTTTGAAAAATTTTAAACCAAAGAAAAATTTGAACCACAACATATACAAAACAATGTATCACAAACAACCACAGTGACACTTCCAGTCAACCACATCACCTGATGAAGTCCAGCAGCAAGTGGTCAAAATGTCCACATCTAAAGCGACTAAATTGTGAGATAAATGAAAAAGAAAGTTATCATTAATGACAGAAATACAACAAATAGAATACAAACCCTTTATTATTGCTTTCCTTTCCACCACCAGATGATGCCACCGGCTTCTTTTTATTTTTGCCCTTCACGTACTGTTTTAGCTTCTCAGCTCGTTCAAGGTACTGAACACATTTCAGTCTTATGCTCTCTTTAGATTTATCCCCATGGGCTTCATCTTCAAACATACAAAACATAAAAATGATAAGTCAAGGCAACAAGTACTGTTATAACATAGCTAGCAGAGCCGCGCAATCAAATTCAGTATACATAAGCGCGCTCAAAATCCCGATAGTGCACGCTGATAGTGTGAGCAAATCGCTTAGCCAGAATTTTTTTTCGCACGAGCAGCCATTGTTAGCATGGGGAAAAATATCCACTGGCTATGTTGTAAAACAATTGGTTCATGCTTTTAGCTGTGCACTTTCGAGTTATGGAGCACGTGGGAAGTTTGGAGAGCACTCAACAAGCTAGAGTTGCCCAAGACGATTAAGCTTCTTTCGTGCTCTCCAAACTTCCCACGTGCTCCATAACTCGATAGTGCACGCTAAAGCATGAACCAATTGTTGATTAGTGGAATTTTTGGAACACAATTTTTTTTTTGGAGACAAGAACATGGAAAACTGTGCCTGTTATAGTGATTTTTGTTAGTTAGGTAGATAAATACTTAACCCTTTTAGTCCCAGAGTCAATTATGGAGACATGTAGTGTAGTTCTAACTTTTGAGTCTGTGGATGAAATCCTGTGGTGTGACCATTCAAATGAAACCTCTTCAGCAGTACTTTTGCATGGTATCATTAGTTTATCAGTATTTTACAAAATGAAATTTGGGATTTTTCTTGAATTTTGTTCTTTGGCACTTTTGGGAGTTAAAGGGTTAATGCACTGATAGAGAGTAGCTAGGGCAGTGTTAGGATATGCTATGTTACCGTGGAGGATCTAGACCGAAGAGAGACCTGAAAGCTCTGCCTCTTTTTTGTTTTTTTTGCTCAAGTTAAAAAAGACCTGAAGGCAACAAAACATTTTACAACATTCACACATTTGCCAACACAAGTTTGCAAACTTTGCTGTAAGAAGATATAACTTAAAGCTATGACTGGCAGCAATTGTGTTTGTACTTGTTGAGTTCAATTTGTATTCTTCTTTAATAGCTGAGTTGGGGTGAATAAGTTTACATGTATTTGTGATACATTGGTTGGAGTGATCATAATGTGAAACAGCTTTTGCTAAAGAAATTCAGAGCAAAACCAAGACGAATTTTGCAAAACCAGCATCTCACACTTTTCGCATAAAAATAACACTATAATTAAATGATCTAAAATAACACAGGCCGGGGTTCATTTGTAATATTTTTTGATTAAGCGTTTAAGAATCACTACAAAACCACTATCAATAAACAGTGATCATGCACAAAAACAACAACAGACATGTCTCGTATGTAGACGAACAGCTGTAAAAGAACTTGACATAAAAAAGAAACAACCACAGAAGGAAATTAAGTTGTCCGGTGATTGCTTACATTTTATGGCATGCAGAAAATACTCCACTCCGTGTTCATAAAGTCTCAGAGCTTCCTCGTAATTTCCAGCTTTATCTTCGTCTGTAGCTTTTGTGACAATGTCGATTGCTTTCTGTAAACACCAAACATCAACGTGTGAGTAAAGCTGCAACCATTTCGCAAGGAACTTTAACTAGTAGGCATAATTTGAAGCTAAGTTTTTGCTTCTGTTCGTCGCTACTTTTCTGTTGCGAATCGAGCACATTTGGAAAAAAGTTATTTTGGAAAATTACTTTCTAAAAAGTAAAGAAGATGATCACCTTTAGATTGTCTCCGGACATAGCCGAAATCGAAGCTAGCTAGCCCAAACAGTCTTAGCAAAGAAGAAACAAATCCTCTGCGAAATCTCGCAGGAACTAAAATGGCTGCCCAAGCAAAGTTTATTTGGAAATCCACTGGTCTCTACTGCGGGCGCAAGCCCCGTCAACTCCAAAAATATGCTCTTTTTTGGGATCTTGACGTAATCGATGACGTAAGGCATGACGAGACAAACTCGTACCAGATTCTCTCACTCTTTTAAAAAAATGTCTTCGTGCTTTTTGACCAGCGGACGATGCTATTAGGCGCCATTTTGAAAACAAGTAAAAAATTGGCAAGATGCAATGGGTTTTTGTTGTGCCTGGTTTTTCAGCACCAATGTGCCTGAATCGTGCTTTACCACAGAGCTTCATGGAGATGGATTTCAACAGAGATGACAAAACAAACATCTGTGATCGATGTGGTCAAAATTGAGGAGAAATCTCCTTCGAGTTCACTCCGACAAACTCGAGTAAAATTTTAACGATGGCGACTGAAGATAACAAAGGAAGCAGCTACGATGTCGTTTCCAGTTCTTTTCCTAAAGAGATCTGCTATATAGACGCGCAGATTAATAGTCTGTTTGACGTTCATCTTAACCCTGGTTTGATTTCCATAAATCTGCACTGTAATAACATTGCAGTGATAGAAAACCTTGATAGACTAAAGAACCTTAAACATCTCGATCTGTCGTCCAATCATATTACAAGAATGCAAGGACTTAGTGGTCTGAAAAGTCTTAAGACGCTTAATTTGTCCTGCAATGATTTGCAGATTGTTGAAGGACTCGAAAATATGAGGTACCGATTGTGCTATGGTATGGTCGGGGTGTGCAGCATGCGGTAATGACGGGGGTGGGGGGGGGGAGGTCATAGAAAGGCATGCTTATAAGTGCATATATAAAGACTCAAAATACAGTCAACTCTCTCAAAGTGGGAACAATAATAATAATAATCGAATATTTATCCAGGATAACCCTTCAGTACTAATAGTACTGTGACCTCTATAAGGCAGACACTTCTTCAAGGCAGACAGCTAGGGCTGGTCAAGGGTGTCAGCCTCTGAGAGAGTTCACCGTGGGTGAAATTTCCTTTGTGCAAGTTGTCATTGGTAAATTATTTCTCAGTAACTATTATAGCGCGAAAGCGCGCATGATATCGCCTAATTCTTAGCCAAGTCAGCTAAAATTTGGCAATGTCACGCAAGCTTGAGCATAATAATAGTTTTATAATTCAACACATTGATAACAAAGCACAGTTTGAAGAAAAAATATTTAGGCCTGTCAAAATGTGAAATTTACCTCCATCGTTTGATATACGTCATGTAGACATAGCGTATATCTGGGCAGTGTATCAATGTGTTGAATTATAACTTATTGAATTATAACTATAATTGAATTGCAGCTGAACCCTTGGGGTTGTTCCAACACAAACATCAACATTTCTAAAGTGCAGTTCAATCAGGAATCTGATTGCCACAGATTTGTCAGTCTAACTGTTTAAGAATTACATGTACCATGATTGCTAAAGAAAGGCCACATACTTAATTTACTCTTTTTTCTATTTTTTTGTCCTTTCAGGAATCTAATCAAACTTGACTTGTCCTACAATATAATCAACAATCTCTCAGGTTTGAAGAAGCTTCATGGACCTGGCTTTAGTTTACAAACCCTTTATCTCCAAGGAAACCAGCTCAGATACCTTGATCATGTGATAAACTCTCTTAGTGGGTGCAGAATGCTCAAGGAATTAACATTGTCACAGTATGGAGAAGCTAACCCTGTGTGCGAGATGTCGGGTTACAGATCCAGTGTACTTACAGCTTTGAAAATGCTTGAAGTTTTAGATGGACTTGATCGGAGTGGGAAACCAGCGGCAACTAAAAACGATATATTCAGTATTCCAGGTACAATATTTTGCTAACATGCTATTTTTCCATGAACAGAAGCCATCCTTTTCGATATCCATCTTGAATAATTGTTGCAGTTTTTTAAAAGCATTTGCTCCTAAATATGTACAATACAATACAATACAATACAATACAATAAACCTTTATTTTCCATGAACCATACACTTAGCTATCCAGCTAATTTACAGGTACAGCCACAAAATAAAATAAAAAAATAATAATCACCAATTTATCACCAGCCTTGAATGATGATTCATCTCAAACAATACTCTGGTTATCATTCCTGGAATTATGGACCCTTGTGACAATTGGGGACAATAAATAATACTCTAACGTTAGTTGAGTGTAATTATTACCGATAATTATATTATAAATTTGTAGCTGATCTTATTGTTTTCGACCCTATTCCTGGCTTCAGATGTGGGGAACAAAGAACTAACTAAAAGAGAGTCTCCTCTTCTTAGTTTCCACCTTTTTCCCTTTGTCTGGGAAGCTCCCCACCACCTAAACATCCAGTTTGGATGATTTATTTTATGAGTTTACAGTGTAGCATGACTTAATAATGTCATTATTTTGTTATTTTGAAGAAATGGATGACTATCTAGAATACCTCAGATCAGAAAGTTCTAGTGAGAGCCCTTTGGTAAGTGAGTTTTGTGATAAAACAAGAAGTAGGTCTGTAAATGTTAAAGTGGCTGATAACTAGGTGAAAAACCCAGGATAAAGAAGATCCTAAAAAGAGGATTCAAAATTTTGTCTGAGGGTAACTGTTGTACAGAGGTTCATGCACGCACCTGAAGTCTCTGTAAATTAATCTGGATGAATACATGGGCCCTGCCTTATGAAATCCTTACCCATTTTTAGACCAAAATACATCTCTCTCCCTAATGTACTTACAGACTTCACCCCTAAATCAATACCCATTTTCAGACCTACCGCAACCTAGCCTACAAAGCAGGCATATTTGGGGGACGAATGAGTGCTGAATTAAACCGCAGACGGCTGAGGCGAGTCAAAAGACTTGACCAAGGCTATGGGAGTCAGGCTGGAAGGCAAAGGAGAGGGGAGGAGGAGAGAAAAGAAAAATACACCTGCCTGCACTCATTGCTCATTTGGGAAACTCCGTTCATTGATAAACAGAGTTCCTGATTGGTGAGGAAGGTCACCTTTCCATTGATGCCTGTCAGGCTTTGGCAAAATCAAGGAAAGCGATGTTTCGTCATCAGTTTACTCTGCAGCAAGTTTGGCAATGCCCAGACAAATCTTTACACACAAATTGTTTTTTAGCACATTTTTAACATTGTGATAAGAGTTTGAACATAAAACAATCAATATTCGACTGTGTTTGATCACCCGAGAAGACACCACAGGCCTGAATTGTACGTTTTTGATAGCTTCAGGATTCTCCCTAACTGAATGATGTTTTTAATGCATGATGAATGAATGAATGATGTTTTAATAATTTTAATATTAATTATTTATATCTGGGTATTTTATAAAAATCTTCTGAACATAACCTTTACAGTAACGACTGTACAAAAACTCCGGTGTGATATTTTTGCCATGAATACTCCCACTGTCAAATGCTTGTCTGGCTTTTGGATGCAATTACGCAAATAGTAACACGGCTGATTTAATTACAACGGCATGGCAAACCACAATTTTCTCCTTTGACAACAGAGGTATAAATTCAATTAATGTCTTGGTGATTCTATTTTCATAAAGAGGGCGCCAATGAAGTTAAAAGCCTGCAACTAAAAAGGAAAAAAATCAAACACAGCCATTTTGAATACAGTAGTTGCGTGCGAACTATTTGTCCCTAGGGATAAAGCGCGGTATGTGATCAAATGGATTATGTAAGAGGGGGGTGTTTCCTGATTTCACAGGCCTTGCGGGCAGGCATTTTTTCTTTCTCTTCCCCGCCTCCCACTCCTTTCTCTCCTCCCAGCCTCCGACATTTTGCAAAAACCAAAATAACAACCAAACACTAAATTCAGCACTCACCCGCCAAATAACAAAACAAAAGTAAAAAAAAGCCTGTGCTGCAGGCTAACCGCAACCCTAAATCAATAGTTTTAACTGGAAATTAAAAATTGCCCATGTCCAGACCTACCACAACCCTAAATTGAAACCTATTATCAGATCAAAATGCCAACCCCCCCCCAACCCCTCCACGCCTTGGGAGATCAATGCTCAATCAACAGAGCTTAAAGGGCTACTACGATCAAATTTTTGATTTTCATTTTTTTACATTTTCGTGTACTATTAGACTTCCTTACTCATCTTGCCAAATTTCAATTCATTACGAACATCAGAAGTCATTTAATTTTAACATTTATTTCCGAGAATTTACGGCCGCCATTAAAAAACCTTGTTCCAAGGCTTGGTTGCGAATGGGAGAAAGTGACGTAAAAGACTCAAACATACCTCACGGGTTGAAATTATAATAACAATAAGTGTTGAAAATCACGCGAAAAGCAACAAAAACTTTAGACTCGTTCTTCGTGCAATTTTCTATGCTGATTGTTATTATAATTTCAACCCGTGAGGTATGTTTGAGTCTTTTACGTCACTTTCTCCCATTCGCAACCAAGCCTTGGAACAAGGTTTTTTAATGGCGGCCGTAAATTCTCGGAAATAAATGTTAAAATTAAATGACTTCTGATGTGCCTAATGAATTGAAATTTGGCAAGATGAGTAAGGAAGTCTAATAGTACACGAAAATGTAAAAAAATGAAAATCAAAAATTTGATCGTAGTAGCACTTTAACAAGGTGGAAATGTCTACTCTTTCTGTTTCTTGTAGAAAGATTCTAAGTATGAAGTTATTACTCCAAGAATTGACTCAGCACTGGATAGATTCCGACAGCGAGAAACACTGTCATCAGAAACAGATGTAGGCGAGGAAAGACGAATGGAAGAGTCTCCAGTGGTATTTATAATGATGCTTAAAAAATATAGAACTAGTCCAAAAAAATCTAATGTGACTATTATTTTGGTATGGAAAGACACAGTAAACATGAAAAATGCTACAAAGTTACTATGCATGGCTTTTCCTGCAACCTTGGTTGAATCTCATCCTTGCTCCATGGGTTTTCTCCAAGTACTCTGACCAGTTTTCCTTCCTCCACAAAAAAATTCCAATTCAATCCACAAGCAGCACAAGTAAGAGCCACTTTTTGGATTCCATTGAAATTCCCATTTATTTATTTATTTATTTATTTATTTATTTTGCAGAAGCAGCCCTCTGGTAGAGTAAGCCTGTCAGCTGATCATGAAGTTCGTTTAGAGACCCTTGAACATCAGCTCACTCGACTTATACATAACACTGTAAGTTGAGTGTGACTCAGGGCCCATCTCTCTCTGGGTTGTAGATTAAAGCCTGGTTCCAATAATGACATAACAACATAAGAACATGGACATAACATAAAGAAAAGATCAGTTTTTAGCTTTAGCTTTAGCTTTATGTTGTGTTGTTCACACTGGTGACATCATCATCATCTGTTCGGCATGATCGGATGCATTTTAACTAACTTTTGCTACTCTTTCCACTGATCTATAGCATTAGGGAGGTCACATCTACACTGTAGTCATTCCAGTGTCGGTCTCCAACTGGTCAATATAAGTTCTTGCCAGTCGTCCCCTTGTTATGTTACCATGACATTGATACTAAGTTGTATTTTGCATTTGTGCGACCTCGCCGTTTTCTTGTTATGTCACTAGTGTGAACCAGGCATAAGAGATCATTTCAGTTCGGTCCATTTTGATTCTAGTTCTGTGAAAAAAATTGTCAACCATGACCACTCAGTAAAGAGAAATGATCAGACATTATTTTATAATTTTGATATTGGAGATGTAAAGATGAAGTTGATGGTCACGTGAGACTAAACATATTCATATCCATTTTCAGGAAAGAACCCATGCCACAAGTCAAGCTGGAAAAAAGACGGTCAGAGTGGGTAGGTTCACCAGTAGATCATAATGAAAGCAAATTCTGGCTGAATTTGAGCTTAGAAGTTTAAGGGGCTGTGAAACGGGGAGTTTGAGCTACTAAAACATACACCATGAGAAAGTAATCAAGTACTATATAGTAGATGGAGGTTCTGCGACATGCCTTACAGGAAAGCTTATTTTGCCCCATGGGTTTCCCCACTGCCGCCCATGGGAAGAGGTGGGGAGACCACTGGGGCAAAATATGCTTTCCTGACGAGGGACAGAACCCCCATCCAATATACTACTAATCAACCAATTGTTGAAAGAGGAACAAATCATGGTCTTTTCTAGGCCATTTTGGAAACGAAAATGTGAGACTACTTGAAAAACGTTAGGCTGAGTTTTTTCAAATTGAATACAATCATGCAGACCCTGCCCATCTATGACTAGAGACACTCATCTACAGTTCCGTTACACTAGGGTGGTAATTTATCACTGTCAAAACGTGTTGAATACGATTCCTTGTTTTATTTTGATTAGAAAACAGCAACTCGGATGATTCTGAATCAAATGAACATCCTGATAAAAGAATAAAGCAAGTTCAACGATCGCCCAAAGCTAAACGAAAGCTGCAGGCCCCAGTCACCAGAAAGGGACAATCTAAAGCGCGCACCAAACCATCAGTTCATGTCACTGTTGAGTCAACAAGTTCTACATCACCGACGGATGAACAAGTTCGGAATCTGGCAATAAAAGGCAAAGCAGTGAAAGGGCGGACTGTCAGGGATCCACAAGACGATGAGACATTTCTGGTCAGTTGATTCACGGCACTTTTTCTTTATTCTTTTCTTTCACTTTTTCATTATTCCCAGTAATCCGCGACACCCATCGAATATTTTGGCCGCCTTCAAATGATGCATCACGTGGTACGTTTGTACAGACAAATTTCTCTATTACTCGCGCCACTTAGCAACCAATCAGAAGTAAAACCAAAACCACTCGTGACTTACTCGCACGCATTTTCCCGCGCTTAGCGCCGGCTACATGTATTTTCTTTGAGTTCTGATTGGTTCATTTGATTGTCTGCGTCAGTTGTGATTGACCAGAGTAATGACTTTGGTTTTGGTTTTACGACACTTCATCTTTAGTCACTGATTCAAGAACTAGACTCAGAGCGCGAGCGACGGTGGAAAGCTGAGCAGGCTGCAAGGAAAATGGTGGATGCAGTGAAAGAGCTTCAGTTGAAAGGTTTGTATGGCATGCAGCTTCTTCTCTTCATAACTCACAGTTAAAATGTTGTCAGTTGGGAATAATGGACAGTACGACAAAATCACGGCTTAGGCTGAATCACGTAAAGGAAACAATCAAACACGAAACAGAAGTGCGCGAGTCACTAACGTCACAATCAAACACAAAGCATAAAGCGCGCCAGTCACTAACGTCACAATCAAACACGAAACAGAAAGCGCGCCAGTCACTAACGTCACAATCAAACACGAAACAGAAAGCGCGCAAGTCACTAACGTCACAATCAAACACGAAACAGAAAGCGCGCGAGTCAATAACGTCACAATCAAACACGAAACAGAAAGCGCGCGATCACTAACGTAACAATCAAACACGAAACAGAAAGCGCGCGATCACTAACGTAACAATCAAACACGACACAGAAAGCGCGCGAGTCACTAAACGTAACAATTACTTGTTTGCTTACTTTTTGCAATTTTTGTTGTGGCATCTAAACTTCACTTCGTGTAGCCTTCACACGGCTTAAATTTGCAATTTAAGACTAAAGTTTACAAACACGTTATCACGCACATGTATTGTTTTCAGGGCTAAGGTCCATTGTTCTGTTGTTTGTTCTATTGTTTTCTCAGCCAATCCTGCGAGGCGTTCCGAGATACCGCCTCCAACGGTCGTATGAAAAGGAAAACTTTTTTTACACGTGCCAACTTGTATTTCGAACAACACTTTGCTATTTTAGTTTGCCTTTGTGAAGGCGGCTTTAGTTTCAACTCATATTTTATTTTGTTGTGAACAGAGGCCGAGGAAAAGAAACTAAGAGAAGCTTCACTGGCGGCCAGCAGTCGGTTGAAACGTGCTCTGCTCAAAGAAAAGGAAACCAAAGAATCCCTGCAGAAAACTCTAAATGAAGTGCAGGTGGGAAGCACGGTGTTTTAAGCGCATTTTTTAATTTGCGAGTAGAAAAGGAATGCCCCCCCCCCCCCCCCCCAACTTGCAACCTATGGGCCGGTTATTTAAATGAAGTTTAGACGGTATTTAACAAAACCGCGGTCTTACCCAATTTTAATCTGGCCAACCCTAATATTTCAATATTTCAACGTTATTTACTGTAAACAATGTCAAGAAGGCATATAGCACAGACTAGAAAAAACATTTATTTTCTTAAAATAACTAACTTTTAAACAGATATCGAGGTCCACCAATTTTCTTAAACCGCGGTCTAAGTTAGAAAAAATAACCGAAAAAATAACCGGCCCTATGAGTTTAAGTTTTTTCAACAGAATGATGCGAACTATTTGATTTTCCAACGGGAATTTCGGATAACGATTTCTTCTTGTATGTGGAAACTGAATTTGAGAGTGTTCGATACGTTCATTAACGTGGCTCGTTCTGAAGAAGATGGTTATAATTGAACACTGATAAATACTTTGTTTCCCCACCACCCGAGCCATCAGCCGTTAGATAGTTCGAGTTATTGGAGGTTGAATTACTGTTGGAGAGTTAAGCAGTGACTTACTCTTTTCTTTATAGGGACAAAATGTTGAGCTTAGTGAAGAAGTAAAAAGGTTAAAAGAGAGCGAAGAAGATCAACAGAGAGCTTTGCGGGCCTTGGAGCAGGCTGCGACGAAGATGGAGACGGATAAGATTAAGCAACACGCAGAGGCGGTTAGTAATTCTCCAAAAATGGCAGACTGGACGTAGAACTAGTTTTCTGCCCTTCAGTTTCGACTGTAACTTGTCTTCACTACTAGCTATAAATGACCTTTTGAAAACATTTTTAAACAGAGAAATGAAATTTTAATCCGGGATTAGCGTTAATCGGCGTTCGAACAACCGGACTATAAAAGTCATCGGGAATTTAGAAAATTGTGTTTTGGGAAATATCAATGAATTTCGAATTGTTGTAAAGTTTGTTTTCAGCTTGTGATTGAAAAAAAAAAAGAAGAAATTTCGGAGCCTTTGTGTGTCAAGCATTGAAACTTCCGTTTACTTGGACATTTCAAAAGTCATTGAATTTTGATTTCTCGTAGTTTCTGTGTGAACCCTGTTTGAGCTATGGCTTCACCTACTACTGCCAGTCAAAAGATACAATGAAAACCAGCTGTAGTTTGAAAGTCTCTAGACATAGAGCTCCACATTAGCCACCCATGCACAGCTGTTGTTGTCATCTATGCTTGTCTCACTCTCGATTGTGTTGCAGGTTTCTCAACTACAACAGGAGCAGATGAAAGTTGGCGCCTTTACAAAGGAGGCAGAACTGTTAAAACACTCAGTTAAACAACTGAAAGGCCAAGTTCATCAACTGCAGGAGCTGCTTGCTAACAGAGAACAGGAACACAGGTAAATCCGACAATAGTGTTACAAATTTGGGCTTAATTGCAGACTACCCGGCCCACTAAATATCCAACCTAAAGGAAACGAGTCCCGCAGTCCCGCAGTCCCGCAGTCGTGTTCTGATGCTGCTCCCGCAGTCCCGTAGTTGTCAAATTGATAACAACTCCGTGCATGTATATTCCTCGTTCTAAAGGCGTGTTGTGCGAAAGGTAGCCGGATTACACAGATATTCCTCTTTCTAAACGCGAGTTACACCAAAGGTTAATGTAGTACATGGATATTTCTCGTTCTAAAAGCTTGTTGCACGAAAGGTGGCCCATTCATCGACTACGGGTCTGCGGGAGCACTCGTTTTACTGACACTTAAATATGCATCGACTACGGGACTGCAGGACTGGGGGGAGGACTCGTTTTAACTATTCATCGACTGCGGGAGCACTCGTTTAACTAGACTTAACTATTCACCATAGTTTGGTGACTGAGCAGTACATTAGTGCAGTATGAAATTGGCCGGGTATTCTGCAATCGCTCCCAAACTCGATCATACAAGCAGACCAGGTGAACATTTTGCTTTTTTGCAGGAAAGCCGTGGAAGGCCTGGTACGAGTTGATAGTCAGGAGATGCGGGTGATAGTGGATCGGGAGGTCGCTAAGCAGGAGACCGTTCATCAGCAGATCATTAGAGAATATCAAGACAAGTAAGAAACCAGTTTAACGGGTTGAGTTGTTGCTAAGTAACTCAACGGATCCAAATGATGACCAATGATAGTAATATGGCGTGATACCCTCAGGCTTTTCTTAGTGCTTATGCTTGTGTTTTTCAAAAAATGTCATTTGTTCATCGCCATTATAGTTTCTACTGACTGTACCATTACAGGTTAAATAAGCGAGATCTGGAATATGCTGCCCTTGAAGACGAGTTTAGAATGGGTCTTCAGATCGAGGCTAACCGATTCAGAGAGGTGGGTCCTTGTTGAGCAAATGACTGTGGAACTAAGTTATGGTGCGATTTAATTGATTTACGCTTGTCAAATTCTACACCACCCACTTACCTTGAGTTACAGTCGTTATTTTCTTAGTTACTAAGATAGAGCGAGAGAGTCCAGGGTCCTAAGCTGTACAACTGACTCAAAAACCTCGTACCTCGTACCTCGTACCTCGTACCTCGTACCTACCTCGATGTTTTCAACAAACCCACAGACATTGCAAATCAATAAACCAATCTTGAGTACCGGTAGCATGTTACGGCTTCATATGGTTCTTTATGATTGTCTAGAGTAATTACTTAATATGTTTTGGTTTATGGCAGTTACTGCAGCTAAAGTGAGTAGCAAATATTTCAAAGGTCATACTTTTGTTTTCTTTCCTTACCTATTAGCTACAAGAAGCGTTTGAGCGAGTGAGTGACGAGAGTGCTCAACAGAAAGAAGCACTACACACTGTTAAACAAAAGGAAAGCAAAGCCACTAATATGGTCAACGAACTCACAGCGGTAAGGTTCCTCTACAACCTGATTAACGACTTCCTTTTTCCTTGCCAATATACGTCCCTTTCACACTTGACTATAACAATTTCATTGCTTAGTATTGTAGCCGGGCAACGAAGACCTGTTTTTAGTGAGCCCGCAATTTTTAGAGGATACGTTGCTAAGTGACATGAGATGTTCTTATGACGTCATTATGATATGTCAACTTTTAGCGTACTCGGTCCTTATGACGTCAGTCGAGAATACCGACGTCAGTCGAGAATACCAAGTAACAAGTGACCAGAATCAACAAAGTTACGATAACCCAGCTTACTTGATTTTATTTTGCTTCATTTTTTGTACTTAGATGGTAAAGGAGCAGCGCGGAAGAATCACTGAACTATCTCGAGGAAGACAAGAAATAGTCGGAGATTACAAAGTATGTTGAAATTATTTACTCGTCTAAAAGATAAACGCATTATTTCATGACCCATAAATACATCAGATGATATGGACATAATAACGATAAAAAAACATCACCAGGAATAACTCAACTGCACGTTCCCAGGGATAACCCCATTTTCAATGATAATCACTACCCCAGGGGTAATCACATCATCCGAGGGATAATTACATCACCCCACAGGTTAGCACATTATTCCAAGGGTAATCACTTATCCAACAGATATTATTTCGTCTGAGGGGCATGACAACATCATCCCAGGGATAGTCATATCAACCCCAGCAACTGCATGTGCATGCCCTGTCATCATTTTAATTTTTTTTTTGCAGGAAAGAATCCAAAGTTTAGAGAAACAGCAGGGCGAAGCCAATAAACAGCTGTCAAAACTAGAAGTACTAGAACAGGTCAGCTTAACCTTAAATCGGAAATGTAACGAGTGCAGCAATTTTCAGACGCCAGATAAGTATTCATTATTGTTTTTTAGGGATTTTTCTACGTCGTTGGAGTGTTTTTAATTATATATGTGTCTTGTTTATTTTAGGACAAAGCCAAGTTATCGGCCCAGATTCGAGCTCAAGGATCGGTGATTGAAGGTTTGAGAACGGAGAGAAAACTATGGAGCGAAGAGCTCGCACAACAAGGTGACATTTCTTTTTATCCAAACACACAAAGTTAGCGCTACTTTTAAAGGGGCTATGTCGCAAGGTGAGTTTGCGCAATGAGTTCCTGTCAAGTGACGCCACCTGACGTCACACATGTCAAATTTGTATTGTTCCCTCCCGGATCGCGGCAAGTTTTATCGCGCTTGCACTCCTGTCGAACCACGCGAGGTAAACAAACACACGATCGATTTCGCTTATAAATTCCTCCCCAACTTCCACCACTACTGGAAGACATCGAATTTTTCGAAGGTACGACTAAGAAATTATTTACCAAAAATCTAGCCAAGAAAATACTCTAACTAATTTGTAAACTTGAGATCTATCCTTCCACGCAATACGACGGGATGGAACGGATTGCAGCGAATTCGACAGTAATGGCCGCCAACTTGATAAAAAGCCACCGGACGTTTTTCAAGTTGTTAGTACCCAGTACTCACCCGCCATCCTCGCGACATAGCCCCTTTAAGGCCCGGTCAAACGAACGCAACATTTCAACGCAACATCTTGCAACATTGTTGCGCGCAACTTGTTAACACGCGTTTGGCCATCCTGTTGCAACATGTTGGATGGTGTTTGATCAAATTTGACCATTTTAAAAATTGATCCAACACCGTCGAACATGTTGCAACATGTTGTAACAGGGTGGCCAAACGCGTGTAACACGTTGCGCGCAACGATGTTGCAAGATGTTGCGTTGAACTGCTAAGAACGTGCCGTACTTGTCTTTCAGTCATGGGGTGGTTTTCAAAACATTGTCTTAAAACCAAAACCAAAAGAAAGACTCTGTCCAATTAAAACAGACGCAGACAATCCAATGAAACAATCAGGACTTACAACAAATGCATGTAGCTGACACCAAGCGCGGGAAAACACGTGCAAATATATCATGATTGGTCTTGGTTTTACTTCTGATTGGTTGAGAAAGAGGCGCGAGTTTCTAAACCAATCACAAAGCTTAGTAATGCAAAACCAATTGCTTTCGATCCGACACTCAATTGAAGACCGCTATTGTTGTTGTCATCAGGAGCATCACTGGCCCAGGATCGCGGGCGAATGGAAGCCCGCATTGAAGCACTAACGGCCGAGGTCAGCGGACTCAAGAAAGAAAGCCAGGTAACACAACCACTAGACTACGGGTACTCCCTCTTTTTTCTCAAGGATAGTCCAGCGGGTTATCACGCGAGCGCGCGCGAAAATCGCTTCCCGCGGGGAGACGCGGGAGGTGATTGTTGCGATCGCTCGCGTGACCACCCGCGCTTGCGTCAAGTTTGTGTCAGTAGTGTGTCATGTTCCCTTTGAGTTATTATGTTGTTGGAATTATTTATTTGTTTCAGAGTGCTAATGAAACAATAGCTATCAAGTCGAAAGTAATAGAGGACCAGACAGACACCATTAGAAAACTTAAACAGGTCAGTTTACGAAACGAAAAGGAAACATTTGCGGGGTACGGGGTATTTTATTGTTTCGTACCTCATTAATTGGGTAATTCCTTCTTTTGTTTTGGTGTCTAGCCCGTGTGGCAGGCGCTCGAAAGGGGATTGAAAGAGGGAATTTGCGTTAACGCGCGGAGCGTGAAGAGAGAGCACGTACAGAGGGAACGAGGAAGGTAAACTGTTCCCTACGTTTGAGCTCTTCGGCATCTCGCTTCCGGTTCCCGTGCACTCGCGAATCCATCCTTTCTCCCTCTCGTTTCTAGTGCGTGACACAAAGGCTAAACATTTACGAGGAGGATTGTATCAAATGGTATAAATGCGGTTGTTAAATCGTGTTTTCTGTTATTTAGAAACTCGCAGATCAAGACTCCGACTTGCGCCAGAAAACAGAAGACCGTAAGACACGTGAACGAAACCTTGAACAGCAGTTAGCAACTGAGTCTGCCGCCAGTCAGGAGCTGCAGGTCAGATCTGCTACTCAATTCTCTTCACTTTTGCTCTACTATTGTCAGTAATCGGTACTTTCCTGTGGTGCTGTTTATTTAGCGGTACAAGTGGTTCTAACTTTTGAGTCTGTGGATGAAATCCTAAAGTGGGATCATTCAGATTATAGCTGCTTCGCAGTACTTTCCTGTAGTGCTGGGCCGGGTTGTTCAAAGCGCGGTTAAGCTAACCCAGGGTTAGCATCAATTTTGATTCCAGTTAAATACTCATTGTCCTCAATCAATGGAGATTTTTCGAAAGTATTTTCGCCCTTTAGTTTCGTCTCTGACTGGTCTTCGCATGTGACTTATAGTTAGCTTTTGAAAACACTTTTAACAAGAGAAACTAAATCATCGGCTAAGTTTTAAACTTGGATTAGCGTTAACCGGCTTTCGAACAACCGGACCCTGTTTATTATCAGTGCTGTACAAAGTGATTCTAATTTTTGCGTTTGAGGTTGAAATCCTTAAGTGTGATCAAAGCTTATGAGTAGTACTTTCCTGTGGTGCTGTACAAAGTGGTTCTACGTTTTTTGAATGTATTAAATCCTCTACTGCACATCCACAGCTGTTTTCTTGTATGTCTGCTATACAGATATAGGCGATATCGATATAGGCGGTTTTTTAAGTGGGTGCCAAATAAAAACCCACGAAATTTCTTTGGACACTCAATTGAAAATCGCTATGTTTGACCCGCTTCATTTTTTGCTCACTATTGAACAGGAGCAAGTGGACGCACTTATAGATCGCAAAGAATCGCTCAAACAAGAACTGAACAAGACACAAGAAGAACTACAAACTAGCAAAGAAAACCACAGGTTTGTTTACAGTCTGATCGGATGGAGATTGACATGCATATTTGGGTGTCGTCTGTGCAATCGTTAAGTCGCCAGCTTAAGACGCATTCATAGGCCAAAGTAAAGTAGACAAACTTGTGTTGGCGTGTGTGAACGTGATATTAACAGTTGGCAAACAATTTCGCCAACCTTTTGGATTTGGAAAACTCGTATTTGACGTGTGAACGTTTGATGTAACTCCATTTTGTGCAACCTCGTTTCACATGGTCTTCTTTCTTCCTTCCTGGAGATTTAAGACCCCCTGAAAACGAGATTGTGGTACGTGGAAGTTTGTGTGAAAATACGAGGTTGTCAACAATTTGGACGTTTCGGGAGATTTTTTCATTCTATGTTGCACATTTGAGAGCTGAAAGTTTTCAGTAGGAGCCCTTTTTTTTCCTCATCCAACCTTATTTTCTATTTCTGCCTTTGCAGGACACTGAAGATTAAATGGCAGGAGAAGAGCGAACTCATAAGCAGGCTGGAGAAGGAAGTTGTCGAAATGCGAAACAGCTTTAAAGAAAAAGAGAAAACGTTGACTGAAGAAAGAGACAAAGCCATTAAGGCAGCCGAGTACGTATAACACATAACATGCTTCGGTTTCATTTAACTGTAGCCGACAAACACGCTAGCACGAATTGAATATTGTACAAGAGAAATTTTGCAGTTTAGTCAACAGTCGCAGCAAGCGACGTGCGAATATTTTACACAACGTGGGAGTAAGGTTCCTTTGTCGACTGAATCCCGTTTCAACCAATGGAAAGTATATTAAAATAGGTTTTCAATGGACTGGGGTAAAACGACAGACGCAGACAAATTTCAAGCGCGGGAAAAACGTGCAAGCAAGTCACGATCAGTGTTGTTCTAACTGCTGATTGGTCGAAACTGTGGCGCACGTTTTCTTAACCAATCATGGCACTCAGCTGAAAACCAGTCATTTACACGGTCTATTTTTCGTTTTGTTTGTTTAGTTCCGCTGTAGAAAGATTAAAAGTGTGTGACGATGCCTTCCGCAAACAACTGGAACAGGAAAGACAGGCTCACGAACAGCAAATTCAAACATTGAACAGTGAGAGGCAGCAAGAGATGGAACAGGCTAACAACAGGGTGAGATACAAACTACACGAGATTTTTGGCGCGCTCTACAATGCAACTTTTGTCGCAATTGTACACTAGTGGTTTGAAGGTGCAACTTGCGCGTAAGAAAATTGCATCGAGAAGTGCGACAAAATTACACAAAAAAAAATAGTATATTTAAGGGGCCTTTATGCCATTTGAAAACGCTGTTAAAATGGCCTGCACAATGGGCGCTTTGGGGGTGCGCGAGCACGAGGCACGTGAGGGGATCCACCGCGGTCAAACGTCCGAGGCGTTTTCCGTTTTATTTAGTGGGATTTTATTTAATATTAAATGGAAATATGGGCAATGATGTATAAAATAAATTAGTTGACGTAAACTTTCTTTTAATTTTTCTCAAAATGATGAGTTTTTCCCGTTGAAAACTGACCAAAACTCTTTGCGCCTGATCGAAATTATGTTGGCAAGTGGCGCCGACAATTCTACAGTTCACAGTTTCTAATCGCTTAGAACTTTTTTGGTAAATTGACAGTGTATTGGCAATATATTAAACTTTAAACAGTGAAAATGACAACCTTAACTTTTAAGTCCTTTGCTTAACTTTTGCAAATTTCTCTCGTTTGACCGCGGTTAAGTGAAGGGAAGGGAAAATCGTATAAAAAATCGCCAGCGTAAACGCCGCTAAAAGAGCCATTGGTCTTTTGCAGGTTTTGGAAGTAGAGGACGAAATGCGCATTCTTTTACAAGAGAATGCGCTGACCAAGAAGACTTTAGAACAACGGCTCAAGAAACTCACTTCGGCTTTCACAGAAATTCAACACGACTTAGCGGGGACTTGAATATAAACCGCGTTCCTGAAGAAAATTCAATTTACTATTTCTTGTCAGCGCACGTATTTGTAAATAGATGTCAAAATGAAAGATGTAAATTATTTACTTGTACAAAGAAACATAATCAACACATGAAATAAAAGTTAATTTTATTTTGATTGTTGTTCTTCGTGATGGTAATTTGAGTCCTCGGGCTCCTTGGTCAGCGGTGGAGCTACTGGGAGGAACTCTGGGAAAATGGAATTTTTATTCAAGGACAAGATCAGGCCAGCATTAGATAACATCTACTCCTTCATATGACTCACAAGTGAAGTACGCCTGTTTTTCCTGACATAAATTTAAGTCGATCTTCAATAGTGAATTTGTGGTTAATTTATATTACATGCTAACATTTTAACTGTTTTTATGTTATAAAGCGCCTTTGAAATTAAGGATACTGGCACTATATAAATATACTATTAATATTGATAATGTGTTAAAAGGAAAGTCCCCACCGAATCGAGCATGTCTCCTCAACTAGTGTCTCGGTTGTTAGGGATATATGACCTACCATATTGTATCCCCTTCCAAAGAACGGGCCTCTTTGCTTTTAATTCTCAATGAGGTGTCTAAGATGGTGTAAGTGGATGTTATCTAATGGTTACTTAATACACGTATCTTGGTGCCATTATAACGAGCCAAAAAAACATATTCGTATCAACGGAAACCCGCCTAAAAATATTGGACCAGTTTGTTAACAATTTATACACTATTTCACTAAAACTATAAACTGCGGATGGCCAGGACGGAAATGAACTGCAACTTAAAAAAAAAAAACAGGCCATTTTATTTTCAAGTTCATCCCTTGTGGCCTAGAAAAATCGTTTAAAAACTGGTAATCGTTTGTTTTCTCTTTGAGAAATCGTTTTTTTCTCTCTCTAAGCAAAGCTTAGTCAAATATTTCATAGTTTTGTCAAAAAACCAGCGAACTTACTGTTACACTGCCACTTTTAAACATTCTTCATTATCCTAATATCCCATAACGAAGAGTACATTTTTTTTTACTTTATATTAAAATTAAACAAAAGTTTAAAAGAAACCTGTTTTTTTTTTTCTTTATCAGAATTTACCCTCGACAAAGAATTGCCTTGAAGTTTATCACGTAATGAACTTGTGGATAACTGAATGAGGTATATATCAAAGAAATCATAGCCTTTACATGAACTCCCGATAAAAATATGAATGAACGTGATGTTCGTGTTGTTGTGCATGAAAGTTGTTGCAAAGGACACTGCCACACCCCTCGGCTCGCATTGCCTTCGCTCGCTCATTTTGCCTAGGTTTTCTTTTTGCGCTATCACAACCAGAAGACCTGTTCACCAGCTAGCGCTCGATTGCCGATCCGGTGAGTTGCTCGCCCGCTTGGCTTTCCAGAGAGGGACTGCTAACAGTCTAAACGGAATTCGAGCCCATATGCCTTATACTGCTATACTTCTGAGCTATGAAGCCCTTGGGAGCTAGGCCATACACAATTCAATTTATACCTGCACAACTCCGAAGATCACATTCATTCCTTAAATAGTTGCCCTATTACTATTTCAGTCTGGTCAAATTAACTTGTCGCTTTTCGTAAGGTTCCAGTAATACCCATTCTGACTTCTGGCTTTAGGTTTCTGATTGGTTTCTAATTTCACCGAGCGCTTCGTGAAAGCGCGCGAGTAAAACCAGTAATGACCGTCACGACTTTTACCGTCAAATCCCAACAAAATGTCCGCGCTATAACCGTCAACTTGTTACCTGAAGACACCATCCAAGCATTGTTTCTTCCATGCACTATGCCTCCATAGCAATTCATGCATTGTAGGTATACGTTCCACACATGCACCCGTGCCACCTGAATCACTCAATGTCATTACACTAGTATTATACGGAAAACTGGAATTCTTGTGGGCCTTCTTTTCGCCTTAAACGTGTCCTTATAACTAATTTCCTGACCTCATCCACGAGAAACACGGAAGAAGCGACGCATATTAATAACACAATGTCCGTACAATACAGAGCCTCGGTTTGAAACACGGCTTGAAGAGGAGGGAAGTAAATGACTAACATCTGACCCATAAGAGAACCGCCAACAGCATATAGGAACATACGGTTTGTGAAGAAACCCACTTGAAAGATAGACTTCACCTGTAAAACAAGATGAGAAAAGTGTGAAATCAAAAACGCTCACGTAGAGAGCAATGCTGTGAATTTAACGACTCCATCGTAAAGCCCTGGCCAAAAGTGCTCGCAAAGTAGACGCAAGTTGTTCATAAGTTGTAAAAAAGCCATTTCATTGCTGCCTTGTGCACGTGATCATAACAAAGTAAACAGTACTGAAAAAAACTTGTGATTACTTGCGACTACTTGCGTGTGAGGGGCCAAACGGTGAAAAACTCGTACCTACTTGCGGACAAATTTGATCTCAACCAAACTGATCGCAAGTCAACGCAAACCATTGCAAGTACACGCAAGTCCTGGTCTATCGCGAGGCCCGGAGAGGGTTTTTTGCAAGATAATCGTAATAGGGGCGGCACTGAGGTTTAGCAGTAGCTTGAAAATGTCGGTTGCTCAAAACTGTCATGGAGCAGCTGCAGTAAATGATTAACTGACCTGTGAACGGCAGCTGAGCGCGTTAAACATGTCAAAGAACACAAAGCACGTGAATGTCATGGTGATGTCACGTGGAGTGACAATGATTAACTGACCTGTGAACGGCAGCTGAGCGCGTTAAACATGTCAAAGAACACAAAGCACGTGAATGTCATGGTCGTGTCACGTGGAGTGATAATGTTGTCTCTCATCTGCAACGGAAAGAAAACAACAGAATCAGTGCAACTCAAAGTTTGAATATGACTAAAGCACAACAGCCATCAGAAGCTATTTTAAGTTTATGGCTGCCTGCTAACCTCGTGTAACCAACAACCTCAGAGCTTAACGACAGCCCAGTGCATAGAGCAGTTTTCAATTAAGTATCGAAAGTAATTACACAATTGCTTTGGTTTTGCATTACTACGCTTTGTGATTGGCTAAAAAATCTCGCGCCACTTTCTCGACCTATCAGAAGTAAAACCAAAACCAATCGTGACTTGCTCGCATGCGTTTTCCCGCGCTTGGCGCCGGCGACATGTAATTGCTTCGAGCTCTGATTGGTTCATTGGATTGTTTACGACTGCTGTGATTGGTCAGAGTAATTACTTTGGTTTTGGTTTTACAACACTCAATTGAAAACTGCTCTATATGAAAAATTACAACCCAGTCGACATTGTTTTACCAACCCTGTGTAGTCGCTGGTCTGAGAACATCTTTTCAGGTCAGACCTTATTTTTACATCTTTTTCAACAAATAAATTTGAAAAGTTTAGACTGCTGAAAACCGCCATGTGAAGTAATAAAGATCAGAATACTAAACCAAAACCAAAGTAATTACTCTGGCCAATCACAACAGTCGCAGACAATCCAATGAACCAATCAGAACTTCAAGCAACTGCAGGTAGCTGGCGTCAAGCGCGGAAAAAAAAAAAGTGTGAGCAAGTCACGATTGCCTTTGGTTTTACTTCTGATGTTTTTATTTTTTTATTTTAGATGTTTTGGATGTTTTTTTGGATGTTTTGGATGTTTTTTTGGATGTTTTGTTGTTGTTGTTGTTGTAGATATTTTCTACAAAGCGTCATGTCAAATCACTATACAGCAGTAGTCATCACAAACTTACCTCTCTCCAGAAGACCCACAGTGTCCCAGTAACAATCAGGCTGGCAGCAAGAAGAACATTGAGAATAAGTGCTCTGGTTATCATTGGGTTCTTTACATTTCGCGGAGGTTTATTCATGACGTCACGATCTACTGGTTCGACACCAAGACTGCAAAACAGAGAATTTCTCCTTGTAAGTGTGCGGGGAGTATGTGTGTGTGTGGGTGGGGGGGGGGGGAAAGGGGGAATTGGTGGAGGGCGGGAGGGGGAGGATGGGGTGCACTGAGAGAAGAAGGATGTTGCGAATGGACACAGAGACTCTTTCTCTGCCAGGGTCAAACCTTGAGTCTGTGGATGGAATCCTACCGTATGACTATTCAAGTGAAAGATCTTCAGAAGTAACTTGTAGTTGTTAGTACATACATACACACTTTATTAACTCATCCCTGATGAGGCTTTGCAGCTTTGTTTATTTGTTCTTAACTAAACGAAGTTGTTGGTTTATACTTAACGGTATGTGGACGCTCTCGGCAGCCATAGGGTTTGTATGCAGCAAATATAGCAGACGTAAATGGATGGTAGGGGTAAAAGGAAAGAAAAACGTTTGCGCAACGGAGTAAGTGTACAACATGTGGCTCATGTATGCAACAAGTAAGAGTGTATGTTTTAACTGGAGAAATTTATATACGGCTATCCTGCCGACACGTTTTACTACCTTGGTTATCTTACCTCTGGGCAGGGGGACCATCCATGATGATGTTGATCCACAAAATCTGCATAGCGTTCAGTGGATTGGGAAGTTTTAGAAACGTTGATATCGTAATGAGTGAAATTGCTGCAATACTCCTAAACAACAATACACGTAAAGCAAAAAGTGAGTTCACAAAATTTAAATGATACAATCAGTGAGAAATCTGCTGATACTGTCAAAAGTTATATCCTCAGTAATGAAAAAAAATGTTTTCTCCAAGAAATAAACATTGATATTGTTCAAATTGTTGAAGTAAGGACTTCTAGAAAGAGAATTTGAGTTCCCAAGTTCATTACTCTACGACCAGCCTCTCTTTTCTCTACGTGATTTCGCATGTTTAGCTCGCTCGACTATGCCTGATAAAAGACGTGGGGTCTTTACTCACGTGCTCAACTGGAAGCGTACGAAGTTGCGTATGTTGTAAAATATTCCTTTGCCTTCCTCAATGGTGGCCAAGATGGTGGAGAAGTCGTCATTGACTAGCACCATGTCTGCGGCTTCCTTACTTACATCAGTCCCCGCTCGGCCCATTGCCACGCCTATATCAGCTCGGCGAAGAGCAACCGCGTCATTTACACCGTCACCAGTCATAGCAACCACGTGATTACGCTGCTGTAGAGCCTGCAAAGCAAATGGGAAAAGTTTTAGAAACAATGTTAAACGATGAAATTTTTTTATACCCCTTACATTACTATAAAAAAACACGTACCTTAACGATGGCTACTTTATGTTTTGGGCTGACTCGGTAGAATACTGATGCCTGTTAAGATAAATCAACGGTATTTCAGTTCAACAAACGAATTACGTTCAATGCCATGGGCAAAGAACATCATTGTATCCATGGTAACTGTGAAGTGCTCATCTCACTTCACAGTTTGCCCTGGTGCTGTAACACTTTGTAGTGGCATCTACTAAGAGACTGGAGGTACATGATGACTGATCGCAGAAAACTTTACACGATCCATTTCGTCTATTTTTTTGTGTCCTGTTTGCGGGGAGGGAGGTGGGGGTTAGGGTTAGAGTTAGGGTGGGGTTGGGGGGTGCTACTGACTCTCGTCGGGAAGTTTTGAAAAAAAGAATGAAAGGTACCAAAGTCCCGTTTAGTGAGCGTGGCTTACATTCATTTTCGCCTCTTCTAGAGGTACCAATTCTATTCTATGTCATATTCTGTCGTTTTCAGCTCAATATCCAAAAGGTACCGCAACAATTCGATTTAAGCTCCCTAAGTGGTACCAATCTACAAAGTTTTCCCTTTAAACGGTACGATGATCATCCCTGTCATTTTTATATGGGAGTGCCCCCACCCCCGCCCCCCCCGCCCCCGGGCCTGTTGCTGTTGGTTCCTTGAATTCTTGTGATTTCCGTTCAAGGGACCGCTCCTTTACCTGGTGTATCGCTTCTCCTAACTGAAAACTATCCAGCGCTTCTAGCTCTTCTCCTGACAAAGTTAGACGTCCTTTAACATGAAGGCCGAGGATTTCCGCTGTAAATAAGGCAAAAGTAATAAGAAATCGCTTTTCTCCGTTCTGTTTACAAGTTTAAGAGTATGGCCGTTTTCAGTAAATAGATGTAGCGGGTTTCACTTGAGGGCCGTAAAACCAAAACCAAAGTAATTATTCTGGCCAATCACAACAGGTGCAGGTACTCCAATAAACTAATCAGAACTCAAAGTAAATACATGTCACCGGTTTTGGTTTTACTTCTGATTGGCTGAGAAAGTGGCACGAGTTTTTTTAGCCAATCACAAAGCATAGCAATATAATTGAAAACCGCTCCAACTTACCAATAGTAAGAGCAGTTTCCCGTGCATCTCCTGTTAGCATCTTGACCTGCACTCCACTGTTCAACAGTGTCTGTACAGCATCGCGCACTCCAGGTCTAGGCGGGTCCAACAGACCCACTATACCCAGGAATGAGAGCTGTTGTAAGTCACTCCCCATGGCTAGTGCTATCACTGAAAACCAACAAATCACAAGAAATAATAAGTAACAGATACTCCCTACATCTATATTATTGTCAACACAAGTCATCCTACACTGTGGAATATTTGCCCATGGTTCTCAACGCAAGCCACACAGAATGGTTACTAACAAATACAAATTGGTGGATCATAATTTGCTCCTTGGGAAGGGAGGGTGAAAATGAACCCAGAGATTCCCTGGACACTATCATGATCTCAAAAATTCTCCTGTACATACAAATCATGGGGCTATCACTGGAATCCTCGTTGACTCATTGAGGCTTTTGCGAATGTGAATTACTCCTCGGATTAGTATTCCCTGAGTTAACCAACTTCAAAAGTGTGCCAATATCGTGGAATAACCACATATATCCAGGGGTAATCCCCTTCCCACAGATGGCCACTGGAACATACCTCGGAGTCCTTTAGATGACATAGCTGATACAGCATCAGAAAACAATTCCCAGTCCTTAGTACCAAGAGGAATAACTGACCCCTGTTTGTAGTACGAAGTACACTGCTGAAACACCTTCTCAGGTGCTCCCTTTATGTAATACACCTCTGAAGAGTCCTGCAAGACACATGAAGACATGTCAGACCATTTCAGCTGCAGAGTCAAACCACAAAAAAATATATGAAATTCTACATTCTAACAATTCAAAATAATGAAAGGTCTTCGAAGCACTCTCCTGTGGAACCTTTTTTTAATAAACTGTCACTAAAAACGTATTTCACGCACCTGTTTTCTGTACCTCACGGCCATCCATTTCTTGTCTGAGCTGAATGGAATTTCCTCTGTACGTGTGTACATTCTTCTTGGATCGTCAATAATACCAAGCTGTTTGAAAACACAACATTCCATTTATCAACAGCAATTCTTGAGTCAAGATCCTAGATCCTTAAAGTGCCCATGACAATTTTTTTTTATTTTCTTATCTAAATCTACACGTCACGTAATGAACGTGTGCGAAAACATTTTTTGATTTCAGCAAAACGTGAATTTTTTTCATTCATTACGTGACTTGTAGATTTAGATAAGAAAATAAAAAAATCGTTATGGGCACTTTAATGCAGATGTTTGTCTTGGGGGAATAACAACCTAATCTCACTTATCTGCTAGCAGATTAGTGAATAATCTGTATAGTACGCGCGCAATGCATGATTTCCAAAAGCAATGTCAAATTGGCGGGTCGTGAATTCTATTCTTGTTGGAAAATAATAAACTGTGTTCCATGCAACAGTGCGTTTGTCGTTATTTTCTTTAAAACAATGAATAATAAAACAATTACAGTCAAACCTGTATATAACGGTCACCTTTGGGAAATGGCCAGGTGACCGTTACATACAGGGTGACCGCAATATACAGGTTTCCTTTAAACTCTACTGGAATTTAATGAATAACGTTTTTATATGGAAATAATCAATCAATTTACATTTTATTGACAATAACAATTAACAGCAACGTTCAAAATTAAAGGCCCCTAATAAAATGTCCGTGGAAGAAAATAAAAATAAAATAGAAATAAAATGTTCGATAGAAGAGGAATTTGACGTGGAGCGCTATCATGGTCTATAAAACAACAGCTGTCAACTTGACAAGTACAGTGTAATAATCAAGGATTTATGCAGAATTCGAAAGTGAATATAGTTTGATACGGAAAATACGGGTGTTAGTTCGAAGAAAGAAACTACCGCATTGTTTGAAAGCGATATGACCTGCTTCCGAGAGCAGAACATCGGCACTTTTGTTGCTATCTGTCGCAACAATGTGTCGGACGCAGGCGATGACATGTATCTGTAGTTGTATTTCGCATAATATATTTGTGTGCGACCCCTGCCCTGGTAGCTACAATTTAATGAGCTGTTGAATAAAGCTTGTCATGACTGGCTAATGGTTTGATCGTAATCCAATTTGGTGACCGTTATGTAAAGGTAAAAAACAATGAAATTGTGGATTCGGGAAGTCTAAAGGGTGACCGCGTCCGTTATATACAGGCCTAGGTGACCACTATATACAGGCAAACTTTACAGTAAATATAAGGCACGATTTTCGGGAAGTTGTTCAGTGACCGTTATATACAGGGTGATCGCTATATACAGGGCCGTTATATACAGGTTTGACTGTATCAGATTCAAAATAATCATGGTCTCAGTAAGTGTTATCAGCCAAAGCCAAAGACTGAGACCTTGATTATTTTGGATATCACAAAACCTCATCCAATAATAAGTTTATTAGTTTAAGTTATCCAGGCAAACTTAAATGGTGAAAATAATAATACTGAACACATGTTTCTCATTGACTAAGAAGTAACAAACAATTTCATAGAATAATTTTGAATTACTGGTAACCCCTTCATGCCTAGAGTCAAAGCCAGAGTCTTCTCATATGAGTCCATGAATGAAATCCAAACTAATGTGACCATTCAATTGAAAGCTAAAGAGCAATGATTTGAATTTTAACTGTTTTATTGATCAGTCTTAGACAACAAAGGTTAATCATACCTTCTGTGCCACGGCTATAAGGGCTCCTTCCGTTGGCTGACCAAACAGTGATCCATCACGGATGTGTGCATTGTTACACAAATACCCAACCTGTATTCAAAATAAAACCAATGCAACCCATCACAGATTCAATGTGGTCAACTCAGGACAAAATTGAGATACTTCACTATAACTGACTTGTTATTATCAACAGGCAGCGAATAACATTTACTGAGATTATCAAGTCATCCAAACTGCTCTTACAGACGCTCCATACTATCGACACTAAGTTACAGTCACAAAGGTAAATCTGTTGTCACTGGGGATAGTGCAGCTGAACCTCCCACAAGTGACCACCCAAAATGCAAAGCCAAGGTGGTCGCTTAAGAGAGACGGTCGCTTACGGGAGGTGGTCGCTTACGGGAGATGGTTGCTTACGGGAGGTGGTCACTTACGAGATACGGTCGCTTACGAGATACGGTCGCTTACGAGAGACAGTTGCTTACAAGAGACGGTCGCTTACGGGAGACGGTCGCTTACTAGAGGTGGTTGCTTACGAGAGACGGTCACTTACGGGAGACGGTCGCTTACGGGAGATGGTCGCTTACGAGAGACGGTCGCTTACGAGAGACGGTTGCTTACGGGAGGTGGTCGCTTACGAGAGACGGTCACTTACAAGAGACGGTCACTTACAGGAGACGGTCACTTACAAGAGACGGTCACTTACAAGAGACGGTCACTTACAGGAGGTGGTTGCTTACGAGAGGTGGTCGCTTACGAGAGACGGTCACTTACGAGAGACGGTCACTTACAAGAGACGGTCACTTACAGGAGGTGGTTGCTTACGAGAGGTGGTCGCTTACGAGAGATGGTCGCTTACAGGAGGTGGCCACTTACTGGAGGTAGCCGCTTACGGGAGGTGGTCGCTTATGAGAGGTGGTCGCTTACCAGAGGTGGTCGCTTATGGGAAGTGGTCGCTTACCAGAGGTGGCCGCTTACAGGAGGTGGTCGCTTATGAGGAGGTGGCCGCTTACAGGAAGTGGTCGCTTACAGGAGGTGGCCGCTTACGGGAGGTGGTCGCTTACGATAGGTGGTCGCTTACTGGAGGTGGTCACTTACAAGAGGTGGTTGCTTACAAGAGGTGGTTGCTTACGGGAGGTGACCGCTTACGGGAGGTGGTTGTTTATGAGAGATCAGACCACAGGGGGTCTTTACTTTGAATTACAGTCTTTTGATCAGGGTTTTCATCAAGAATTGAAGTAGCAGGAGAATAGAGTAAAGTAACAGGAGAATATTATGAAAGAGCAAAGATAGCTACATATTGCCATCGAAATTTAGCCGGAGAATTCTGCGTAGTAGGCGAAGAATTCTCCGATTTCCGATGCCTAATGAACACCCTGTTTGATTAAACGTTGTCATTGAAATCGGTCTCATCCCTACGCGACCAGACCGAAAAGGATTATGGAGAGAAATCAATTCACATTCAATAGCTGCACATTATCAAACTACGAACGTCCTTAACGGAATATGTATCGAAGCGACTCTTGTCTTTGCGTAGCACGCGAAGACAAACATGAATAATTAATCATGCATTTTAATTCACCCATACTCCCTTTCAGTCTGGTCGCGTAGGGATAAAGACTGATCAGTGACAACGTTTAATCAAAGGACTGTATGTGAACCTGTCTCTGAATCATATGAATCTGTAGCAATTTCAATCTACAAAGCACCTATCAGCGCAAAATTAGTGTCATTTTAAAGCTCTAATTAATGTAAAGGACAAAATTTTTGTTTTAATGGATTTGAACCGTAACAAATAATTCAATTTGCGACTGCATTGACATGGAAAGATGGGCGAGTGGTCACTTACCAGAGGTTAAAAACAGTAGAAAAATTCAAATCACCAGTGCTGAAAGTCGTGGTCGCTTACAAGAGGTGGTCACTTATGAGAGGTTTGGACTATAGTGATTTGACTGGAAGAAATTTGGTATTTTGAAAAAGTGGTTGCTTAGGAGAGGTGTTCGCTTACAAGAAGTTTGGACTATAGTGATTTGACTGGTACGTAGAAATTTGGTATTTTAGTAAAGTGGTTGCTTAGGAGAGGTGGTCGCTTACGAGAGGTTTGGACTATAATAATTTGACGGGTAGAAATTTGGTATTTTGGAAATGTGGTTGCTTAGGAGAGGTGGTCGCTTGCGAAAGGTTTGGACTATAGTGACTTGACTAGTAGAAATTTGGTATTTTGGTAAAGTGGTCGCTTTGAAGAGGTGGTCCCTCAGAAGAGGTAGTCACTTACGAGAGGTGCTCGTATATAGAGGTTCGACTGTATGTACAAAATCAAGTATTACTGACCTCAAGGACTTTAGTAATGGATAAGTTGCTGTTTGGTGTTAGTGACTGGCCTGCGATGAACACATTGCCACACCCATTGTAACCTACTCCTGACACCTGAAAAGAGAACAAGAATCATTTACAGCTGTTACCTCATACATACTGAGTAATACCAAATGGAGCAGATCACGAGACAGCTAATCTTCTTAGGGGGGTACTCGACCCAACTTTGAGTAGGGGTGTGCCAACCAGACTGTCAAACTCTGACCCTGCTTTTACAAGTATTCAGCACATCCTTGTAGCAAATCAGTGTAATCTGATACAGGACATACTCAGCACATCCTTGTAATTGTAACAAGAGTACACGACAACTCACCTCCGCATAGTGCCCATCAGCAGTAAATATCTGAGTCGCTGTCATTTCATTCTTGGTCAAGGTACCAGTTTTATCTGAACAAATCACACTTGCACAGCCAAGGGTCTCTACAATAGGCAGCTTCTTTACAATGGCATTTCTTCGAGCCATCCTCATCACACCAAGTGCAAGAGTGACAGTTACTACAATGGGAAGACCTTCTGGTATAGCTGCTACAGCCAAGCTGCGGTGAGGGAATCAGAGATCATATTTAGTAATAAATTGCACAAGTTTGGGCTTAGGAAAGGAACTTACAGTTCATTTAGCTTCAATGCTTTCTTTGCACTAACCTGACACCAATGGTAAACATCTCTAAAACAGGTCTCTTTTGGAACCATCCAAGGAGAATAATAAGAGCTTTAAAATAACACAAAAAAAACACATCAATCCATCAGATTCTCATTGCTAACATTCATGACAAGATAAACATTACATACCGTAGATCCTCTAATTAGTGCCCAGGGTGCTTATTTCAAATTTGGGATATGGCAGGGGTCGCTTATTCAAGGGAGGGGGGGGGGGGGGGGGGGGGGGGGGGGCTTATTTAATTATTCTATTACATCGTATAAAAATTGAGCATAAACATTGTCAACACAACCTGAGTGTTAAAATACAAAGTTGTCCAACAGTAGTTCACAAACTGAAACATGTACTAACTGGAAAATCTGTTTGTACCACTATAATGGTTGTTAACTGCAGTTGGGAAAAGGTAAGGTATTAGTTATTAATTTTGATTTCATCCTCATCCATGTCAATGACGCAAATATCCTCAGCAGCATCCTCTTCATCAGACTGTGTCAGTCCCTAAAAAGGATCCTCTCTTCCTTGAAGAAAGGGGGCATTTAATCAAGGGGGGGGGGGGGGGGGCACTTATTTCTAAATTTGGCTGATACAAGGGGTGCTTATTCAAAGGGGGCGCTTATTCAAGGGGAGGTGCTAATTCGAGGATTTATGGTATTTCTAACATAACATAACACCTTTATTTTAACATGATAAGAATTAAAGCTAAAAAGCTTGTGGGGTCGTGTATACTACAAACTAATATATGCTTAATTAAACTATGTACATAAAACTTAATAAGTACCGAACTAATAACAAAGTATTAATCTAAGACCTTAAAATAATAATTTTAATTTCTAAAAATACACGTAATCACTGTCTCTATATTGGGATGTAGAGGCAGTGGAACTGTCGAAGAGAAAGTTGTTAAAATATCCCTCGGTAATAAGTAGTCTTTTGATTTCTTTGAAGTTCAGATTGTCTATTTTATTATTACAATTAACTGAATTCCAAAGAGCTGACCCACGAAAGGTTAATGAGTCTCTCAAAAATCTGCTGTTCCATATCGGGATCATTTCATTACTGAGCCTTTTTATTTATCACCAAACGTGATGCTTTTGACACAGAACACATGTCATAATTATATGAATCTAGTAAATGGCCTAGCTCTCCACAAGTTTCTCATACATGTTGCTCAGTGGCTACTAGTCAAGAGCATCCACCCGGAGAGTGGAAGGTCATGGGTTTGATTCACGCCGGGGGATTCAAGTTCTTTTCTTTGTTCCATGCTTGTGACACACTTCACATTACATCTTTCTCTTTCTCGTTGTTCAGAAAATAACAAACAATGATCTGTACCAAACTAAACACAATCACTCACCTATAATACAAAGGGAATAAAAAGATAATTGTTTTCCTAAGATGTCCATGCTTTTTTGCAACGGTGTTTTTGGAGGCTGAAACAGAGCCAAAAGAAATATGTTAAGGTTACAGTATAACTTCGGGGGTGTCTCCAGTGTAACAACTCTTACTAGCATCATGAGATTACTCATAGATACCTTAACCCGTATCAAGTCAAGTCATCCCGTATATCAAATTAAAGTTTATATCTGTAGCTAGCTATCTGAATATACCTTCATTTTCTAATAGAAAAAATTGTCAAATTTTCTAAATGTGGGCGCCTGAATCAGCTTTTGAAAGCTACAACTGAAAACAATGATTATAATTATTTTTGCTAAGACTTGTTCTCAGGTTTCCAAATCCAAAGCACTAAGAAATGTGTCTGCATTTTCCCATATTCAATTTTCATGAAAAGTCACAAAACTGTTTCAAAACAAGGCGAAAAAAAAAAAACCTTGAGTATATGTAATTGCGCGGAAATGGCTCTAAACAAAAAATTCAGAAATTAAAAATTCTGACACCTTTTTTTTAATCGTGTTTAATAACCTACTAGTTTATTTTATACTAGATCCATATTGAGGAAAATTGAACAAATTCCTTTTGAGTTGTAGTTTTTTACACCAAAAATTCACTTTGAGTAAACAATATTTTATTCTTAAAAAAATATCAGGCGTCATAAACAAACTTCAGGTCAAAATGTCATATGATCATTTCTCCGTCAATTTTCACTCTTTTTCAATATTTTTTTTTGGATGAGAGATCATTCTGAAACCTGTATTTTGACCCACCCACCCCCCCCCCCCCCCCCCAAAAAAAAAAAATTTGAAAAAATGGTCGATCTGAAGGTCCTCTGTATCTTTAAGCCATGTGGGATGAAGATTTGTTTGGCAGTCTGAGCATTGATCACAACACTTAGTATTTACTGCAATGTCCACTGCCCCTCATTTTTTCAACACACTTCCTGGCATTTGGATATATCCTGATGAAATACTTTCCTTGTGTTTGATAATATTTAATGTGGTTAAACAAATAGTTTAAGCAAAGTTAAACTTGAGCCAATGCGCCCTTGCAGTTTTCCCCATGGCAGTTCGTGACCTGCGGGGCAGCTTCAGGGGTTTTTGCAGGATGCTTCTGTGACTCGTGTTACATCCTTGTGGCTTTTCTAGCTTGATCCTTGCGGATCAATTTTGCTTGATCGTTGCGGATCAATTTTGCTTGATCGTTACGGATCAATTTTTGCTTGATCCTTGCGGATCAATTTTGCTTAACATCAAGACAAATCTTTGCGGATTTTGGCTCCCATCCCTCACACCCTCTGGGATTTCTTGGGTTGGGTAAGTATCGGGTTAGGTAAGTATTTTTTCCACTGAATTCCTTTCAGTGTGACGGTGCCTGTTGGCAGCCGCTTGTAGGGGTGGTTCCTGCTCGCAGGGTTGCCATGGATACCTCCCTACTCTGCCTGGATTGTGTCAGCCCCCTGCCAACCTTTAAGGCACCAATTCCCAAGCTCATCTACTGGTGATGAGTTTAATAATACAATGTATTACTTCTCAACAGATTGCAGACAGACAGAGTTGCTTAAAACTTGCTGTTGATTACTCTCACCGGCCCCTAAATTATGTACATACACTGGTCTACTCACTTCCTCAGCTTTCATCATTTTAAATACTTCGCCAAACTCAGAATTCTCTCCAGTACCAGTGACAATACCCTGAAATAAAAGCAGTATCACATTTAATCAATATACAAATTAAACAGCTATAATTAAGGCCGAGGTTGAATTTCCTTGTAAGATACATGTACAATCCTGTAGCCTGTGTCAGGGCAAAATTTACCTAAAGTATGGTACTGAAAGCAAAGTTAACACACAAAACAATAATGATACAGTGTAATATTCATTGTTATATAGCTGGAGTTTTTGTCAATACAATGCGCGCGTTGATTGGTTGATTCATCGTCACATGACATCTAACAAACAAACTGTTTCCCGCCAATTGTGCTGAGCGGGCAACATTTGACGTCAGAGAGTAACATTGCACTGTTGCCTGCTAGCGCACGTGATCAGACCGTGACAAAAGGTGGCATGATTATGATGGATCGAGTGCTCGGCACGTTTTTCAAACTGTCTTGTGTTGTGTTTATTTTTGTGTTGCTATATAACAAATCACTTAAAACAGTGAATTTTGTTTCCCTCGAAATTCACTGTTTCCCTGGGGACCAGTCATTAAGTGTTTATTATTGACCCACCTTGCCGCGACCACAGCGGACTAAAGTGCCCATAAAAGCTATATTTTTCCTCTGTGAGATGCCGCCATTCACTTTAGAAGGTGGAATCACCTCAGTTATTTTACTTGCTGGTTCTGTCTCACCAGTAAAACTTGATTCATCTATTTTCAAATCTACAGCCTGCAAAAAGCAAATCAAACTTGTACAATCATATAATAGAGCAGTTTTCAATTGAGTGCTTGGTTTTGCATAACACTACACTTTGTGATTGGCTAAAAAGTCTCGCACCACTTTCTTAACTAATCAGAAGTAAAACCAAAACCAATTGTGACTTGCTCGCATGCGTTTTCCCGCGCTTGGCACCGGCGACATGTTCTGATTGGTTCATTGGATTTTCTGCATCTGTTGTCTGTTTCTGCGTCGGTTTTGGCTTTATGACACTAAAATTAATTGATCATGCGTTCACTCATTCAAACACAAATTATTCCCTACCTCAATCAGCCTTAAATCAGCTGGAACTCTATCTCCTACTGATATAGTAACAAGATCTCCTGGGACCAAACTGCGAGCTAAAAAATCTGATACTTGGCCTTCACGTATACTGCAGAGGATGAAAAAATAATTTAAAGCATATTGTGTTGTTCCTGAAAATATCCATACCTCTGCCACAGAAGGATTTATGATTTAATACTCTCCCCCCCCCCCCCCCCCACCCCAACCCCTCTGGAAATTCTAGTCCAGCTTCATACTTTCCTTTATTAAAATGTTTGGCTTTAGAGACCCCCCCCCCCCCCCTGCTCAGAAGTTAAACCATAACCAATATTGGACATTTGTTTGTGTATAAAAATAAATCAATAATATTGAAACTAAATAATGTTGTTACCAGTGACAGCCAGGAGGAACAAGTTTCTTGATGGCTTCTACTGACTTGTCTGACCGGTATTCCTTTTTAAAAAAAATATTAATAATAAAACAAATGAATACAGACATCACTTCCTTACTACAAAGTACACTGTATCTTGTTCTATATGATAGGTAAGTGACTTCACAAGCCTAATGGCTCACAACTGCCAGAGCTTAACCCGGTTTCTAAGCATTAGGCGACTGAGAGTATTACTCCTCCCCCCTGGATGGGATGCTAGTCCATCACAAGGTTACCCCCAGCATTTTGTCGCCGGTACCCATTTATACACCTAGGTGGAGAGAGACAATGTGGAGTAAAGTTTCTTGTCTGAGGAAACAAGATGACGGCAGAGATGACCAGGCTTGAACCACCGACCTTCAGGTTGAAAGTCCTATGCATTAACCACTATCTAGACTACTGTGCCTCCATGTTCTATATGATAAGACCTTACTATAAGAACAATCAAACATGGTTATTAAATCAAGGATGACATACCTGGACAAATGCTACTGTAACAACAATCATTATAGCCTGAAAATAAACCAAAAATAAACCATTCATAATATTTTAATACTGGTTTAAAAGTGTGTAATAAAATTTTCTCAAGGTGTGGGGATAGGAGAGGGGTGGGGGCATCCAGGGTTCAGCCAGTAGGGCATCTTGGACGTCCATCAAGGAATTTGTGGAAAATTCACCGGCTTGTAATTAAGCTTAATTTATAAATTTTACGACAGACAATTGCTTCCTGGGTAAAGGGGTCAGTTTCTAAAGAAAATGTGGATGCAGTAGGGGAGTGAAACATGAAAAGTTTGTTGTATCAACATGGCCACCGTAAAAAGATTAAAAAAGCTGATGTTTCGAGCACTAGCCTTTTGCCAGAGCGAATCAAGAAATTGTGGGTTGTGTGTGGTTTTATAATAATCCATTGGTGCAGCTGCGCTACTGGTGGCATGGTAACATGAAAAACAAGAATAAATTAGTTGAATGAAAAACATTGTTGATTCCATGGGAATAAAGAGTGGCATTTTGGAAGATGAATACCGGTATTTCCTCTATATTTTTGTGGCTTCCAGCATTGCCCTGGTGTAGGGAAAAGCCGCAGATCACCATGTGTTGTTTAAAATGATAAGAGAGATTAAAAAATTCATCTTCCAAATCAGCAATCTTAATCCCCATGGAATCAATAAATGTTTTTCAGCCTCAAATGAAAACTCTGTTATGTCATACCACTGTTATACTGACAGCATCATCATACTGTCCCATAGTTACGCTAACAAGGCCTGATGCCAGCAGTAACACTATCATGGGTTCTTTAAACTGAAAGAAAAAAAGTCAATGAATGTCAAAAAAAATAACAAGAGAAGGTAATAAAATTGTTGTTTCATTTTTTTATTGCTATAGCTAATTAATGTAGTTATTCAGGAGTAGCACACATACATAAAAATTAAAGGCCCAGGGCCCAGTTGTTCAAAAGGTGGACAGCAATATCCACAGGATAAATCACTATCCAGTGGATAGTGCAGGGTTTTGTTAACGTTTATCAACTGGCTAATAACCGATGGATAGCGTCATCCACCTTTTGAACAACTGTGACTGGGCCCTGGACTTTGACCCATGCCTGGGAATAAATTAATAGGTATTAATTTTCATGATAAAATCTGCAGTTTTGAAAATGAGTCAAACAAAGCATGAATCAAAGGCTCCTAAGAGCCAACCTGTGAATAAGAAATGCTAACGCGTAACACAATATTGCGGTAAGCTTATGTTTTCACACTGACAAGGTTCAATATTTTTTTAAAATTAAACGTAAGGATTTTTCACAAATGCAAAAAGAAAAATACAATACATCACTTTCATAATGTTCAGTCCGAAGAAGAAAGAAAAAAAAGGTATGTCCCGAGCAAGACTTGAAGCTCTGGCCTTTCGGCTGTCATTCGACGCTTTAAACCACTCGGCCACCATGTTCACTGACATAGAACAGGATAAATTTAATTACTTCAAGGTAGATACGCGTGTCTCGGTTGAAAAATCCTTTTACACTGTAGATCAATTTTAATGTTGCATTAAAGACTCCAAATGCGAAACATCTTAAAGCTTATTATTGTTTGTATTCGTTTACAACAAATTAGTTCTTGTTATTGTTAGATTCACGGTGTTCTTGTTACGAAACACATTCATAACAAAGCATTACATCACTAAGTTTACAGCTGATGGAAGGAGTGAGTGAGTGCTCACTTACATATCTGTCTCCGTTACCGATAACCTGTTCATTACGCATGCGCATATTCACAGGTTAAAAAGTGTAGTTTTTTTAAATAAATAATTATTAAAGGGCTAAGTGCAAAAAGGGCCTATGTTTTTTTGTTTATTTTAGGACAATATGCGAAACATCTTTAAGCTTAATATCGTAATAAGGGTTGTTGTTGTTCATCGTGGTGAACACACTAGTAAAGAAGTATTTTTCGTTTGTCTCACGATGTAGTCACTTCCGATGTGGAAGTGACTACATCCTTCCTCGACACCGCAGTTTCAAGAGAACCCGACGGCCGCCTCACCACCAGCGTATACAGGAAGCCTACACACACTGATCAATACTTAGCGTATGATTCACACCACCCGCAATCAGTAAAACGCGGTATTGTCAAGTGTCTTTACGAGCGCGCCAAACGTCTCGTAACAAAACCCTCTGTTATCTCCAAGGAGAAAAAACATCTGTCATCTGTTCTTGTTTCTAATGGTTATCCTTTTTCTTTCTTGCAGAAACTTACCAAGACCAGAAAACCCAACACCAGTGCTGAGCCCACGACCGAGTTCAAATCTACTGCGGTTTTACCTTATGTCAAAGGTCTGTCCGAACAACTTTGCCGCTGCCTACAACAACAAGGCGTACGCGCTGTTTTCAAGTCGGAGACTACACTTAGATCACACCTAGTACGGCCTAAAGACGCTGTTGACCCGACTAAACAAGATGGCGTGGTTTACA
Source organism: Cladopsammia gracilis (assembly GCA_022457155.1). Lineage (NCBI taxonomy): Eukaryota > Metazoa > Cnidaria > Anthozoa > Scleractinia > Dendrophylliidae > Cladopsammia > Cladopsammia gracilis. The sequence continues at coordinate 1,934,112 of JAJGOT010000057.1, read as the reverse complement.
GAATTCCCTGTGAATGCGGTAAAGTTTATATCGGCGAGACTGGAAGACCTATGCAAGACAGAATAAAAGAGCATGACCGAGACATCCGATTCGCCCGTACCCAGACCTCCGCCGTTTCAGAGCACGCCAACAACACCGGACACCACCCGCTTTGGAATGAAGTAAAGTTTATTGATCGTGATCCTCATTGGTACACACGCAGGGTCAAAGAGGCGATCCACATAAGACTTAACCCTAACAACATCAACAGGGACAGTGGAATAGAAATTCCAGAAGCATGGATGCCCACGATCAAGAAACACAACAACAGGAGAGCCGTACGACTACGGACCGCCGAGGGAACAATTCGCCGAAACGAGGATCAAAATGCACCAGTCACAGCTGTTGAAAACCAACCAATCACAGCAGAGCATCGTGCTTCTTAAGGTGACACGTAACCAGTCGACCCCATCGCCTGAAGAAGACTAGCAGTATGCAGTCGAAACGTCGCGATCCACATCGGAAGTGACTACATCGTGAGACAAACGAAAAATACTTCTTTACTAACTTTAAGCTTATTATTTTTGTATTCGTTTACAACAAATTAGTTATTGTTATTGTTGGATTCACGCTGTTCTTGTTATGAAACACATTCATAACAAAGCATTACATCACTAAGTTTACAACTGATGGAAGGAGTGAGTGAGCGAGCAAGTGAGCGAGTGCTCATTTGCATATCTGTCTCCGTTACCGATAACCTGTTCATTATGCATGCGCGTATTCACAGGTTAAAAAGTGCAGTTTTTTTAACAAATAATTAAAGGACAATATTGTAAAGTCAACTCATCTACTTTCAATAATAATTTTGATGTTGTAAACATGAATCTGCTGTTTTTTTATGGCTGCCTTCAGAGTAATACTTGTGATGCTGCAAGTCACTTTTTCAAATGCATGGCGTGGTAGTCATTTTTCTGAACCACATGTCAAGTTGCATGATCACTCTAAGTGTACCAGGTGAGGCCTGCATACTGGTACTCTGAAAGCAGCCACAAAAATTTGTGCGTGATGGTTTACTGGGATGAGCAGCAGCCACAAAGTTTTCCATCTAGGCACTTTAAAAGAATTGTAAAGTCAATATTGAATAAAATGTGTAGTTCCAGAAAAAATCCATACCCACCCCATGGAAGGTCATTGGAAATTCCTAAGGAGAGGGGGATCTTAAAAGCCAACATTTTAGAAGCAAAGTATGAAGCTAAACTGGAATTTCCTGGGGGGACGGGGGGTGCTAAACAAAAAACCTTCCGTGGGGGGAGTATGGATATTTTCTGGAACTGCACAGAAGTAATATTAAAAACAAAAAAACTCATGTCAGTTCTAGAAACGATCTAGTGGGCTGGCCTGTTAAAACACAGCCCAGACAATAAATAACTGGCCTGGCAAAAGATCGTTGCTTGGGGAAATATGTCACCTTACTTAAGGTTACAGTGTACCTTCGGGGGTGTCTCCAGTATAACAGCTCTAGCGTCTTAAGATTACACTTAATATACCTAAACCCAGATATCAAATTAAAGCTTATAGAGCTGGCTATCTAAATATGGAAACCATTTGGTAATAAAATGAATTGTCGAATTTTTTACGACGTCTAAATTCGAACGTTCGAATCAGCTTTAAAACGCTATAACTCAAAGCGATTATTATATTTTGCTAATTTGATTTGTTCTCCGGTTTCCGGGCACGAAGCGCTAAAAAAACGTGTCGGCGATTTTCCATATTCAATTGCAGTGAAAAGTTACACAATATTTTCGAAAAGGGGAGAAAAAAAATTGGAATGATCGCACGGAAATGCCTCTTGACGAAAAAGTTTTCGGAATTAAGAAATTCGCCGACACGTTTTTGTTGATTATATGTTAGCCTAGCTTCTGTCCAAATTTAAGGAAAATCGAACAAATTTCCTTTGAGTTGTAGCTCTTTAAAGTGTCTCCAACAAGCGAAAAATTAACTTTGAGAAAACGGCGCTTAAAAAAACATATTGCTTAATAAACAAACTCCGCCCACAAAAGTTATACCGTCATTTCTCCGTCAATTTTCACTATTTTTCGATACTTTTTTTTTGGATGAAAGTTCATTCTGTAAACTTTACTTTAACGCCAAAAAAAATTTTTCAATAAATTTTCGATCTGAAGGTACACTGTAACCTTAAACAACTACTGACATTATGTCAGCTATAAACCAGAATCAATACTTTCTATTGCCTTAAACAACTATCTCACTATTGGCAAGTATCACATCTTTGAACAGTCTTGGTTAAACAACGACATCCCTAGCCTAAAAGTATTCTGTATCTTACTTAATGATAAGATTCTTTGTTGACAAACAATAATTTTATAGTTGACAAAATTGAGATCAAAATGGACTACACTGTGCGCCTAAGTTACAGGTATTCGCTGTTGGTGTGTGCATCACTCTTTTTCTTTTTTGTATGTGCGTTGATGTAATTGAGTTGTAAATGCAAAAAAGAAATGATTAATAAAAAAATAATGACTTAAGTTTTTTTGCAAGGGTAAAAAGTAATTAAAGTGCCCCTATGATCAATTTTTTTTATTTTAATTTTTTTACATTTTCGTGTACTATTAGACTTTCTTACTCGCCTTGCCAAATTTCAATGGATTACGAACATAAGAAGTCATTTGATTTTAACATTTATTTCCGAGAATTTACGTCCGCCATTAATCAACCTTGTTCCGAGGCTTGGTTGCGAATGGGAGAAATTACGGGTTGAAATTATAATAACAATCAGCATAGAAAATTGCACAAAGAACAAGTCCAAAGTTTTTGTTGCTTTTCACGTGATTTTCAATACTCATTGTTATTATAACGTCAACCCATGAGGTATGTTTGAGTCTTTGACGTCACTTTCTCCCATTCGCAACCAAGCCTTGGAACAAGGTTGATTAATGGCGGCCGTAAATTATCGGAAATAAATGTTAAAATAAAATGACTTCTGATGTTCGTAATGAATTGAAATTTGGCAAGATGAGTAAGAAATTCTAATCGTACACGAAAATGTAAAAAAAATGAAAATCAAAAATTTGATCACAGGGGCACTTTAAGAAAAGCTTCAATTGAAAGAAACACTGCTGATTCATGAAGTTACATTGTATATTGTTATGTAAATCAGAATGTAAAGTTCACTGTATACATGTAACTGTTTGTTAATTTTAAAACTACACAAAGGAATGAATTAAACAGGTACTTGATCAACACCACCAAAACTTTAACCAAAGGCATTTTGATTTAACTTGGACTTTCCAGAAATATCACCATTCATTTGAAAACATCACTGCTTTTTCCTATTGCTTTTTCAAGAACAAATTATAAAATTGAAACAGCTGACTAGTATTTTTATTGTGGTTGCCATGACTCATTGGTATCAAGCATGGTATGTGCTTCATTTGGATTTAGGAAAAATCACTTCCATGCAATCTACAGGTCAGTTTGAAAATAAATATTATGTAAACTGCCTATTCTCTTTATTTTGTGTTCCATCAGATTGAAACTTTATAATAGAAATTTTTAAATTTTTAAATTTGAAATTGAAACTTTATAATAGGCTGAGGGCAAAAATGTCCCATATATCAGCTGCATATACATGAATGTAACTTTAATGATTGCATATAATTTTATACTGACCTATTCAAAACAATATTTTTATATTTTATTTCCCAATACAGCTGTCCTCTAAGTGAAGATTATTGGTTGGCAGTCAGAATGTTGATTATGTAAAGATATTGAATTTGAATAGTTACATGTAATTCTATGGATCACCAGATTTTCAAAATAATTTTGACTGGATTACAGAGCAGAATTTTTTGCAGATCAGTTGTTGAAATTTTACAGATCACATTTGCATACCCCCTCTTGACAATTTGAGGGGAAAAAACTCAGCAGATCGAGACAATAAAACAAACATTCTGTTATTGAGAATGGAACACTCAAGTTCAATGCATAGAAAGAAAAATACACAAACCCCTACATTTATCCTTAATAAAACCTATACTAGTTGTAATCGGAGATTATGGAGATGCGTTTGAAGGAACTTCCGGTGGAAATGAGCCCTGACAAAAGCAGTAGGGGCGGCCATTTGGAAGAATCTCAAATTTTACTGCGCATAAGACACAGGGAAAACATGAAATTAGGATTGCGTTCGTCGAACACGATTAATTAGTAAAGTTTGATAACTTTGTATTTTAAGGTTACAGTGTACCTTTGGGGGTGTCTCTAGTATAACAGCTCTAGCATCTTAAGATTACACTTAATATACCTAAACCCAGATATCAAATTAAAGCTTATAGAGCTGGCTATCTAAATATGGAAACCATTTGGTAATAAAATGAATTGTCGAATTTTTTATGACGTCTAAATTCGAACGTCCGAATCAGCTTTAAAACGCTATAACTCAAAGCGATTATTGGAATGATCGCACGGAAATGGCTCTTGACGAAAAAGTTTTCGGAAATAAGAAATTCACTGACACGTTTTTGTTGATTATATGTTATCCTAGCTTCTGTCCAAATTTGAGGAAAATCAAACAAATTCCCTTTGAGTCGTATCTCTTTAAAGTGTCCACAACAGGCGAAAAATTAACTTTGAGAAAACAGCGCTTAAAAAAAACATATCGCTTCATAAACAAACTCCGCCCACAAAAGTTATACCGTCATTTCTCCGTCAATTTTCACTATTTTTCGATAATTTTTTTTTGGATGAAAGTTCATTCTGTAAACTTTATTTTAATGCCAAAAAAAAATTTCAATAAATTTTTGATCTGAAGGTACTCTGTAACCTTAATATACAGGGCAGGAAATTAGATTAAAATTTAAATAAAAGCACATACATGTACACTCCCCAACCTGTTCAAATAACAGTAAGTTGTAAGCAGAAAAAAATTTTAAAAAAAAACAGTACTATAAACTTACTGTACGTTTAATGTACCCTAGAAACTCAGATATTAATATTGGGAAATTATATTTTGCCAGGGGAAAATGAGCCTTATATGTAACAGTACTTGGCGTCCAAGCTTCATTTGGCTTTATTAATATTCTTGCATTTACACTGTTGCAACAGGTAAATTCATGATCAAGTAAAGCTAACAGAAATTATTTTAACACCACACGCACACGGTACATGTAAACTAAATAACAAAATTTGGTCTTACAAATACAATGGAAAATGGTAAAGGCTAATGAACTATATGTAAACAAAGTTTGTAGTCAAACCATAGAACGGCCGGTTTATTTGTAAGCTATATTTAGGTTTTTTTAAACAAATTTTTTTTCTACCAGTACTGGTTGTGAAATCAAATTATGTAAGCTAAAGTAGACAAAAGTTCAAATTTTACCTGTTCGATGTATTTTCTCCAAAGCGGGACATCTTCGACAACATCAAATTCATTCAAACCATGAAACTTTCGGCGTCTCTCGACCTCATCCATAGTCAAACCGCACACAGGATCACTCCGAAATTGTTTTAAAACTTCGGACACGGAAAGCGAGGATGCTTTCCCCGAAGAGATCACGGTAGACATAGCTAACGATGCTTCTAACTCCTCCGAGCAGTCCTCCTGCTTAAGCTGAATATACGAGCCCATACTGGAACAAGGATTTCACGTATTTCGCCATGTTTTCAATCTCATATTGGAACGAAAGAGGAAGATTACTGAGAGAACTGGAGTGTGACACATATCAGAGCATTACAATTACCCAAAATGCTGTGCAAACTTCCTTGTTTTGACGGGCTCCTGAGGACTGGAAACCAATCTCGTCCCCAGTGCTTTTTCTGCTTTCAAAATGGCGGGTCGCGAAGAAATCCTAGGGTAAATTTCAGAGGTAATTTCTGACGAGCGACATGGTAACATCAGCGAAATAAAATGACAAACGACAAAAAGATTCTTTAAGCTCAAGAGTTACATTTTTCAAAGGGAAAATGACAAATATATCCAATTTGCAACAATTAAATGACTTTGAGTTCTCATACAAACTTTTGATTTTTCCACCATCTTGTCCCGATTACCCGGCATGCCCTGGCAATCGTAAAGGAGTCTATTCAGACAAGGGCAAAGGCAAGCACACACCCCTCCCCCACTAACAGGGCTTTGAACACCCCTGGGCAAGGCTGCCACAAAACTCTCTAAACATCCTGAATATTACTAAATTTCTTTCTTTCGTTTTAACAACGGTTTCAAATTGCCAGGAAACAAACACTGCTGCCAATCACTCAGCATTAGAAATAACCTCAGAAAATGTAATGTCATTGTGGTGTGTCACGTGACATAATACTCCAAGATTCTCAGGAGTTTTCATACCCGCTCCAGCATTTTGGAAGTGAAGAAGGCTCTGGGGAGGGTGTCTAGAAAACTAAGACTTAAGACCTAGAAACCTAAGACCCAGAAAACAAGACAAGACAAGACAAGGTCTGTGGAATAAGATACCACGCTATATAACGGATCTTCCTAAGAATGCTTTCAAAAGAGCTCTCCGCAAATTGCTATTCAATATTTTAGAAAAGGAGGATGACTATATTCAAATCTCCATGATTATTAATAAAGTATAAGTACATAGATACACTTACTATAGTCAGAGAATCCTTGTCTTAATTCAATTTGATCACTTAACTTCTGTGTTTTTATTCATTATTATGTGCAATCTGCAAGGCTTTTCAATAATGTATAAGGTTTTTGATTTTGTAGATATTTGTATTTTTCATGTACTTGTTTTGCCCCCGCCCCGATTAGCTTTCCAGCTATTTGCAGAGCAAACAAATCAGTCAACTCTTTCATTATTATACTAAGTATACATTGTTGTTGTTGTTTCTTGTTGAATAAATTGTTGTTGTTGTTGTTGTTAAAGTTTTCTAGGTCTTAGTTTTCTAGGTCTTAGGTTTCTAGGTCTTAGGTTTTAGGTCTTAGTTTTCTAGACACCCCTCTGGGGACAAGGTTGGCTCTGAACCTGGGTCAGAAGACAGGGAGGGGGTGCAAGAGGAGAGAAGGCGAAAACCAAGGGGGAGGAGCAAGGAAACCTCAGGCCAGTTATAGCTCCCTCTTCCACTCGCCCTGCCGCACATGCATTATTTGCCATTAGAATTTTATTATTATTATATACCTGCCAACTTTTTCCGAGTGATAGGCGTGAGAATTTTTTCGGAGTTGTGCCAAGATTTCCGAAGGCAACCCGACCAAATCCGAAGGAAACCCGATCTATTCCGAAGATGTCCGAAGATGTTTCGAAGAATTCGGAAATTTCAATGGACCTCAGACGTCTGTAATTGTAACGTTCAGAACGATAAAAACCTACAAAAAAAGTACCATATTTTCATGAATGTAACTATATTGTAAATTAGATCATGCGATCAGTTAAAGGCTCATAGCTCAAATCTGTAATTAGGTGTGAGAAATTGCTCCATAGGCGTGAGTAGGCATGAGATCGGAGTTTTGGACTCACAGGCGTGAGACTCGCGCCTAAGGTGTGAGACTTGGCAGGTCTATTATTATCTTAAAAAAATTCTAACAACTTGAAATCCAAAGCCACTTTGGTTTTATTGTTGTTTCAAACATTTCTTTAAAATATTCTTTTCTTTTCTTTTCTTTTCTTTTCTTCATTTCATTAAGCTTTACCTAATCTCATACCCAGATCTCCCACATTTCACTACAGTACAAGCCCAAGTGAGATCTGGGTACAAGATAAAGCTTCACCAGACCTAAAAGGGTCATTCCCTCCAAAGAAAGGTCAACACTGTACACTCTATGCACCCCAAACTATTTGCACAGTGAGTTAGTTTCCCCTACAATAAAACAGGAGGTGCAGAAGACATTAGGCCAATGGGTTACATCACAGACAGACCCATGATGCAATCATCTGAATTGAGACAATAAATCAATAAGTTAATGAATCTAACTTTATTTGTGGCCCACAAAAAACTAAATTCAAATTGTTATTAGATTTAGCTAAAACTATTAAATAAATATTTTTAACTATTACCAGTAAATATTCTAAAAACTATTAAAAACATTATTAAATTAATGTCACACTACTGAAAAGGCTAAAATAGCTAAAAATTCCTCGAGACCATTACATAACATAAGGTGGTTATTTCAAAAACTACTCAGCTGATTATGTTTATTTTGAAGGTACAAAGCACTGCCAGCATGGTCTTACCACAACCTCATCCCAGGGGGGAGATGAGGTTGGGGGGGGGGCTCTCCCATATAGAAATGACGGGGTGCTTGTCAGAAATTTTCGAAAAACACCCTAAAAGGTACCAGTATCTTCTTTGATGGGCGTGGCTCAAATTAATTTTTATCCCTAAGAGGTTCCAATTCTAAAACAACACATGTCATATTCTGTCATTCTTTCAGCTCAATCCCCTAAAAGGTACTGCTATAATTCTAATGGTGGTCAGTTTAGATTTTAGTACCCTAAGCGGTACCAATCTACAAATGTTGACTCCAAAAAGGTGCAATGAGCACCCCCAGCCCCCCCAGGAACCTTATCCCAAAGGCATTCTTAGCTTTCCAAATAGTGGGCCAGACATACAAACCCCTGGACACGGCTGCCAAAATACATGTACTCCAACAATCCTGGAGCAGTATGTTGTGTAAAACATAATGAAATGTCTTTGTTTCATTTGAACAATGGTTTCCAATAGCCAGTTAACAACGTAAGTCGCAAGTGGAGTTTGGGTGCCCAAAACCCTACCCCCCCCCCCCCCCGGACTACACATAAACCCCAGCCCGGGGGAGTAGACCACCCCAGTGGCCATCCCTACCTGCAACCCAGCCACGAGTCCCCCCACGGCAACACCCCTGAGCACCCGTCACACTGAATAAGTCAGTGGAGAAAACAAAATAAAATAAAAACGAGGGAGGGAGGGAGGGGGGGATGCAAAAGACACACAAGAAACAGCACATGCCGAACACTCGAAGGCATACACAAGCTTTGCACATGGGAATGCGCATGCATACAGCTGCCGGAACCCACTGACCACCTGGCCACAAAGCAAGCCAACAAGCACGCAGGAACAACAAACACGGCTAGCCACGATGGGAATCCTACCCGAATGCTACAACAATGCTGGGAACGCTAAGGGAGCACGGGGAACGCCAACAAATGCTACGCCACTGCCAAGTCACGCCAAGAATGCTGCACAGCCCCTAAAAAATGCCGGAGCCACTCAACAGAGTGGTAACGCCACAAATAAACGCCAGAATGCCACGGCTGCGCTTGCTCCTCGTTGTTAACTAAGTTAAATACATTTAACCTCATAAAACAGACATGGATGCCAATCACTGAAACAAACCGCCCTAAACTCCATTTCATCATGTGTCACATGGTGAAGTACTGCAGATTCTTGGAGTATTGTTTTCGTAGCCTTGTCTAGGGGTTTGGAAAGCACAGAAGGCCCTGGGATGAGGTCATAGCCAATCTGCTTTGTAAGACCCCCCACCCGCACCCCCACCCCCACCCCCCCCCCCCCTTGTAATGGCGTCGAAATTATGCTCTGAATGTACAGTCAAACACCAGTTAGCTTCTAGTAAGAGGATTTTGCTTTATTTGAGAAAGTAATGATGTTGAAGCTTTCCAAAATCAACTCACAGTCAAATGTCAGAATAATCAATTATCCTGCACCCAAGGTGACCAGACATCTCCATGTAGCTCCGGTAATGATGCCGGATCTGCCTCTGGAAAACGTACAGGTACAGCTGTAGCATTGTATTCCTTGAGCCTCATCATCAAATAAGACACCATTTCTGGATAAACCTCAGACAGTTCATTTCTCTCTTCTGGATCCTCTCTTATGTTGAAAAGAAAGGTGCTGTTGACGTTGTCAAACACATTTGGTGAATACTTTATAGGGTAGAAACTCTCTGGGGGAGGAAACCAAGTCCCATTTCCTGGACAGCCTGTCAGTAGTTTCCAGTCACCTACACGTATGGCAGCTTGCCGGCAGTGTTTATAATTATAGTCTATAAAAGTCGTCCAATCATCTGTGGGGTCAATATTATGCAAGATTTCCTTTCTTGGTGAGGGTTCTCCCTTGCTCAATGTTTCCCATACATTATAACCATCCAGAGGCAATCCATCAACTGATCCTCCTGACAGATTTACAATTGTCGGGTACCAGTCAGTCACATGGATCAATTCTGAGTTTATCTGACCAGGTTTTGATAACAATTTGCTGTAGACAAGCCCTACCCCTCTCATTCCACCCTCCCAGAGTGACCCTTTCCATCCACGTAAAGGCCAGTTATTCCCACTTGAATATATTTGCCCACCATTATCGGTACTGAAAAAGAACACTGTGTCATCCCACAAGCCATGCATTTGCAGAGCTTTAGTTATGTTACCAACACCTTCATCCATGCAGGAAACCATTCCAGCATATTGCCGGCGAGCATTCTTCTGTATATCTTTGTACTGCTCTGTGTATTGTTCAGGGACCTCCAGTGGAGAATGTACTGCTTGGTATGCCACAAACAAAAATAAAGGCTTATCAGCTTCATGATTAGATATAATCTTTACTGCTTCGTCTGTGAATAAAAAAGTGGAATAGATTCCCGCAGCATCTCTAGCCACTTCTTCATTTCTTCTCATATCATAACCATTCAGATTATCAAATTCCTTTTTCATTGGAAATCCTAGGCGATTTTTGTGCGAATAGTAATCTTCTCCCCCGGTCAAATAGCCAAAGAACGAATCGAAACCCCGTTGAGTTGGAATAAACTCTCGTTTATAGAATCCAATATGCCACTTTCCAATCATATGAGTGCTATAGCCAGTTTCTTTCAACTTACTAGCAATCGTGGTATCGTTCTTAGGTAGTGCATTCGCCTGAGAAGGCCAGATTATCCCGTGTTGTAAACCAGTGTGGATCTGATATCTTCCGGAAAACAGCTGACTTCTGGTGGGCGTGCAAATTGGTTGCACGTAATAATTTTCCAGTCGCACTCCATCGGCCGCTAAACTGTCAATGTTCGGTGTTTTAATGCGTGGGTTGTGGTAGCCGACGTCGTTGAAACCATAATCATCCGCCAGAATAAACACAATATGCGGTGGTTTGCTTTGAACACTTTGCAAGCGGCAAATTAAAAGAAAAAAAGTTCCAAAAACTGAAAGTTTGCCCGCCATGTTTTCTTAGGGCCCTGAGAAATGCGCTCTTCATCGTCGGAGCCTGAGCACGGTTGCGGAGTTGCAGCGGAGTTGTGGAATGGAATGCAAAGTTTTCCCTTTTGTTTTTCTAGAATTTCAACGTAGGCTGGGTGAATGTCGTGATCTGTTACAATACAATACAATACAATAACTTATTTATCCACGGAGTCGTTATCACTAAAGAGTGGTCTTCTAAAGAGCCGTGCACATTAAACCTAGTATGTAAATTTTCTTCATTTTCTTGATAATGATGACAGGATGTCATCGAAACGTCGAAATCTCTCCGCGTTAGTTTTTCTGATTAATTTAAGAAAAAGTTAAGGCTTAAAAATTACAAAACTCCTATAGTAAGTGCTAAACTAAGTTAAGAAAATACTAATATACAATAGCGGAATAGAAACTATTTAAAGTAGTGGCCTGCTTAGCCTCCGCTGACAGACTGTTCCATGTTACTGCGCCCCTATAACGAAAACTTTTCTTAAGGGCCTCAGTGTTCGGTCGCGGAATAAACAGGTTATGTTGGGCACCGCGAAGATTATGTCTGTGAATGGTGTTAACGCTGGTGAGTTGTTTTGGCGTGGTGCCAAATTGCACACATTCATTGTTCGATCTTGTGTCCGGCTTGTGTTCTGCACCTCGTGAATTCCAGGATTTATTTACCTTTAGCAGCATCCCTGAAGACCAGCGGCAAAAAAGAACCGATTATGCAGGCAGTGAAACTGTTTCAAACTAACTGTGACGAAGGCAACAGAGAACAGAGAGTTTGCCGAAACTTTAGTTTCTTTAATTTTTTTTTTTGTAAGATCATTTTAACATTTTTTAGATTAGTTTCAAAACGTTTTTAAGTTAACATGATAAATACTGATCGCCCAAATAACATCTACCATTAAAGAGTTTATGTAAAACCGTTTTAGTCTAGGAGTGTAGCAGAAAACAGTTTAAAACATACAAAACGGAAAGACTGCTTCCTTCCAAATATTGCCAATTTTCTCAAGTTTTAGTTTAACATAGCTGTGATGGTTTTTCATTGATACGCTTTGTGATAGGCTAAAAAATCTCGCACCACTTTCTCGACCAAACAGAAGTAAAACCAAAACCAATCGTGACTTATTCGCATGCGTTTTCCCGCACTTTGCGCCGCCGACTTGTAATTGCTTCGAGCTCTGATTGGTTCATTAGATTGTTTACGAATGCTGTGGATTGTTCAGGGTAATTACTTTGGTTTTGGTTTTACCACACTCAATTGAAAACTGCTCAAATAAACTATTAACAGTTCATTTCACTAATCACGTAAAATTTAACACTATTTACAAGATAATACATACAATACATTAATACAGTGGCAACAGGCTTTGGATATAAGTAGTTTTTTTCTCTAAAAATAAATAAGGGAGACCCTTGGTTTGCCTGAAGTCTATGCTTAAAATCAGATTTAAGGCCCGACCAAACGAACGCAACATTTCAACGTTGCGCGCAACGTGTTAACACGCCTTTGGCCACCCTGTTGCAACATGTTGGATCAAAATTGACCATTTTTAAACTTGATCCAACACAATCCAACATGTTGCAACATGGTAGCAAACGTTGCGCGCAACAATGTTGCAAGATGTTGCGTTGAAATGTTGCGTTCGTTTGGCTGGACCTTTAGTTTCAATTATGCTAGGCTCTTTCCTAACACACTTTTTCCATGGCCTCCTTTCTTACACTACCGTTATTGTTGCATGCATAAACTAGAAATACGTGTCACGCAGAACCTCGCGAAGCTCGGGGGAGGATGCACTGCAAAATTTTAGCAATGTGGGAGGGAGAGATGGAATTTCTGATTTGACTAGAGAGGTTGAATTGCATGCCGGCAGTGGCCCCGAAATTTAAAGTTGAGACATTTTCGTTCCTAGTCGCTTCCATTTAACGTGTACTTAGTACCCTGTCTTCCTAAAATAAAATAAAATAAATGGGAGCTGGTACTGGTCAGTTTAGGGTTTTGAGCTGTGGGTCGCTGTAACTGTTATGGGACTGGGTACTAGAATATCCCCAGGCCTTCCGTCCACCCCCCCCCCCCCCCAAACCTACCTTCATTAATTGTTGTCAAAAGGAAAATTGGTCTGAAAGTGGATTTATAGTACTGTTGTGGACATGGGTCGAGGACAATATGCAGTGTATGTGTTCTGTTTATTTTGATTGGGTGAGAGTTTTTTATCACGAATACAGCTAACTCCTGCTGTCTCGATTAAATTCAATTTTTGAAGCTTGTGAGTGCTATCTCCCAAATTAACCTGTTCCCTTTAGATACTGCTGTAGTTTTTGTTCTATATACTGGGTATCAAATAATTGCTAACCCAATTCACTATTTGCTAGAATGGTTGAGATCGCAGGAGTTTACTGTTGCTGAAGAGTGATGTTGCACTAAAAATAACAACTCAATGGTGGTACAGTTGTAGTAAAAATAATAATTTAATCTTACTCAAAAACAGAAATGAGACTACAGTAACATAGAATAGTAAAACCTCCTAACATACCATAGATAATAGTTATTAAATGTAGTATTGTCATATGCATACAATGGTATGTAATTTAAGCTTATATCAACGTTTCTTAGTGGCCTTAGTGAGAATTTCAATAAACATCAATTTACAGTATGAACTTAGAGAATAGTTTCCAGTGTTTGAGTACTAATATATTATATTGAAAAACAGGTCGTCTTATCATCTGCCTTTCAGTTGTTTAGGTACTTAAAATCTTGCTTTTTGCAAAAGATAGATTAAAAAATAATTTATGGAGGGTTGTACTGTACATAAGCTTAGTCGCTTACTTGCCTGTAAATGTAGGTTGTTCAAATTGAAGAGCATTGGAGGGCGAATTAAAGTGTGTTGATTTGAGCTAGATTTCTGAATCGTTCTTCTTCTCTGAGCCTTTCCTGTAATCTGTGTTTGCTTTCCCCTACCGTATGAAAGATATTCGTCACGAGTATTTAGCTGATCGTGCAATTCTTGCTGCCTCTCGTTGCGTCTATAAACAAAATCATTTTGTTCAACACTTTCAGTCGGTGTCGCCTCTCCTGATGGGTTTCGTTCAGAAGGCGTTCAAGGCGTTTGAATCTACTCAAACGGTGTGCCTAGGCTGTTCGAAGTCTTTGTAATCGATGCTCACGTTGCTTCTCCGTTGCTCGATCGCGGGGGAATTTCAAGTCGCCGTTCTCGCTCCAGCGGAGTTTCGGTGGTTAATTGTCTCGGGCAAGGATTTCCAGCTACTTTTTGAACCCAGTGTTGTTGTTGTTGTTTCTCATTTGCATCAGAAATTGGTCGTGTTTCACCGACGATGAGTAAAGAATAAACCCGTCAGCCCAGCCGCCATTAATCGGGTGGAATAAACATGAGAGCGTGCCATTGTGTCAGCGGTCGCGATTTTTGTTGCCAGGCAACTGCCGGACACCATCAAGTATATAAATATATATATATATATATATATACAAATGTATTTTTCGCTCGAATTCGTGCGGCTCAGCTCCCGAGGGCCGACAAATTTATTAACCTCGCTTCGCGAGGAACTATCATATGACAGCCATGCAACAAAAAAATTTCTTATTCTTTGCTGAAAAATATTCAAAAGAATATCTTTAAGTAGGCTTTCATTTACCTTACTTGAGCAATTTGCCCGCTCGACTTGATTTCTAGTTTAGTTCTTGTAAGGTATAGAACACGATACTCTTGCTTAAAGAAAATTCCACAGCATTGATCAAGTCTCCTTACATGGGTTTTTCCGTTTTAGGCTTCCGTTTTCATGCATAAACAAAATTCAGTTTAGTTCATTTCGATTCATTCATTTTCTCTTTTTCTTTTTCTGTAAATAAATGTCGAACGGTTTAACGTAAAACATTTTTCTTGACTGAAGCCATTTTAAATTCTTGGCGAATTTCTGATTAGCACTAAGAGGTACTGAAAACAAAGACAATTAACGTGTGGTAGAACACAAAACCCTTGCACGCTACCATCAAAAAACGTTAATTTAGCGTGGATATTTATACGTCAATGGGAAAATCTTTTCCTTATATCATGGGAATCGTGCTTTCAACCATGCTATTGTTATTGTGATTTGTTATCTATTATTCAAGACCTGTTTAAACGTTCCAAAAACGTTTTGCTTCAATCTTCATTGCATGGACCCTTATCCGTGAACCAAATATTAAGCCCTGCTTCCCTTAAGTACAAGAAAGATTGCTTATATTTTAGTTGCTTGAACAAATTTCTAATTAGTGCTTCTAGGGAAGAACGAAGGCAACATGTGACAGAACACGATATCCTTGCCGCTTAAAAGTAAATTCCAAGGCAATGACCATTTGTCTTTTTATGGGGAAGTAATTTTTACCGAGTTTCATCTTCATATCATAGATGGACTGGGGAGAGCGACGAAGGATGTAGATGTGTTTTTGGAGCTCCGCACACCGGGCAATCATTTTTAAAATTTTGAAACGCCTATGGCAAGCAAATATCAAACGCCAAAACGTAAACTTAGAATACAAGTGTCATCCAGCTGCAGCTCAGCAGATTCCTCACCCGACGAGAAAAGACTGAAAGAATCCAACTCTCCGAAGGAAAGGTGCAAAGATAAAGACGAAGGTATGGCGCAGTTGGAGCTACCCGAAAGTGTTTCTGACAAGCTAGACCTTATCTTAGTCAAGTTAAATGGGTTAGAAACAAAAATGGAAAGTCTTAGTTCAGCCGTAAAGAACTTGAAGGGCAAGGTATCAAATCTGGAGGAAGAAGTCACTTCAGTCAAAGCAAAGCAGAAAACCATGGGCGAGAAATTTGAGAACATGGAAACGAATAGCGTTATTGTGGACGAACAAATTGAGACTCTCATACGTGGAACGTACGAAAGGAAGGAAGAGATAGCGGATATCCATAAGCAGGTGCTTTATCTTGAAGCTTACAGCCGACGGGAGAATCTTAAATTTGAAGGAATAGCAGAGAAGGCAGTTCAACAGAGCGGCGAAGTTTCGATTGAAGACACCAAGGAAGTACTGACCGATTTTATGACAGAAGTGCTAGGAATTGAAGATGCTGGAAGTATAGAGTTTCAGCGAGTGCACCGAATGGGCAAGCCCAGAAATGGAAATGAAGGACGAACGATCATTGCACGATTCCTAAGATTTTCTGACAGAGAACGTGTATTCAGATGCGGCCGAAAGCTGAAAGATACCCCATATAAAATGTACGAAGACATGCCCAAAAAAATACATGAACTGCGCAAGGTTCAAATGAGCAAACTCAAAAAAGCTAGAAATGAGGGCAAACGAGCTAATTTTAGTAAGTCTGAGCCTGATAAACTATATATAGAGGGTAAATATATAAAAATGTAAAGGCACTTTATTTTATTTTAGTTTCAAGTTGTTTTTTTTTTTCCTTTTCCATTATGCTAATCTGGAACTCACATAAGATTTTATTTGGCACGGTCAAATTGGCACGATCAACTTTTTTTAGCTCCTTGTTTGGCTCTAATTAACACCTACTAGGCGTTTCTTAGACGACACATTTTAGTTCTTTAAAACTTAAGCATTTCCCGGTGAAGGAGCCAGGGACAATTAGGTTGGATTAACTATCGAAGGGATTAGTTGACTGTTAAGGCTCGCAAACAGATTACTCTGGAGCGAAAGGTAAGGTTTTCAATATTTTTTCGCCCTCTGTCTTCTTGTGTGTTTTATGTAATGTGTTGTGAAATACTCAACTCGTCCGTGTATAATCGGTTTACGTTATGTGTATGTCTTTATATGTTAACGAACCTGCCATTCATTTTAAAACAATGCGGTATTGTGAAAGCTATAGATTTAGCTATATCATTTCTTATCTCAACTCAAGCCGCTTTAATTATAAATTATACTACTTTAAGCAGTTTTTTCGTACATTTGTCATTTTTGTGTTTTTAGTTTCTTTCTCTTTCATGTACTTAGATTGTGTAAATGTGTTTAAATGTTAGTTTTCTTACAAATGTAATATAGACAAAAATAAATAAAATACAAAAAAAAAAAAAAAATCTTCATATCATAGACTCGAATAGACAGTAAGGAAATCTCATTTTGGCTCTATTGTATTTTAAGACCGATTTTGAGACATTTTGAGACGGTTTAATTATAACGAACATAAATAACTTCCTTGAAGCCCAGTCAGTTGCATGAACAAATTTGTAGTGGGACTGAGAACACGATATCTTTGCTTAAAAGCAAATTCCAAAGCAATGACCTTTTTGTTTAAGCATTCCGTTATCATAAGCGTCAAAGCAAACTTCATTTTGGTTCATTGCATTTTGAGACTGGTTTTCAAAGCTGGCACAATGTTGATGCTAAACGTTTGGCCTTTCGTGATTATCGCTGTTTTAGTGGCTCCGGCTACACCTTCGCATAAGCAGGATACTGTGGGTGAGTTCTACTTCAATGATGTAAAAAAAAAACTGTTACTTACAACAAAGCTGTCGAATGATTGCATTTTCAAACATATTACATGCATTTTCAAATATTTTTTGTCTCATAGAAGTTCAAATACAAATGTTTGAACTGTTTTCATCACAAATGATTAACTATCAGAAAATAAATACACCAAACGGATTTTCAAGTTGAATCCATGCAATTTTCTTTTAACAACGTAAAAGGCAGGCCAATATTTGCGGTTTATGCCGTAAAGCCATTTAAGTATTACAGATAACAGTTTAAAACATTCGAAAAACATGTTAGACAGAAATTACTTTCTTCCAAAATATTTCTATCTAACTTTCATTTCAACGAAACAGGTACTTCGGATTAAGGATAAATCTTTGTAAGTCGAGTTGATACCATGACTATTCACACTTTGCTAAAAAACCCTTTTCATTCAGTTATAAGCAGGAAACTTACTTTCGACTAGAGAATAATATAATCTTTTTGATTTGATAAACAAGTGCGTGAGATTCGATGCGGACTATTTAATAAACTGGTGCGTGATTTGTTATCTATTATGCAAGACTTTAACGTTTTGCTTCAATTAAAACTTTTCAGCTGTTTCAAGGAATAAAAACTTTTCCGTTAACCAAACATTAAGCATTCCTTCTCCTTGTCTAAATAGCATGTGATTTTCTTGAATGACTTTTCCGGCTTTTGTCTTAGAGGATAGATTGCTTGTGGCAGAACACGATATCCTAACCTAAAAACATTTATTGAGCCACGGTGGTAAAAGAGCTTTAATGAGGCACAGCGTTAGACGTTTCTGTGGAACAAACAAACCATAACCAAGAAGTTTTCAACAACTTTAAAAACCACTCAAAAAGTTAACTGAACGACAAAAGTGTTGGGCAATATTGTGCACTAAGAGAGTATTAGATGTGGACGTTTTAGAATGATAGGGCGTTGTGGTTATCAAATCTACTTAGTTTTAATAGCAAAATGTCGTTGGTAAATTATAAGGTTTCTTTAAAAAAACGGAATTAAATAGACAACTAAGAAGAGTGTACGTTCACAGCTTGAACTCGTGGCGTCTTTAACCCATTGCAGTGCTATTAAATCCCCGTGTTTTTTGAGTGCTTTTACGCTTCAGAAACATAAATTATGTCTAAAAAGTAACACTACACTACATTCACAATACATTTAGTAGCTGAACGCTTAAAACCTCGAACGCTAAGCAAATGGCGGCGAGTTATATAAAACACAAAACTTGCCGGAACAAAAATTGACGGCAATAAGCGGCGAACAGAATATCAGACGGTCCTATCCACCCATGAACGCCTTGCATTGTCTTGAAAACTTGTACGCTGTAATAGGCCATTTGCACGATGACGTCATTTGACTACTACTACCAGAATTCATTTCGTTTTTCCTTTCTTATTTAAATTTTGTAATCCCAGTGCGGTTTAAATAACAATAGCCCTAATTTGCACTACAAAACAAAAAACTGAAGGATTCTGGTAGTAGTAGTCAAATGACGTCATCGTGCAAATGGCCTATTCTTCCTTCTGCTTTTCAAGTCAACACGCGGAGAGATTTTCTCCACATCTTGAAATCAACAGCGAGATTATGAGGTCGCGTGTCAACCAATCAGGCCAGTGAAACTAAAACGTGTGTGCATATAATTTCCATGCACTAATATGACACGAAAAAAAAAAGAAGAAGAAAACTCACAGAGCTGAATCGATAACTCGTGGGCTACGCCACGAGTAATGAATAAATAATATTTATGTCATCTCTGAGAAATGAACTTTAAACGAGTGTGTGAGTTTCAATGAGGAATTTTCAACCATGTCGGCCATTATGGATAGAGTTTGTTAAAAAAAAAACTAGATCGTGATTTGTTGATCTTCTGACCTTCAGTGCTCTTAGTGTTCTATAAGCGTGTCTCGCAAAGACACTTAGTTTTAATATAGGGACGTTTGTGACCCCAAAAAGGTCAACATCCTAGTACATACTTCCTTTAAAAGCAAATTCTAAAGCAATGACCTTTTCCCCATATGTGGGTAAATAATTTTCAGGCTTCCATCATCATAGGCAGTAAGAAAATCTCATTTTGGCTCATTGCATTTTGAGTCTGGTTTTCAAAGCTGGCATTATGTCGATGCTAAACATTTGGCCTTAATTTCGTGATAATCGCCATTTTAGTAGCATCGGCTACACTTTCGCATAAGCAGGATTCTGCGGGTAAGCTCCACCTGTCCAGTTATGAAATGAAAAAATACCTTTCCTGAAACAAAGCTAGCTGTCGAACGATATAATTCAATTTTTAAACAAGGTTTTTGCTATGTATACGGTGCCAACTTTGAAAATAACCAATAATGCTTCAGTGTAATTGCTTAGAAATGTTTAAATGGGATAACTATGCTAATGACCAATTTATACGGAAAAAGTGACTCTACCAAAAAGGACCCCCCAATCGAATCCACGCAAATTTCTCTCAGTTAATTTAAAAGCAAACTGCCATTTTATTTAAGTGTTTATGTAAAACCATTTTAGTATAGGAGTGTAGCAGAAAACACTGAGTTTAAAACATACTAAACGAAAAGAGCTTCCTTCCAAATATAGCCAACTTGAAAACATTGGGCCAATTTTCTCAAGCTCTTCCCGTTACGATTTAGTTTAAGACAGTTGTGCTCCAAGCACATAAAAATTCCCCATGAGAGACCTACTTTTGGCAATTGCTTAGCATACTTTTTTAAAATAGGGGAGACCCTTGGTTTGCCTTAAGTCTATGATTAAAATCAGATTTAGTTTTCATTATGCTAGACTCTTTCCTAACACACGTTTTTCATGTTGATCTTATTTCTTACACTATCGTTATTGTTAAATAAACTATTATATGACAACCACGCAACAACAACATTTTCTTATCCTTTGCTGAAAAAAATATTAAAAAGAATACCTTTAAGAATTCTTTCATTTACTTACTGGAGCAATTTGCCCGCTCGACTTGATTTCTAGTTTAGTCGTTCTTGTAAGGTATATAACACGATACTCTTGCTTAAAGAAAATTCCACAGCATTGATCAAGTCTCCTTACATGGGTTTTTACGTTTTAGGCTTCCGTTTTCATAAACAAAATTCAGTTTAGTTCATTTCGTTTTTTCTCTTTTTCTTTTTCTGTAAATAAATGTCGAACGGTTTAACGTAAAACATTTTTCTTGAAGCCATTTTAGTTTCTTGGAGAATTTCTGCTTAGTACTAAGAGGTAAAAACAAAGACAACATGTGGGAGAACACGATACATTCAGTGCACTTACGCTGCCAATCAAAAAACTTTTAGCGTGGATATTTAGATGTCAATGGGAAAACCCTTCCCTTTTTGCATGGGGAATCGTGCTTTTCGAACTAGAGAATAGAAAACTTTGATTATTCATCTCTAAGAAATAAACAGTTTAAACGAGTATGTGAGATTCAATGATATGACTTTTCAACCATGCCATTGTTATCTAAACTGGTACGTGATTTAATTTGTTATCTATTGTTCAAGACCCTTAAACGTTCCGCCAAAAACGGTTTGGCTTCAGTCTTCATGGACCCTTATCCGTGAACCAAATTCTGCTTCCCTAAATACAAGAATTAAAGATTGCTTAATTTTAGTTGCTTGAACAAATTTCTAATTTATTTAGTGCTTTCAGATAAGAGCAAAGGCAACATGTGAGACTGAGAACACGATGCAAATTCCAAGACAATTACCTTTTGTCTTTTTTTGGGGAAAATGTTTGAGTTATAGACTCGAATAGACAGTATAAGGAAATTTCATTTTGGCTCATTGCATTTTAAGATCGATTTTGACACATTTTGAGACGATTTAATTATAACGTCCATAAATAACTTCCTTAAAGCCCAATCAGTTGCTTCAACAAATTTCTAATTGGTGCTTTTAGGGAAGAACAAAGACAACATGTGGGAGAACACGATATTCTTGCTTAATAGCAAATTCCAAAGCAATGACCTTTTTGTTTAAGCATTCCGTTATCATAGGCGTCTAAGCAAACTTCGTTTTGGCTCATTGCATTTTGAGACTGGTTTTCAAAGCTGGCACAATGTTGATGCTAAACGTTTGGCCTTTCGTGATTATCGCTGTTTTAGTGGCTCCGGCTATTCGCATAAACAGGATCATGTGGGTGAGTTTTTATGTTATGAATGTAAAAAAGAAAAGCTGTTACTTACAACAAAGCTGTCGAATGATATAATACATTTGTCAAACAGTTTTTGCTATAATCTGAGAAAATAAATACACCAAACTGAACTTCCAGATGATTGAATTCACGCTATTCTGTCGAATGATATAATTCATATACATTTTCAAGCATTTTTGTTATAATTTCATAGAAATTCAAACACAAATGTTTGTACTGCTTTCGTCATCACAATTAAATGAGAAAAGAGGCCAAACGGAATTTTCTTTTAACAAAGTAAAAGGCGGACCCACATTTGCGGTTTATGTAAAGTTATTTAAGTATTACAGAGGCAGTTTAAACATGTCAGACAGAAATTTTTTCTAAAACATTTCTTCCTTGTACGCGTT
Organism: Cladopsammia gracilis; assembly: GCA_022457155.1. Lineage (NCBI taxonomy): Eukaryota > Metazoa > Cnidaria > Anthozoa > Scleractinia > Dendrophylliidae > Cladopsammia > Cladopsammia gracilis. The sequence goes on along the minus strand of JAJGOT010000057.1, from coordinate 1,911,940 downwards.
TATTTCTGGCAAACTTTGTCTAAAAAGAGACTTCGGACTATAAGGGGAAATCTTTTAAAGTTCAGTTAAAAAAACGTTTCTACCATGATTATTTCACACTTTCCTGAAAAACTCTTCATTTGTTGCATAATACTTACTTTCAACCAGAGAATAATAATATGTACTTATTGACTAAGTGGGAGGGCCGGATGGGAAAATATTTGGCTTGAGGTCATGGCGTACAGACCGAGCGCAGCGAGGTCCGTGCGCCATGACCGAGAGCCAAATATTTTCCCATCCCGCCCGACCTAATTTAGTCAATAAGCGTTTTATCATATGACCAATTTGGAGACAAAATTACTTGAAATTTTAATGCGCGCGGCCGTCCGCTTTTGTAGTAGGGCCGTACGCCTTTTTCCGGCCCCGCTCGCGCAAATGCGTACGGCCCTCACACGGCACTTTCATCAATGGTTTTGCAAAGAAAAGGTTCGCAGGGCCGTACGGGTCATATGATAATCTTTATCAGGGCCGTACGGGTCATATGATAATCTTTATCATATGATTCATACGGCCTTGAGAACCTTTTCTTTGCAAAACCATTGATGAAAGTCCCGTATGAGGGCCGTACGCATTTGCGCGAGCGGGGCCGGAAAAAGGCGTACGGCCCTACTACAAAAGCGGACGGCCGCGCGCATTAAAATTTCAAGTAATTTTGTCTCCAAATTGGTCATATGATAAAATGCTTATTGACTAAGTTAGGTCGGGCCGGATGGGAAAATATTTGGCTCTCGGTCGAATTTAATTTTAAAAATATTTAAAATATTTCGCATTGTCGAATTTAATTTTAGTTCAACGTCGAACTTCGCACGCATTCAATACCTGAATTAGATTTGGCACATGTGAAATGCGACGTTTAAACCGGGCCTTACTGTAACAAGTAACCGTCTTCGCTTCCTGTCCATGACGACTTCAACACGGTCAAAGCAGGTCAAAGTGTGTAATTATGCGAACCCCCGGACTTGACAGTACCCATTAACGTACGTAGTATTCACATAACCGTTTATTTCCGTCGATTCCGTCAATTCTTGGTTTTCACATGACGTCATAAAAATTAAAAAATCTAAAGTATACGTCCTACAAAGCTGTTTCTAACATGGTATGTGGATACAAGTGTTATAATCTTTCACAGAAAGTTTCAGGTTTTAACGATGTTTTGCTTCCGATTTACAAAGGTTTTAAATGTGTCACGCAATGCGTCACGCTATTTCAGATAAGCCGCGAAAATAAACAAAGTTGAATCAGCTGAAAGTTATTGTTTGCATTATAAGTGCTTATAAGCCGAGTTAATTGAGCTTATAGCAAATACAATATTTTTGGATGTGATTTTTGGTGTAATTAAGACTTTGAATTTTTGGCCGCCATCTTTGTGCCCCTGAGTGGGGCACAAAGATGGCCGCTCCATACATTTCTTACTAAAAATATCTAATACTCGTTCGCCTATAACTTTTGAACGAAATGCTTTTACGCTTCAAAATTTGGCCAAGATGTGTAGTTTTAAACTCTCTACAATTCCATAAACATTTTTTATTCGAAATCTATTTTTTAATGCTTCTGAATTTTGATATGACGTAAGTGAAAGCCAAGAATTATAGAATTTCTGAACTGTAACGATATGTAAACTAAAACTCTCTCTTTTAAGCTGCAATTCGCATATCAATATCCTGGATAAAATACTACAACAGCGCATAATAGCTGTGTCCGGCGTGGGCATGACAAGCAGAAAAGCCACTCGCGTATGTGTCATCCCACAAGCTACGCATTTGCAGAGCTTTAGCTATTTTACCAATGCTTTCATCCATACAGGCGAGGAAACCATTCCTGCATAATCAGGTCGCGTGTAAAAAAAATGGCATATCATTTGGGGTCGGGGATCATTTCGGGACGTGCTCAGGTCGATTTTGGGGATCATTTCGGGTAGGGGATCATTTGGGGTCGGGGATCATTTCGGGTCGTGTACAGACGGCGGTTAAAGGGGGGCGGGACGATCGGGCGAGATCGGGCGGGGCCCGGCGGGGCTTGTTTTTTTGCATGTCACTCGTACCCAGGGTCCTTTCCAACATCAAGAAAAACATGGCGGGCAAACTTTCAGTTTTTGGAACTTTTTTCCTTTTTATTTGCGGCTTGCAAAGTGTTGATAGCAAACCACCGCATATTGTGTTTATTCTGGCAGATGATTATGGTTTCAACGACGTCGGCTACCACAACCCACGCATAAAAACACCGAACATTGACAGTTTAGCGGCCGATGGAGTGCGACTGGAAAGTTATTACGTGCAACCAATTTGCACGCCCACCAGAAGTCAGCTGTTTTCTGGAAGATATCAGATCCACACTGGTTTACAACACGCGATAATCTGGCCTTCTCAGCCAAATGCACTACCCAAGAACGAGACCACGATTGCTAGTAAGTTGAAAGAAACTGGCTATAGCACTCATATGGTTGGAAAGTGGCATATTGGATTCTATAAACGAGAGTTTATTCCAACTCAACGGGGTTTCGATTCGTTCTTTGGCTATTTAACTGGGGGAGAAGATTACTATTCGCACAAGAATAACGAAGGTTATCCAGGGAAAAAGGAATTCCTTAATCTAAATGGTTATGATATGAGAAGAAATGAAGAAGTGGCCAGAGATGCTGCGGGAAACTATTCCACTTTTTTATTCACAGACGAAGCAGTGAAGATTATATCTAATCACGAAGCTGATAAGCCTTTATTTCTGTTTGTGGCATACCAAGCAGTGCATGCCCCAATGGAGGTCCCTGAACAGTACACAGAGCAGTACAAAGATATAACTGACTATAATCGCCGGACATATGCTGGAATGGTTTCCTGCATGGATGAAGGCGTTGGTAACATAACTAAAGCTCTGCAAATGCACGGCTTGTGGGATGACACAGTGTTCTTTTTCAGTACCGATAATGGTGGGCAAATATATGCCGGTGGCAATAACTGGCCTTTACGCGGCTGGAAAGGGTCTCTCTGGGAGGGTGGAATGAGAGGGGTGGGGCTTGTCTACAGCAAATTGTTATCAAAACCTGGTCAGATAAACTCAGAATTGATCCATGTGACTGACTGGTACCCAACAATTGTAAATCTGTCAGGAGGATCAGTTGATGGATTGCCTCTGGATGGTTATAATGTATGGGAAACATTGAGCAAGGGAGAACCATCACCAAGAAAGGAAATCTTGCATAATATTGACCCCACAGAGGTTTGGATGCATTTTAATGACCCTTACAAATTCTGCCCACAAGCTGCAATACGTGTAGGTGACTGGAAACTTCTTAAAGGTTGTCCAGGAAATGGGAGTTGGATTCCACCCCCAGAGAGTTCCTACCCCATCAAGTATTCATCAAATTTGTTTGACAATGTCAACAGCACCTTTCTTTTCAACATAAGGGAAGATCCAGAAGAGAGAAATGAACTGTCTGGGGTTTATCCAGAAATGGTGTCTTATTTGATGACGAGGCTCAAGGAATACAATGCCACAGCTGTACCTGTACGCTTCCCAGAGCCGGATCCTGCATCAAAGCCAGAGCTTTATGGAAATGTCTGGACACCTTGGGTGCAGGATAATTGAAAAATCATGCGTAAAATTGCAGCAAATATGGCAGACAAAGTTGACCCTTTAAAGGTTAAACCTAAAACCAGCTGGATGAATGACAATCTTAATGACAATCATTAATCTTGGTTTAAAGTGGTTTGGATAATTTCTTTGTAAAAAAATATGAAAATTAATTAAAATTCAGTTGATGGGCTTCCAATGCTAATAATATTGACTTCTCTGCTGGGCAGACACCTCTTGCAAGTGAACAATCAGTTGTATTTACAGCCACATACAAACACTAATAGCAGTTATTCTTTTATTGTATTTTATCACCTTTTTAAAATTACAATCAGGCCATTATGCTAGATTGATGACAATCGTTATCTTTGTTAATACTAGTATTAGTTTCTTTTTTTGTATCATCACTTTTTTTGGTATTTTATTTTGTTTTTTCAAGGGTTTTTTACAAATACAAGTATAAATAAGAGAAAAAAAACACAATTACCACTACAGTACAGTTACAAGACATTTGAATCTTTTTAAAAAGGAAAAAAAACTGGGGAAAAAGGAAATAAAACTTTTACAAAAATTACAATATTACCGGTACACACAAAGGAAATACTAGCAGTAAATTACAATGTTATGCTAACTATGGAACAATGGTAAAATTTTGTCCCATTTTTTATAGTGAATTAAAAGCTTATCATTTGACCTAGCAATCTTTTCTTCTAATTTACAGGTATATTTTAGCTTGGTTAGCAGTAACTGATTGTCGGGAATTAGGGTGTTGTATCTGCATAATTGATAAATGAGCTGCTTTTGGAATAAAAGTTGTGATTTATTAATGTGATTTCTTTGCTATTATTCCAAAAACCAAAAATGATATCTGTTTCACTAAATTGCTCAATATTCATTCAAAGAGCCTTGTTGAGCAAATCAATTACTGACAGCCAAAAGTCTCTCGCAAAAGTACAACAGTATAGTAAATACTTGAGGGACTCGTCAAACTCCTTACAAAAGCTGCAAAGTGGGGATAATTTCTACTAGTTTCATTTTAAATAGAATCTTATTAGTGTAAAGGATATGGTTAAGAACTCTGTACTGAAATTCTCTCATTTTACAATTGATTGTTGTTTTTAACCAACACTTCCAAATTCCAATTAGATCTGGAAAGTGTCCACAATTAGTACTCGCGTGCTAAATACTTTGACACTTAACTAAATAGGCCATTTCCGAGTTACGTTACGCCTCGTCAAAGCGAGGCTAGGTGCACAACCTTTCATATGAAAATGAGTTTTCATTCACATGCAAATGAAAAGTCATTTTCATATGAAAGGTTTTGCACCTAGCCTCGCTTTGATAGAGAGGCTAAAGGCAACTCATACGGCCTATTGATTTGATTTTTGATTTTGAATATATTTTCTTTGATGTTGAGCTAGTTGAAGTAGCCAGATTGGGAGACAGTTTATTTGATGATGAGTTTGATGTCTTTTCCATATTTTTGCATCGTAACATGTTTTAAGTGTGCAGAAAGAGTATGAGTAAATATTCCGAAGCACTAAGGGACGGAAAAAAGTATTTCAAGATCATTCCATTTGTATAAATGACCATTATTGTTATTATTCCAGATTTGAGGAGCTTGCCCAAAAGTAAATTTAATAATTTATTCAGGGTAAGCAAATTGCGACCAACTGGTCACCACTGTGACTAACAGTTGAGCATTGGGGACCAAAAATTTGAACTGGTTGCCAGGAGGCAACTTTTTAAAGTATTTGTTGTTTCTTTTCAAGTACAGCTATTTCAATTAACGTCGGATGAAAAAGGCGAAAAGCCAAGACCGTAAGGTAGTATGGGATTTTTATTCAATGGCTTTTAACCCTAACCCATACAACCCTACGGTCTTGGCTTTAAGCTTTCATCCGACAACGTTTATTGAAATAGCTGTATATTTAACTTACAAACAACAGAATCATGAACTCAAGATGATAATCATTCAATTTCTGTTGTTCACTTTTGATGTTATCCTATATTTTTAAAATGTTTCTAACACTCACTTTCATTGCTTGTCATCAGGTAAACTGCAATAAAAGTACACTAGCCCAACAGGCTGCTCCATTACCCTGGGCTATTGGGCAGCACTTTTTTCACACCCTGAGTCACCTTTCCAAAGCAATGGCTAAACAGGGGACACTTATTAATTTTATTGTGGTTCAAAGGGTGAGCCCATGACGCCAGCAAAGGTCATGTGAGGGATGGAGAAGTGGGAGAGAAAGCCTTGCTTTCAAAATGATTAATTCACCCGCTTGACTACTAGGGGAGTGACCCTAGGGGGCTCATCTACCCATCGTTATTTTCATCTTCATGAAATTTTACTTCCCCCCTTATTTCCCTAGATTTTCAATCCCCTAACCCCCCCCCCCCCTTCCCCTTCTAGATGGGGGTCCTAGATCATTGGCACTATTGGCAGTGAAAGGGTTCAAAGGAGTTCTACCATATTTAATGCAGTCCTCACAAACTTTTCATATTTTTTTTTTAAAAGAAATTCTTTAAATCACTTTAAATGCTGTTTTAATATTATCATCATAATCTATTTTTAGAAAAATATCTTTTGATATACCGATACTTAGGCTGTATTGTTGTTTCAAACATTTCTTAGCAATTTTATTGCAAGCTAGTGTTTTTTCACATTTTATTGTTTATTAACATTACAATCAATGTACTTAAAGGGATGGTTTCACGGTTCGGCCCATGTGCACAGATTACATGTAAAATGCTTTGTTCACTTTCTTACCAATTTTACTGGTTAAAAACCACTCACATTTACTTCAATGATCACATGCTATAATTAGTCCAAAGAAAGTGAAGGATGACCAAAATTCACAGAAAATTTCAACAGATTACACCAACAACCTGAACTGTTCTGGTGGCTTTCATGGCACACATGGGTATGTATAATGTGTGGTTCCAGAAAATATCCATACCTCCCCCATGGAAGGTTTTTTTATTTGAACCCTCCCTCCCCCTGGAATTTCCAATTAAGCCTCATACTTTCCCTTATAAATTTTGGCTGTTGAGACCCCCTCCCTCTCGGAATTTCCAATGACCTTCCATGGGGTGGGTATGGATATTTTCTGGAACCACACAATCTTCCATTCAATCAGCTGACTCACTGCGATATTTTCACGGGCAAATTTCCTGCTAGAGTTATCTACTCGCTTCCGATTGGTCTAAACAATGAAATTAAATAGGTTGCGTCATAGCTTGCACATGCACATGCACCGAACCATGAAACCCTTCCTACTAACTTAAAAATGTGTACAAACTCACTGATTACTTGCATGAAAACAACACAGATAGATAGTAGTTTGCTACTTATAATTGAGGATTAACTGCTTACATGACAGACATTAAGCACAAAAAACTAAACTATAAAGTTACCTTAAATTTTCCACAACCAAATAATTACAGTACATAAAGAAATATACGAACAACAAATTTACCAGCCCATAATAACTGTCAATTTTTAACACTATATTATTTTTGACGAACCATTTCCTAAAAGCTTGACAGAAGGAGGACGTTATGCTACAGGACCAGAAAAGATGAATTCAGTCATTATTTAAAAAAGGTATTGTTGCCAATCTCCTATGTAGTACCCTAGAGTTTCGAAAGTAGCGGCCCCCGTTACTTTCGGAATTAGCAGGCCTAAGGGGCTGCAACTTTCGTGTTGCCACTACTTTCAGGCACCCAAAATGTGTGTTTAATATTTGAAAAAAAGAATGATGATACACACAACCGCAGAATAAGCATAATGTCACTTGAATTCACTCTTTCTCATTTATTAGTATATACTGAAACAGTGGATAGCATTGTTGGCGCGCTCTGATTGGCTACTGAAACTCGGAATAGCAAATGCTATTCACCTCCCAGCAATTTGCGCGCGAAAATTGTAATCGTTGACAGGAATAAATGAGTTAAAAAGCATCATTTTTGTTATATTATCTCACTGTTTCAGTATATACTAAAACAACTATTCACCTCAGTGTAGATGGGTAGTGGTGGATATTCACCACTACCCACCTACACTGAGGTGAATAGTTGTTAATTATTTGGTGAGTAAGCTATTCCATCTGCTGGAGACATTAGACCTCAGTATGGTATTTTAGATTAGACTGTTACTTTCGGGGGACTGTCACTTTTGGGTGGGCTGTCACTTTCAGGTGGGGCGTTACTTTCAAGAATTACTAGAAAGATCCAAAAATTAACGTTAATTTTGGGTAGCGGTTACTTTCGGAGGGTCCAAGAGGGTAATTTAACTGAAAAATAATTAGTTTAGATACTTAAGTGTAACAGAAAGGCATTTTCAGGCAAGTGTGACTCAAATTTTTGCAAATATTTTACATGTATAAAGGCCACACTCCACCTACGGGCAGCATGAGCCACATCCCAAAGTTAAACAAAATTAATTTATGAAAAAAACACAGTCAAACCTCTCCTTACCAACACCTAAAACGTGGACAGAAAATTACCAGCAAAGTAGCTATATTAAAAAAGTGCAATACAATATTATTGTTGAGTGGTGAAAATTGAATTTCCCTGTGTAGCGTGGATGCTAAAATGAAAATGATAAATTTTGATGCTGTTCAACATATAATTGTTACACCATTAAAAAACGTTTTTCTCTGGCTTAATTTAGTTTTGTACCCTGAAGGCAGTATTGCCAAAACGTCGGTATAACAATTTAAGACAGCGATTAATTAATTGTTGTCTTCTCTCACTGTTGCAAGGAGTATATGACATATCTTAATTTGACTTCTGGTGGTAAGAAAGAGTTGATTTTAGCACAAATAATGAATATCAAAATTGGGGGTCTTAAAAGGGCTATTCTAAAAGAGACATTTAATTGCTGCTCGGAATTGCCGAAAATTCACTTGAGAAGCTTCATGTTTTCAAAATTTCTTGTGAGAATACATGTGTCTTCATTTTAACTTGGTAGCTCTGCATTAACCATAGTTTTTTTTATCAAAAAATGTAACCCAGTTATTAAAATTTTTATATTAAACAAGAGGCTCCAAGCAGCCTTTACTCATGTGCATGCGTAAGAAAATTTTATGATATATTTTAAACATGATAAGAAGATGTCCGACCTGGAGATAAGTTACTCCTTTCATTCAGTCATCGTTCCTGCAAACCACGTTGTTTACTATTGAATGTTTTGGAAATGAAGGCTGTACCACAATGAAGCCAGTCATTCTTCTAAGTCTTATATATACCAAACGTGAATATAGCAATGTATGTAGGGTTGTAGGAGATGCTGTCGTGACACGCAAGTAACGCTCTTTTACCAGAAGTGACAGTAGCCGGAAGTCACTAAACAGGAAGTGTAAAAGGCGAAGACATGAACTGGAAGTGCACAATTTAAAATATGTGTTCATGAATTTGCATGCAAAATCGTGACACAAAAAATAAAAATAATAATAATAAAAATAACAAGAAAAACGGAGCCAAAACCTTACCTCATGCCACTTCGAGCATGAGTAATAAAGTAATCTGTAAAACATTAAGTAACGCTCCACATAAGAACTGCCAGTAAACTTCATTGTTCTGCGGCATTGGCTCTTTCTCACATAGAATGTCTTTGATTTCAAGAATAGGGGAGGAGCTAATGGTTTATAATTATATTTCAGTATAAAAATAAAGAATATCCATTTGTGTCAGGTAAATTTTAGGAAATGTTCGTGATTAACCAATCAGAATAGCAGAAGTCAATAGCTAATAATTTTACTGCTTTGATGAAATTTCTTCAGAAATTTGCATGTTTTGCGATTGGGTCTTAAATTACATGAAACAAAACATTACATGAATCAAACAAAATGCACCTTGAAACCTAACTTTTTAGCGGTCTTTGAGTCTAGGCCAATGAGATCACTGTAGTTGTAACAATGAAAAAAGTTGACAGTCCATTGTGCACTGCCGTTAGCACTTTCCATCTTATGCGGATCATTACTTAAGAATTAAATGAGTCTTAACTTTACACCTTTTTACACTCAGTCATGAATATGGGAAGCATTGAACGAGGTATAGCAATGGGAAAGGATATGCAAATTTTCACTTGGTCAGCAAACATTGAGCTCGCAAATGTTATGGTCAACTGCCTTCCCCATGGGGATGGCATTGGAGGAGGGGGAGTTAGATACAAGGGGCGAGGGGTCGGTAAAGCAAAATGCCTTGGAGAGGGGAGGGTCGGTGAACATTGAGCATGCAATATGTAATGGTCACCTGACTTACAAATGGGGATGGCATTGGAGGAGGGGGAGTTAGATACAAGGGGGGTTGGATCGGTAAAGCAAAACGCCTAGAAGAGGGGAGGGTCAGTGAACATTGAGCATGCAATATGAAATAGTTAATGTACCACCAATACATCGCTAAGGTGATAAACAGTGAGCATCCCCCACTCCCACAAGAAATCAGAAGGGCTGCCAAAGACGAGAAGCAATGGTGAAAGATCGTGGACGACTGCCTTGCAGCCGGATAAGTGAGTGAGTTTATGTAACAGTCACCTGTTTTCTCATGGGGATGGTGTTGGAGATAGGGGGTGGGTAAGTTTAGCAAAATGGCTGTTTTTATACTAGAGACGCATTATTCGTCTGGACGAACTCGGGCAAACATTTGTAGTTCGTCTGGTTATGCGTCTCTAGTATAAAGATGGGCACAAGACGCATTATCCGTCTAGATGAACTATCTTTTGTAGTGTGTCGTTCCAGACGCATTTCGAAAGATAGTTTGTCGAGACGGATAATGCGTCTTGTGTCCGTCTTTACACTAGAGAAGCATAACCAGACGAACTACAAATGTTTGCCCAAGTTCGTCCAGATGGATACTGCGTCTCCAGTTGTTCGTCCCGTCTTTACACTGGATGCAAAACATGACAGACCCATTATTCGTCTGGACGGATAATGCGTCTCTAGTATAAAAACGGCCAATGTCTAGGAGAGGGGAGGGTACAAACGTTTGTATTCAGGAGTTTGCTCACAGGTACCTTTGATTTAAGGTTGCTGCACACCAGCTGTTTTTTTTTGGCTTAGAATGCCAATTTTTTATTGCAATCAAATCTGAGATCAAGCACTGCCAGATATCGCCTGGCGGATCTGATTTTGTTGTAAGTTTGTCTGGATTCACTGCACACTAGCCAACAAGTTAAAATATTTTGTCGGCTGGCAAAAAATTGGCTGGTGTGCGGCAGCCATTAGATTAATAAAATCACACTTAAATGCATAACTGTTCAATCATTGTTCACCCAAGGAGTCCAGACATTTCCATAAAGCTCTGGTCTTGATGCAGGATCTGGGTCTGGGTAACGTACAGGTACAGCAGTAGCATTGTATTCCTTGAGCCTCATCATCAAATAAGACACCATTTCTGGATAAACTCCAGATAGTTCATTTCTCTCTTCTGGATCCTCCCTTATGTTGAAAAGAAAGGTGCTGTTGATGTTGTCAAACACATTTGGTGAATACTCAATGGTGTAGAAACTCTCTGGGGGAGGAACCCAACTCCCATTTCCTGGACAGCCTGTCAGTAGCTTCCAGTCACCTACACGTATGGCAGCTTGTCGGCAGTGTTTGTAAGGCTCAAAGTGACCATCCCAAAAAGCATCAATAGGGTCAATATTATGCAAGATTTCCTTTCTTGGTGATGGTTCTCCCTTGCTCAATGTTTCCCATACATTATAACCATCCAGAGGCATTCCATCAACTGATCCTCCAGACAGATTCACAATTGTAGGGAACCAGTCAGTGACATGAATTAATTCTGAGTTTATCTGACCAGGTTTTGATAACAATTTGCCGTAGACAAGCCCTACCCCTCTCATTCCACCCTCCCAGAGTGATGCTTTCCAGCCACGTAAAGGCCAGTTATTGCCACCGGCATATATTTGCCCGCCATTATCGGTACTGAAAAAGAACACTGTGTCATCCCACAAGCTGTGCATTTGCAGTGCTTTAGTTATGTTACCAACACCTTCATCCATGCAAGAAACCATTCCAGCATATTGCCGGCGAGCATTGTTCTGTATATCTTTGTATTACTCTGTGTATTGTTTGGGGACCTCCAGTGGAGAATGTACTGCTTGGTATGCCACAAACAGAAATAAAGGCTTATCAGCTTCGTGATTAGATATAATCTTCACTGCCTCGTCTGTGAATAAAAAAGTGGAATAGTTTCCCGCAGCATCTCTGGCCACTTCTTCATTTCTTCTCATATCATAACCATTCAGATTATCAAATTCCTTTTTCATTGGAAATCCTAGGCGATTTTTGTGCGAATAGTAATCTTCTCCCCCGGTTAAATAGCCAAAGAACGAATCGAAACCCCGTTGAGTTGGAATAAACTCTCGTTTATAGAATCCAATATGCCACTTTCCAACCATATGAGTGCTGTAGCCAGTTTCTTTCAACTTACTAGCAATCGTGGTCTCATTCTTAGGTAATGCATTCGCCTGAGAAGGCCAGATTATCCCGTGTTGTAAACCAGTGTGGATCTGATATCTTCCGGAAAACAACTGACTTCTGGTGGTCGTGCAAACTGGTTGCACGTAATAATTTTCCAGTCGCACTCCATCGGCCGCTAAACTGTCAATGTTCGGTGTTTTTATGCGTGGATTGTGGTAACCGACGTCATTGAAACCGTAATCATCTGCTAGAATAAACACGATATGCGGTGGTTTACTTTGAACACTTTGCAAGCAGCAAATAAAAAGAAAAACAGTTCCAAAACCTGCAAACTTTGCTGCAGCCATGTTGTGTTGTTTGTTCTATTGTTTTCTCAGCAAATCAGAGAAGACCTTGCAAGGTCTGCTCATGTCCGGTACGTCGTGTAACAATGCTCAAATTATCCCTTTTATGATGTAGCGGTAAACAATATGGCAGACGGTTTCTCGTCGTCGCGTCGTGATCGCTCTGCAATGAGCAGCTACCAAAGAACTGAACAAAACACATCGACAAGTTCTCGTGGATGGGGTAAACAAGCAGCACAAAGACTCAACACCAAGGATCAGTTCAGAAACGATCCACTTCTTAGAACTTTAGAAAAATACGTTGTGAACTTTGGAGATTATAATTATAAACCATGGCAACGAACAACTTTGTCAAAATTACCGAAGGATTCCCAAGTAAAGAAGAGAAGCCCTAGTCGCCCTCTTTCCGGCCAAACTACAGTGTCCGTTGGAAGTGGTCCGGGATTTGTGAGGGAAGAAAGTATGAAGATGCCAATTCGGCCGTTCAGTGCAGCTACTAGCACAGCGTGTTCGACGGTTTGTAATCATCCATGGACGAAGAAACCACCGCCAGTTGACGATGGTGAAGAGAGAAGGAAGCAGAAAGTGTTGTCAATCCTTAAGGTATTTCTGGAGACTAATAATAAAAGAAGACAGGGCCTGTTTTACTTGAGGTACTTTGTGTCTCAACCTTGGAAAGTTAAGCTAATAAGAGACGCAAGTCAACATAAACTTACTTGAAATACACTTGAATATTGAGGCTAAACTTGGCGAAATTTGAAGAATTTGCCCGAGGCTGAGATTTTGTTAAGAACATTTTTTTGCGTGTTGATGGAAAATAAAATACAATAAAATCACATAATATTTTAAATGAACTTTATACCATTAAAAAGGATGGTTAAATCTTTCGTTTTTCTAACAAAACTAACTATAACAAACGATAAAAGCTAGTACCAGACATATGATCGACATATCGGCAATTTGGATAAAAGGTACAAATGAGAATTATGACAGTTGGTTGTTGCGTCGACAAAGGAGACGCTTCCTAATCTTGTCGGCTAGGCGGAACGAATCGAGAAAAGTGTCAGTACCAAATATGCGCCATCTTGAAACATCACAATAGTATCCAGCATGCTTAGCGCGTCATGTAGGCGGAACGAATCGAGAAAAGTGTCAGTACCAAATCTGCGATATCTTGAAACGTCACAATAGTATCAAGCATTCCCAGCATGTGGAAATCAGGCATCATCCTGGTGAGCTGGGGTTCCGAAATGTCACATGTGAATTATCTATTTGTCTTGATTTAGTTTTGGATATTTTCCCGATTTTGGAATCGTACGGCTCAATATTTCAATGCCTACTAAAAGTACGCAGTGGAAAAATTGGACGCAGGTTCTTCTCCGGACCAAGTAAGTTGTTGGGTCTCTTAGAAATCAAGCAACAAGAAGTTATCAGATTTTCCTCGCTACCGTTCTGGTATGTTTTGAATGTTCTATCTTGATTTTGCTGTGGTTCTCTGCCTGATTTGGGAAGCTTTCACCTAAATACCGACGTCGTTCTTCGCGATGTTCTACTGTATGGTGCATTTCGCTGTGTGTCTTGTAGCAATAATTCACTGACTGGCCGTGCCAGGCGAATGCAGATTAACTTTACAGCTTTCTAAAGATTTTGCAGTTTTGTGACTAAAATTTGTCTAGCTAACAAAGGAATTATATTCAACAGTCTTGTGTCTTACTTGCAACTGGTTAAGTTGTAATTTTATCCGAAAAATCCTGCGAAATTCATGTTGAATGTTGCGTGACTTAATCGTTGATTTCATGCTCCATTACACGGTGTCCAAGAAGTTTATTACGGGAGCACTTTTTCAGGCTTTCTCAGAAATTTCTTATTTCCGGTTCCGGTATTAGTACATGTACTGAGGCATATGATTTCAGAATCGGAGAAATAACCGAAATGAAATCAAGACAAATATACTATTTATATGTCGAAAAAATCTGAGACCTTTCGGATTACACAACAAGGCAGGATTTTGCCTGATCCCACGGCGATAGCGTGGATTTGTTTGATGTCGGCCCGACGCCTTTGCCTGCATGACATATCTCGCTACTGGCTGAATTAATTCATGAAACTGAGGTACTAGGTCAAGACAGGGTGCCACGGGATAAGGAGATGCACTATAATCTATGATTACTACTAGTTTTAATAATATTCTATAGAAAGTTTGCAGACGTCCATGAATGACAATTATATGTGCATGTAACATGATACAGACACCATGCAATGCTACTTGATAGTTCAATTCCTGGTCACATCCATTTTATTTAACTGAAATACTATACTCTGTAATCTAAGAATGTATACAAGAATTTTTTTTACATCTACAGTACCGGGCAAAGGTAAGTTGACACTCGATCCTCGATCCTCGCGAGCATCGGGGATCTAGGATCGAGTCTCGATCCTCGACTTGATTGACTCGACACTTGACTCGATGCTCGATCCTCAAAGAATTTATCTGAACGGAACTTTGTCGATTATGCATACACTCGATGTGAGTTTCGAGAAAACGATTAATTCCTCGCACAGTTGCACGCTAATATTTTGTCAACATCGGAGAGAAAATTTGCAGAGAATACCATCTAATTTTGCCATAATTATTAGCCTCACGCTGGAACCAAACGGTCGCTACACATGTAAAACGAACTTTTTGTCTTCATCAATCGCGGTTTGCAATGAAAACTTTCGCAGGTGATTAATTTGGCCAGCGAAACTGCAAGGAAAACAGAGAATTCATGGCAGTGCATAGTCTGTATTCAGGTTTCAAATTACCCTTTTAACATATGCAAATTCGGTGCACTTTTTCCTGACAACTACAACAAACTTAAAAGGGCTAAATTTGTTTTCTGTCTTTTCTGCTACGTACCTTTCCCCGCTGTATGACATTGATTATTATATTTAGTTTCATTCAAGATTTATCTTCACAATTGGTAAACATGAAGTTCAGAAAGAATTTTACACATTAAATTTGTGTGACTATTAAACGCACTGGCATTCACTCCATTCTAAATTTTTCCATAACCATTCAAAGCCAGCCGTTCAAATTTTTGTTCTGTTTCGGCCGTTCAATGCAAGCCGTTCAAAATAATTCTTTAGGTGTTCAAATGAAATTCGATCTGTTAGCAGATCTCGTTGCCTAGCACATGATCAAAATCTGCCGTGAAGATTGTTGCACCTTTCTTGATGTTGTGCGAAAGTTATTTTATTGTTACATCTAGAAGAACTAGTCGTCTGAAACTGTATTTTTGCAATGGGCGATTTTATATAAGTGACGATTTGTCCTCCTGTTTTGGCTTGGATTCCCACTAGGGGCAATTTGTTTAGAAGTTTTCATTATAAACTATAAGGTACGCGCGGTGGAGGCGGTCCAGTTCATTTCATTAACTATTCCGGTTTACTGTAATAATAAACAAAAGATACGGAGTTGAAAAGAAAACTTTGTGAAAAGGTCAAAAATCAAAGGTTGTAAAAAAATATTTCTGCAATCAAAATCACATTGTTTTATTTGCACCAATTTGCAAGCAGCTATTTATAAATGTTGTATCTTGGTTCAGAATCAAACCACTTTTGTCGAACCACAGGCAGCCCAACCGTGGTGTGTGAGTCACATGAAATTACAGATTCGAAGACGGTACACAGTAATTAATGAAATATAGGTAATAATACGATTTGTCACGGAATTGAAAAAAAAAATCGAAAATATTACACAATAGAGACTTCTTACCTTTACTTTATTGTCCCTTGATGTGTCCTGACCGGTTTAAATGCATTTTTACCAATGTACTGGCTTCGAATCTGTAATTTCATGTGACTCACACACCACAGTTGGGCTGCTGTGGTTGAACTAACACGGCGTGGCCGTGGTGTATTTATGTTACAGTCACACATTACCAGAGAAAATGGAGTACACCAGTCCTGGGATTATTATCTTCCGATTATCATTAAATTTCGCAACTAAGGATGTAGCTGATGCATTTTTTCTTTAAGCTAGCAATTTTAATTTACAATGTAGAGTATAAACATCAAAATAGCGCGCTAAAAAATATTTTTCTGCATTAATTCTCAAACTTGATGCATTCGCACTCACCCGGCCGTGAATTTTTGATCATGCGTGAGTTTCATCTGTCCGTGTTTTCTCAATTTGCTTGAGTTTTTCCTTGTGTTTTGTTTTTGTGTGTCATTAGAAGCATTTTTAGTTTCACAATATTAAATTTGCTTACTTTAAAACAACTTGCGTATGTAATTTGAAACCTGTGCACTGTGACTGTTCACTTCGATCAAAAGCGATCCATCGGTAAATATACAATGTACTTTCGACAGTACTTCACAAGCAGTGCAATCAAAAAACTTATCATCAAAGCGATTTCAAGTTTATTTTCGCCGGCATAAAATAGAAACCGAGCCGCAAGTGAATACATCTTGCCGCTTCGTGTCGAAGTTTGGCTCATCCTTGGTGTAAGAACCTGTGAAACTCACGAGTGACGTAAAACAAAGGAAACAAAGGCATAAAACAATAGAGTCAACTGGGAATGCAATACTACAAAGGTGAAAAACAAAGGAAAAAGTCACAGGTTCTTACACCAAGGTAAACCCCGAAGTTTACGTTCTCAAATTAATATTACCACTTTCCCTGAAGTGCGGTCCGTTTGTTCGATTATTTTCTCGAGGAATCGGTCAAGCCGAGTCTCCATGCTTGACTCGAAAGACTCGAAACCCAACTCGATGCTCGATCCTCGCAAGGATCAAGCATGGAGTCTCAATCCTTGACTTGAAAGAGACCGTCAACTTACGTACATTTGCCCGGTACTGCACATCTACATTTATTTAGTTGGTAAAAATCCCATTGGACACCGCACCAACTGTATAATATTAAGCCCTAACCCTTGGACGTACACGCAAACTTATACCCTCACCGTGGTACAATGGGGGGTTGTTGCAACCCCTCCCCCCTGGGTTTTTGCGATGTTGCAATATTTTGGAAATATTTTACATCTAATAGATAGCCAGCAATGTGCTCTACCAAGTAAGGTAAATATTATGGGTTGTGACGCTGCTGGGGGTCCGTAACATCTTCCAAAATGGCTGCCAAGATGGCCGCCGTCTTAGATTTTACTAAAAATTCAAATTTATCAGGAAATTGTGGAAATTGCAAATATTAATGTTTGCTAGAGTTGGAAAATAACATACAATTAAACATTTTGATGCTTTTGGTAGCATTTCATATGTTTTTTTTTTTCACTGAAGAAAGGTGAAAAACACACATTTTTATTCAAAAATGGCTTGACCACATGTTACTTATGACGTCATATCTCATTACCATAGCAACTGGTTGTCACCAAACTTTACCAAAATGTGTCTTAAAGATAAGATCCGAGGGTTAAGTCGCAAAAAAAAAGAAGAATATCCAGCCTGGGAATGAAAAATTATATACATTCATATAAAAAGAGTGTATTGTCACTGAAAGTATGCATTCACTTGTTTGGCCACCTATCCCATGTTAAAAGGTTTTATTCCCAAAAAAAGGATGCAAATTTCATTGTTCTGACATCCAACATGGCTGCCGTGCAAATCACCAACAGACTGAACTCTGAGGGCTGTATGGAGGGATAGCATGATACTCAAATGGTCCAAAGGTCACTCTCTCTTACTTACTACATTCTCCGAAGTAGAACAAAAAGTGGGAGCAAAATTTGCTCCCACTCTTTCCTCATTTAATGATCTCAGACTCTGAGAATCAGGCCAGGAAGTAATGGCTTGAGGCCCAGGGAGACTCCTTGGAATTTTCGGTGAAGGTGTATGTGCTGCCTGGTTCTCCAAATAAAGACCCTAGTACATTTTTTTTTCAGTCCTGACTACATTTAAGCGCTCTTGTGGTTCCCTTTATGTAAAAGCTTAATACCTAATTTCGGATCATCTGGGGCGGCACATATCTTATATACTGTAGCGGTGTACCCCTCCCCTTGAGGCTTGAGGGGGGTGATGGGTTGGGTTTAAGCAATAATTAAAAATAAGCAAAACAAATTAATTCCTCCAAGTTGAAAATTTTACCCGCCAAAGACCATTACCATACCATAAGGCAGGGTTCAAAATAGCAGCCAGCTGCCGGCGGTAGCCGGCACTTTGACAACACTTGCTGGCGACTTTCCACCAAAGAAAGAGAAAATGAATGTCATGCTTGGATCAGCTAGTTGACTGCTGAGGGTACCAGTATGTGCTCATTCATTATTGACAGCTGGGAGAAAATGAGCCTAGACAAAAAAAAAAGCCTACAAATTCAAGCTTAAAGCTGTGATTTTATTTTGAACCCTAATAAGGTGTCTTTAAATTAATGTTCTCACATGTATGCATGGGTCTGGACACTGGCAGGCAAGATACTACTCTCATTAAAGAGGCATTGTCACACAGATTTTGCTGTATTTTGGTCAAAATACACTAAATATATGACAAAGTACCTTTGCTCAAACATAAAATTGCTTTTAGAACACCAAGAAGATAATATCAAGTGATTTAATTCTTCAAGAAAGAACAAACCAAATAAGTTTTCTGCGATTTTTCCACGACTCGTGGGAGGAACTTGAAAAAATTGGCCAATTTTTTCAAGTTGCAATCCATTTCCATCCTGGCCATCCGCAGTCAAAGATAACGAATACTAGTTTCTGTGCACTGGTAGAGTATTTTTTAACAAACCTGGACCATTATTTTAATGTTTCTATTGAAACAAATATGTTTTTTGGCTTTTCAAAGTGATACTAAAAATAGGTGACAGTGTCCCTGTAAGTACAACTTAGAAAATCTGTTTAAGGCAATTTATTTAGAAAACTTGCCCTTTGTGCATTGTTGCAGGAATTTTAATTATAAAATGTCATTCCATTATTTGCACGCACTCAAACTGGTGATGTATGCTGCACATGCATATATTACTCAATGCATGCATGTGATGTTAGGTGTATGCTTTATCGAGATTTAATGAACTCGATCTGACCAATCATAGTGCACCCATTTCTGTCTACATCTTATAATGAGATATAATGAACTTGATCTGACCAATTAGCACACCCATTTCTTTGAACATTTTATAATACAAAATATTGACTTTTCTTGTATCAGATTCAGATAAAAACAAGACAGAAGTCCATAGCAGATTACGAGAACAGGAAGAAAGAACTGTATCCTTTATATAAAATAAAATAAAATAAAATAAAATAAAAATAAAGCAAATTTTCAAAACCCACCTTCTCAACTTTGTCTTGTGAGACAGCTAAAAAGAAGTTAGGCATGAATAAAGGTTAGTGCATTGAATCCCAAGGTTGGTGATTCGAGGTCTGTTCTCAGCCATGGTGTTGTTTCTTTAGACAAGAAACTTAACTACCCGCAACAAAATGGTAATAATCCTTGCTTCATGGAAACCAGTTGATGCCCCATTCGAGTGGACTACCTGTGCAGGAAACCAGTTGAAGCTCCATCCGAGTGGGCTACCTGTGCCTTGTTTGTTACTTTACTATCTGTTAACTGGTTATGCATTGCTATTGTAATTTAAATGAGTCCTTAACTCTTAAATTACATGTACGTAGACTGCTAGAAAACATGAGGGTCACAAATCACATGGAATCATCTGAAAATGAGATTGTAAGTTTTAACAGGATGTAAAACATGACAGCTTTATTGCTAATCTAGTTTTGATTTCCTTTAGTTGTCTCCATTAATGCAATAATATTGGTTTAGTGTGCGATTGGAGGAAACTGCAGTTGAATCTCACAAATAATAAACATAGGCACGCATTGCGTGCATGAGCTATTTTGAAAATTCCCTAAATGATATGAAATGGTGAAAGCAACAAAACAGTGGAAGAAAACTAGCACAAATAACCGCCTGCAGATATACGTTTTTCAAATCCTCCGGCCCGCCCCCTACCCCCAAAAACTACCAAGATCACGAACTGCGTCCCGTTTCTCGAACGTCCCGATAACGTTTCGGGCCCCCCCCCCCCCCACGTTCTTATGTGCGCAATGTATTCATTAAAGATTAAAATTTTGTTGATTTTGAAAGCTAAGCAATAAACTTCTAAATTGACAAAACAAGTCGAGCTGGTTTGAGGGCTAAAAATGCATCACCATTTTATAGATTCTGATTTGAATATGAGTTGCGGGCCCGAAAAGTTGCCGGGACTTTCGAGAAACGGGCCCACTGGGACCAAAACTCTATTTAGGTGGAAAAATGCAAAGTTTGCTTTTGTATTCTAGCCTAAAGGGTTAGGGTATGAAAATAGGTGGGACGTTTTGGCTAGCTTTTTCACGGGATCTTCGGAGTTAACTCCAAACCACAAGCTAATTAAATTAGTGACAAAAATTCTTTGAACCACCTGTTTCTGTAATGTCAACCAGAAAAGTCTTTAACAGAAACTAAATGCATGTAAAATGAATATTGGTAGCCTCCTTGTAAATTGCAACTAATAGTATTCAAACAACTGTTTTTATTCTCCACAAAAAAGTCGTGCAAATAGAAACAGAAACTAATTAGATTAAATTGTTTTCAACTCAAAACCACAACCTTGAGGTTAACATTTGGAACCAAACATCTTTTCCTGTAATGTCGACCAGAAAAGTCTTAAATCAGAAACTTAGCGCATCCAAAATGAATTTTGCAACTAATAGTTTTTTGAACAGGCGTTTTTTAACGCACCATGAGAATTAACGTTTTATCGAAAACATGTTGAATTCCATCACGTACCAGTTTCTATAAGGACAAAGTTCAACATTTGCACGTGCACACAACGTGACTGCTCATACAAAATACAGTCGCTACTCGCTTGTAGTAATCGCTTGGGGCATACAATTAATAACCTACACATCTGCTCACATTAATTCACAGAAAGATAAACGTTTTAAATACTGTAAATTGTATATTAATTGCATTAAGTTTTCTCTGTTGAACTCCGTGCATCCCGGACAAGTTTCTATAAGGACAAAGTTCAACATTTTCAGGGGCAGACAACGTGACTGACAAAAAAGATACCATTTCAAATAGTAATCGCTTGAAACCCAGGTTTGAAACATCCAATTCATGTTCCACATCACATTATTTGAAATCCGCTTGCCGTTTTTGCAATAAAGCTATACTTTCTTATTTCAGTACAAGCTCACCTATAAACGTAACCGCAGTCCACATTTTTTGGACGTCTCATCCCTCGCAGACCATTAATTGTACAATTCATGCATAGAGCACATTTTAGGCAGTATTTCCGAATAAATGCCCTTGATATTGCCATGTTAGCAAGCCAGTCGGGATTACTGCACAATTCCCAACCAACAAATCTTCAAAACTTTACACTTTTAGTGTTTGAGGCAACAATCGCGAACATCCAAGATGGCTGATTTTCAATTCATGCCAAGTGCCCTTCTCTGACCTTCAGTAATACCATTTTAGAAGCGAGAATTTGATTGGCTGACATAGTACACGGTGTACATACTAGAGACAATCTGATTGGTGTGACATAACCCAAGACATACATCCATCCATCCATACATACATACATACATACTAACAAACAAACATCACAAACCAACCTTTGCGCCTGCTAATGAGCTATTTTTTTCAAAATAGCTCAAAAAATGGCAGGCTATATTTTTTTTCTATTTTTAGTTCAGTGCACATTCGTGTCAAATAAGAATTCCCATTTGTAAGTGATGTTTAAGTTAGCATTGTATTTCCTAAAACAGTCCTCCTCCCGCCTTCAATAGATAAACACCCCTTGGTGATGTGATAACTGAAATAAGCACCCCACTCCCAACCCAGTGAATCTTGATCAGCAATATCTTTCTGACTGGTTCCTCATCATAATAGTTTTTACAGTGTTTTAATTTTTCTATTATGATTTGATAAATTTTCCAGCATGGAGATGTAAAGACATTACTACAGAAGTATGAAAGATTTAGAGTAAGTGTAATTTTCATCCTTTTTAAACAGTTATTGTAATATTTTTTTATAATAAGTTAATAGAAGTATGATTTCTATTCATTTTAACCCATTGACTCCTGATAATTTTTACGTTTTTGAGTGATTTTCTGCATACACATTTTTGTTGTTTTTCTATGACGTTAAAAACTGTCATTTTGGTTATTGTCCAAATTCAAACACTGATATTCTGCAAAAATCGCTGACTTTTCTGTGTTTTTTTGGGTATCTCAATTTGAAGGAACTTTCTAGTCAATGCTCACAACTGCTAGTTAAGGCAATGTTCGCACGATTGAGAAAGTTGCAATTTTTAAAGCAGTGCAGTCTTATACGGGCGGTTCAGGTGTCAATGGGTTAAACTATGCAGGCTTTTGGCTACAATATTGGGCCAATTAAGTGAGGCTCTGGCTACATTAACATTGGGCCAATAAAGCAGGGTGCTCTGGCTGCATTAATATTGGGCCAATGAAGCAGGGTGCTCTGGCTGCATTAATATTGGGCCAATGAAGCAGGGTGCTGTGGCTACATTAATATTGGGCCAATGAAGCAGGGTGCTCTGGCTGCATTAATATTGGGCCAATGAAGCAGGGTGCTGTGGCTACATTAATATTGGGCCAATGAAGCAGGGTGCCCTGGATGCATTACTATTGGGCCAATGAAGCAGGGTGCTCTGGCTCGATAATATTGGGCCAATGAAGCAGGGCACTTTGGCTACATTAATATTGGGCCGATGAAGCAGGGCTCTTGCTACATTAATAATAGGCCAATGAAGCAGGGTGCTGTGGCTGCATTAATATTGGGCCAATGAAGCTGGGTGCTGTGGCTGCATTAATATTGGGGCAATGAAGCAGGGTGCTCTGCCTGCATTAACATTGGGCCAATGAAGCAGGGTGCCCTGGCTGCATTAATATTAGGCCAATGAAGCAGGGCACTTTGGCTACATTAATATTGGGTCAATGAAGCAGGGTTCCCTGGCTGCATTAATATTGGGCCAATAAAGCTGGGTGCTGTGGCTGCATTAAAATTGGGGCAATGAAGCAGGGTACTCTGACTGCATTAATATTGGGCCAATAAAGCTGGTAGCTGTGGCTGCATTAATATTGGGGCAATGAAGCAGGGTGCCCTGGCTGTATATTAACATTGGGCCAATGAAGCAGGGTGCCCTGGCTGCATTAACATTGGGCCAATGAAGCAGGGTGCTCTGGTCGCATTAATATTGGGCCAATGAAGCAGGGTGCTCTGGCTGAATTAACATTGTGCCAATGAAGCAGGGTGCCCTGGCTGCATTAATATGGGGCCAATGAAGCTGGGTGCTGTGGCTACATTAATATTGGGCTAATGAAGCTGGGTGCTCTGGCTGCATTAATATTGGGCCAATAAAGCTGGGTGCTCTGGCTACACTAATATTGGGCCAATGGAGCAGGGTGCTCTGGTCGCATTAATATTAGGCCAATGAAGCAGGGCACTTTGGCTACATTAATATTGGGTCAATGAAGCAGGGTTCCCTGGCTGCATTAATATTGGGCCAATAAAGCTGGGTGCTGTGGCTGCATTAAAATTGGGGCAATGAAGCAGGGTACTCTGACTGCATTAATATTGGGCCAATAAAGCTGGTAGCTGTGGCTGCATTAATATTGGGGCAATGAAGCAGGGTGCCCTGGCTGTATATTAACATTGGGCCAATGAAGCAGGGTGCCCTGGCTGCATTAACATTGGGCCAATGAAGCAGGGTGCTCTGGTCGCATTAATATTGGGCCAATGAAGCAGGGTGCTCTGGCTGAATTAACATTGTGCCAATGAAGCAGGGTGCCCTGGCTGCATTAATATGGGGCCAATGAAGCTGGGTGCTGTGGCTACATTAATATTGGGCTAATGAAGCTGGGTGCTCTGGCTGCATTAATATTGGGCCAATAAAGCTGGGTGCTCTGGCTACACTAATATTGGGCCAATGGAGCAGGGTGCTCTGGTCGCATTAATATTTGGCCAATAAAGCAGGGTGCTCTGGCTGCATTAATATTGGGCCAATGAAGCATGGTACTTTTGCTACATTGATATTGGGCCAATGAAGGAGGGCTCTGGCTACATTAATATTGGGTCAATGAAGCAGGGTGCTCTGGCTACCTTAATATTGTGCCAATGAAGCAGGGTGCTCTGGCTACATTAACGTTGGGCCAATGAAGCAGGGTGCTGTGGCTACATTTATATTGGGCCAATGAAGCAGGGTGCCCTGGCTGCATTTATATTGGGCCAATGAAGCTGCATGCTGTGGCTACATTAACATTGCGCCAATGAAGCTGGGTGCTCTGGCTACATTGATATTGGGCCAATGAAGCTGGGTGCTGTGGCTACATCAATATTGGGCTAATGAAGCTGGGTGTTCTGGCTACATTAATATTGGGCCAATGAAGCAGGGTGCTCTGGCTGAATTAACATTGTGCCAATGAAGCAGGGTGCCCTGGCTGCATTAATATGGGGCCAATGAAGCTGGGTGCTGTGGCTACATTAATATTGGGCTAATGAAGCTGGGTGCTCTGGCTGCATTAATATTGGGCCAATAAAGCTGGGTGCTCTGGCTACACTAATATTGGGCCAATGGAGCAGGGTGCTCTGGTCGCATTAATATTTGGCCAATAAAGCAGGGTGCTCTGGCTGCATTAATATTGGGCCAATGAAGCATGGTACTTTTGCTACATTGATATTGGGCCAATGAAGGAGGGCTCTGGCTACATTAATATTGGGTCAATGAAGCAGGGTGCTCTGGCTACCTTAATATTGTGCCAATGAATCAGGGTGCTCTGGCTACATTAACGTTGGGCCAATGAAGCAGGGTGCTGTGGCTACATTTATATTGGGCCAATGAAGCAGGGTGCCCTGGCTGCATTTATATTGGGCCAATGAAGCTGCATGCTGTGGCTACATTAACATTGCGCCAATGAAGCTGGGTGCTCTGGCTACATTGATATTGGGCCAATGAACCTGGGTGCTGTGGCTACATCAATATTGGGCTAATGAAGCTGGGTGTTCTGGCTACATTAATATTGGGCCAATGAAGCAGGGTGCTCTTCCTACCTTAATATTGGGCCAATGAAGCAGGGTGCTCTGGCTGCATTAATATTGCGCCAATGAAGCTGGATGCTCTGGCTACATTAATATTGGGCCAATGAAGGAGGGTGCTCTGGCTACATTAATATGGGGCCAATGAAGTTGGGTACTCTGGCTACATTAATATTGGGCCAATGAAGCTGGGTGCTCTTGCTACATTAACATTAGACCAATAAAGCTGGGAGCTGTGGCTGCATTAACATTGAGGCAATGAAGCAGGGTGCTGTGGCTACATTAATATTGGGCCAATGAAGCAGGGTGCTCTGGCTACATTAATATTGGCCAATGAAGCTTGGTGCTCTGGCTATATTAACATTGGGCCAATGAAGCAGGGTGCCCTGGCTGCATTTTAATATTGGGCCAATGAAGCTGGATGCTCTTGCTGCATTAATATTGGGCCAATGAAGCTGGGTGCCCTGGTTGCATTAATATTTTGGCCAATGAAGCTGGGTGCTGTGGCTGCATTAATATTAGGCCAATACAGCTGGGAGCTGTGGCTACATTAATATTGGGGCAATGAAGCAGGGTGCTGTGGCTACATTAATATTGGGCCAATGAAGCAGGGTGCTCTGGCTATATTAATATTTGGCCAATGAAGTTTGGTGCTCTGGCTACATTAACATTGGGCCAAAGAGGCTGGATGCTCTGGCTGCATTAATATTGGGCCAATGAAGCTGGGTGCCCTGGCTGCATTAATATTTGGCCAATGAAGCTGGGTGCCGTGGCTGCATTAATATTAGGCCAATACAGCTGGGAGCTGTGGCTACATTAATGTTGGGGCAATGAAGCAGGGTGCTCTGGCTACATTAATATTGGGCCAATAAAGCAGGGTGCTCTGGCTACATTAATATTGGGCTAATGAAGCAGGATGCTTTGGCTACATTAATATTGGGCCAATGAAGCAGGGTGCCCTGGCTGCATTAATATTGGGCCAATGAAGCAGGGTGCCCTGGCTGCATTGATATTGGGCCAATGAAGCAGGGTGCTGTGGCTACATTAATATTGGGCCAATGAAGCTGGGTACTGTGTCTACCTTAACATTGGGCCAATGAAGCAGGGTGCTCTTCCTACCTTTATATTGGGCCAATAAAGCAGGGTGCTCTTCCTACCTTTATATTGGGCCAATGAAGCAGGGTGCTGTAGCTGCATTAATATTGGGCCAATGAAGGAGGGTGCTGTGGCTACATTAATATTGGGTCATTGAAGCAGGGTGCCCTGGCTGCATTAATATTGGGCCAATGAAGCTGGGTGCTGTGGCTACATTAACATTGGGCTAATGAAGCTGGGTGCTGTGGCTACATTAACATTGGGCCAATGAAGGAGGGTGCTCTGGCTACATTAATATTGGGCCAATAAAGCAGGGTGCTGTGGCTACATTAATATTGGGCCAATGAGGCTGGGTGCTGTGGCTTCATTAATATTGGGCCAATGAAGCTGGGTGCTGTGGCTGCATCAATATTGGGCCAATGAAGCTGGGTGCTGTGGCTACATTAACATTGCGCTAATGAAGCTGGGTGCTCTGGCTACATTGATATTGGGCCAATAAAGCAGGGTGCTCTGGCTACATTTATATTGGGCCAATGAAGCAGGGTGCGCTGGCTGCAGTAATATTGGGCCAATAAAGCTGGTAGCTGTGGCTGCATTAATATTGGGGCAATGAAGGATGGTGCTCTGGCTGCATTAACATTGGGCCTATGA
The DNA here is from genome assembly GCA_022457155.1 of Cladopsammia gracilis. Taxonomy (NCBI): domain Eukaryota; kingdom Metazoa; phylum Cnidaria; class Anthozoa; order Scleractinia; family Dendrophylliidae; genus Cladopsammia; species Cladopsammia gracilis. The sequence goes on along the minus strand of JAJGOT010000057.1, from coordinate 1,884,771 downwards.
AGCAGGGTGCTCTGGCTGCATTAATATTGGGCCAATGAAGCAGGGTGCTGTGGCTACATTAATATTGGGCTAATGAAGCTGGGTGCTCTGGCTACATTAATATTGGGCCAATGAAGCAGGGTGCTCTTCCTATCTTAATATTGGGCCAATGAAGCAGGGTGCTCTGGCTGGATTAATATTGGCCAATGAAGCTGGATGCTCTGGCTACATTAATATTGGGCCAATGAAGGAGGGTGCTCTGGCTACATTAATATTGGGCCAATGAAGCAGGGTGCTCTGGTCGCATTAATATTGGGCCAATGAAGCAGGGTGCTCTGGCTGCAGTAATATTGGGCCAATAAAGCTGGTAGCTGTGGCTGCATTAATATTGGGGCAATGAAGGATGGTGCTCTGGCTGCATTAACATTGGGCCTATGAAGCAGGGTGCTCTGGCTGCATTAATATTGGGCCAATGAAGCAGGGTGCTGTGGCTACATTAATATTGGGCTAATGAAGCTGGGTGCTCTGGCTACATTAATATTGGGCCAATGAAGCAGGGTGCTCTTCCTATCTTAATATTGGGCCAATGAAGCAGGGTGCTCTGGCTGGATTAATATTGGCCAATGAAGCTGGATGCTCTGGCTACATTAATATTGGGCCAATGAAGGAGGGTGCTCTGGCTACATTAATATTGGGCCAATGAAGCAGGGTGCTCTGGTCGCATTAATATTGGGCCAATGAAGCAGGGTGCTCTGGCTGAATTAATATTGGGCCAATGAAGCAGGGTGCTCTGGCTACATTAATGTAGGGCCAATGAAGCATGCTACTTTGGCTACATTAATATTGGGCCAATGAAGCAGGGGGCTCTGGCTGCATAAATATTGGGCCAATGAAGCAGGGTGCTCTGGCTGCATAAATATTGTGCCAATGAAGCAGGGTGCTCTGGCTACATTAACATTGGGCCAATGAAGCAGGGTGCTGTGGCTGCATTAATATTGGGCCAATGAAGGAGGGTGCTGTGGCTGCATTAATATTGGGCCAATGAAGGAGGGTGCTGTGACTGTATTAATATTGGGCCAATGAAGCAGGTTGCTGTGGCTGCATTAATATTGGGCCAATGAAGCAGGGTGCTCTTGCTACATTAATATTGGTTCAATTAAACTGGGTGCTCTGACTACATTAATATTGGGCCAATGAAGCTGGGCGATCTGGCTACATTAATATTGGGCCAATAAAACGGGGCTCTGGCTGCATTAATATTGGGTCAATGAGGTAGGGTGCTCTGGCTACATTAGTATTGGGCAAATGAAGTCGGCTCATGATGCAATATTGGGCCAATAATGCAAGTTTGGCTTGTTGCAGCAAGCTATCAAGTTTCCATGCACTGATAAAACTGAGTCATTTTATAGAACTGGTCTTATTATTTTTGTGTCCTTAGGGTGCCATATCAACATTAAATAGAAAGTTTGGTGAGGATCTTGACATCACAAAGAAAAGACTGGATGAAACAAGAGCAGTTGTTAATGAAGAAATTGCAGGTATTGATACATACAATACTTTCTGCATGGTCTTGTTCAACTGCTCACTGAGAAAATTAGTATGGTCGAGCCCTCTTAATGCAGACAACAAAGGGACAGACTCGGGTGTCCACATACTCAGGTGTCTGTATTATAGAGGCAGAGATTGTTTGAATTAAGGCATGTTTGGGACAAAATGGACTGTCTGTAATTGAGAGGTGTCCCATAGAGTCATTTGACTATACTTGTGGCTAGTTGACCTGTTTATGTGCTTTAGTGAACACAACCCCCCAATTCCCCAACCAGCCATTAAACTTAAGATTAAACTTAAACTTAAACTTAACATTAATAGAGAAGGCTCTCTTACCCACCTTTCCCAGCCAGCTACTTCAACTGACATCTAATTAGGAGAAAAAAAATGTTTTTTTTTGTGTCAGATGAGATTGGTCATTGCTGAATGTTCACTGTTATGTTTAGATTTGCAGCTACAAGTGAATGCTATGGATGAGAAATTAATGCAGAAGAACAAGGAAATGAATATTTTATTGAATTATAAGGTCAGCAGTAAAAAGAGATTTATTAAATAAACTAGTGTATCCAAAAGATAGGTTGCTGTGGTAAATTTGTTGTAATAATGTTGTTTTATCGTCTTGCTGGTATTACAGAATTTTCTCTTTCGTTTTTTGAGGGGAAGCAAAGCAAATGTAACCAGGATGAATCAACGAAAACTCCAGCTGATAAGATTAATTTTGTTTTGTAATTCACGCATCAAGTTCTTGCAATGTCTGTAGAATATGGTTGAGCAAAGTACGCGTTCACTACGAGGAAGGTGTGAAAAGTTTGGCTAATTATTGATAATGAGTATGTTGCGTTACTAGCTAGCCGTATCGTGTTCGCGTCTCCACGGGCTCCACGCGTCTCCACGGGCTCCATGCGTTCCACGCGCTCAGCTCAGGTTTCGCGTCCCCACGCGCTAAGCTCAGTTCAGTCTCATCGACCACTGGTCACCACTGTCGGAGTGATTTCAAAATAAATTTGTCTTTTATTCTGTACAATCTTCAAAAATCTTTGCTATCCAACGGTCCTATCATCATGCTTCACAGTCCTCGCTCAACTCGCGCGGTAGTCTTCGACACTTCAGTTCCGATTTCGACTGGGACTTGTTGGACCAAAATATTACAAATCTCACAGCCAACAGCTTGAAGCAGCAAGCGAGGCTATTGTTCGTGGTGCAGTGCATTCTGGCCCAAAATGTGTTCGTGGCACAGTGAATTCTGATAAAAAGCGATCAATTCGAGATATTTCCTAGCTTACATATTTTTTTCTCATATATTTCTCTTAAATCCTGATTATGTTGCTGCTCACTTGTTGCGCTCGTTCCGCAGCAATAAAATTGTCCATAATTTGTTGATTTCAACTTCTCAAACTCATTAATAATAATTATTAATTGCATTCGACGTTAGGAGAATGCAACCTAAACTCAACCCGCAAGAGGCCTGGGCATGAACATTTAGCGGAGAGAAACTCGATTTTGTGGTCGGGTCAAGTACCGGAAATACGTCATAGACTCGTCCAGCAAGGTGCGCGCGCACATTTTTTCCTCAATCATTTTTGCAGGTAACTGCAATGTTTTTACAACGAAGCTTGATCAGGAACTTGTTTACTGCTTCTGAAAGGTACAGAAAGTCCTTTATTCCAGCTACAAAGAAGAATCCGTACGAACTTGTCAGATCTAATGTCATGCAATCATGTTGCAAGTCGCAACGACTGTAATCACCAAAGCCGCAAGACAATCGTAATTGGCTAATCGGTCAAGAATTCGATTCTACAGCAGACAAAAATAATTCACACAGAAACTTCAAATTCAACCGAAGTCGCAAAGAGATACTTGTGCCCTTGGCAAAAAGAGAAAACGAAAAAAAAAAGCTTGGCAGGCTGCCTCTTCAAGGTCAAATGTGGCAAACCTCAAACATTCGAATGCACTTAATAATCCCTGATTACTGCTAGTTGGTAATTAGTAATTGATGGTGGTTTAGAAAGCCTGTCTTAATTAGCATAGATTTTAATGATCAGTTAGAGATCTTAATGATCAGTTAGAGAGTGTCAGAAAGAGTGTTTGATTAGGTATCCAATAGACTGCTTAAGCAGTCCCTCTCTGGACAGTCAAGCGGGAGAGCAAATACGCGATTGGCAATCCACGTGGTGAGCAAGCAGGAGTAATGCAAACCAAGGGGTTCTGGGGAAGAGGCGGGAAAGGGAGGAGGGACTGCAGATTCAGATAGTTCTGCCCACCAAGTGTGAAAATCCATTAAAAACAAGACGCTGTGGGAGTGTATACTTGGGCGTCATTGTATTAGGCATATTGGAAACTAAATGCCTTGGGAATCTGCATGCGCGTTAGTTTACGGTTTGATGCTAGGGAGTATTGGGATAGTGTGAGCAGCCAACAAAGAAGCGCATTAACCTTCGAAAACAAGAAGACACCACAGCACACTAAGCATGCGAGATTGCATACAAATTATTAAAATAGTGTGTCCACTGTGTCAAAAGACTAGAGTACTGTAAAATACAAATCGATTCCTACTTTGTACTTACCGGTGAAAAAAAGACCATATATATATCAGAGTTTCCCAATGGTTGTTATTGGTTTTAGCTACCGGTAAATCTTGTAACTAGTTGGTCTGTGTTTCCGACACTTTTTTGAAGTGAATGCAAATGTTCCCGCAAAGTGAATGAAAATGAAAATGAAAATCCCAATGAAAATGCCCTTCCCTTGTGTTCGATATATTATCCAAATATTACCACTTTGCCTTAATTTTTTTTAACTGCTTAATATGTCAAAAATTGTCCAGGTAGTCGTCTAGTTTTTGGTTTGCTCTGGCAGTTACATAATAATAATATTATAATTAAAACACCTGCATACATCTTCCAAGTAAATTTTCTTGTTTAGATTTTGTATAATCCTAATGATTCGATTTAGCGCTCTCCTTCCAATAAGCACCTTCTTTCTATTAAGTGCTCCCCCTCAAGTTTTGTTTTGCGGTTTTTTCAAAAAAGTGATATTGAAGACATTGAAGTATAGTTAGTAGCAAATTATATTAGTATAGGTAATCATACGGTTTCGAGTTCAATTTGGGATTAATTTGCACAAGTGAGTTTTTCAAAAAGCTCAAAATTGCACGAGCCGCTTCGGTGAGTGCAATTTGAGCTTTTTGAAAAACTCACAAGTGCAAATTAATCCCAAATTGAACAAGAAAACCGTATGATTACTTGTTAATAATTATACATGAAAAAATTTGCACCATTTTTGTTTGGAAATTTTTTTTTGGCAAAAATTTTTTTTCTTTTTTTTTGCACTGGTGTTACACTTGAACTGCACTGCTCTTAGCCAATCAGAATTGAGTACCGGTAATTTTTTCATGTATATTATTATGACTGTGATAACCATTGTTATCATTATTTTGACTATGCCAACTGTGTGTTCTGACTATGTGAATTGTATGTATCTTTTGTTATTGTTCATTAAAGTGCTTTCTCACGCTCGCATTTTTTTTGTCAAAAAAGAAATAAGCTCCCCTGCCTTATAGGTGCCCCCTCTTTGAGCTGCCAAAATAGATAAGCGCTCCGGGCGCTAAATCAAGTCATTATGGCAGTTAGATGTTATTATACTCTTCCAAGTAAACTGCAACATTCTGGAATATTTTGACTGCCTTCAGTGTGATGATCATGCTGTGAGTCTATTTCAAATGCATCATGTGGCACTAATTTGTCTGTACCATGTAATAAAATTGTATTTTTTTTGTCACATGTGTTGAGTTCAAACACTGTACAAAGGAAGTGCGATCACGCAATACAGGAAATCAAGTCACATGGTGCAGACAAATGTTACTCTGAAGGCAGCCATAAAATTTGTGGGTGTCGCAGTTTACTGGGAAGAGTAATGATCCCGGTGGGTATCTTTACAGGACAAGGAATATCCAGCCAAAGCACTTCAGATAGCAAAGTTGAAGAGGCAACAGGAAATTTTGGAATCAACATTTAAGGTTAGAGTGTTCGCTGTAAAGGTTAATTCATGCTGGGTTTATATAAAGTATAAAATTAATGTTTATGATGCCTGGAAGAACCTTGCAATCTAAGTTCCTTTCTCAAAAGCATATTTGGTTTATTATCGAGGAAATGAAAAAAGATAGAATAATTTGACGGAAACAAAATGTAATCTCTACTTAGACAGAGAAAATCATAAACCTTACAATTAAGGTGTCCAATATAGGTATTGGTACCTAGATTGTAACATTTTTTTCTTAATTTAAAGCCGAACCTTTACTCAAGGGCCACCTCTCTATAATGTCCATGTTTTCTTGTCCTGACTTCTTATTCATTCACCTAAATCCTCTGACTATAACACTTTCCATAATGGCCACCTCTCTACAAAGGCCAGAGAATTCTGTTTGTGGATGGCCGTTGTATAGAGGTTCAACTACGTTTTATTTTGTTTTGTTGTTAGGAGGAGCTGGAAGAGTTACAAGCTGTAGTCGATGCTGAGAGAGAAAAATTTAGTCATCAGAGAAAAACTGTCCAACAAGAAATTACAACAAAAGTAACAGAGGTAGGTAGACGCAGGGGCAGATCTAGGGGGAGGGTGCAGGGGGTGCGCACCCCCCACCCACCCCTGAGATGACCTAGTCTGCGTTGTTTGCTTTTAAAATTTGTTTCCGTCACCCTTCAGTTGCGTCATTCCTTAGAGGTGCACCCCGTCCTAAGAAAAATCCTGGATCCGCCCCTGAGACGGTATAGTCAGTATACTGATAGACAACTTAAGCATTGTGATGCTAGTTTTAAATCCAGTCTTCTGAGCCTTACCAGTGAGATCAGTGTATGAAAGTCACCCATGAACCACAAGTAGTCTGCATAAGCCAAAGCAACCGGCTTGTCTACCATGACGTAACTAGGAGTGTTACTACTCCCCCCTGTATGGGATGCTAGTCCATCACAGGGTCATCCCAGCATTATTTTCACGTTTTTAGCTAGTAACGATTTTATGTACCTCACAGACGGAGGGGGTACTCCCTATAATGGGCTATATAGGAATGCGCCACCCGAAAGGGGTACCTTTTTGAGGCTGGAGGTATATAAAAGGTATGGATTTCATGAGTTGAAGTATTAAAAAGGGTAGGGAAAACTGCCATTTAGGTGTAAAAAAAAGGACCTTTCAAAATGTCTCAAACAAACACTAGTGGTAGTGCTAGTTGTAACGCGCGATGTCTTTCCGTGGATGTCGTTCCATAAGTTTATTTCAAGGGTAATAGTAGTAAAGAGATGCAGTGTTTCTTCAGTACCATTTTCTATGGAAGGTATATCATGAAAGGGTTACCTTTTCTGTCAAAAACGGTATATTAAAGGGTATGGGTTCTGACCTCAGGGTGGAGCATCCCTGTACAAAACTTTGTTGAGTACAAGGCAGGGGTACTCAGGTACCGGTATATTAAAGACAGGGAAGTGTGAAGGCCTTTTGGGGTTTGAAATTAGCAATTTAGGGACATTTTGGGGTTTTGAAATTGTCTTTTGGATTTGTTACTACACCAACTCAAGACACTCAACTTCTCTTGCATCAGTTAATAGTTGATTAGGGGGGTTTACCTCGGTGTAAGAACCTGTGACTTTTTCCTTTGTTTTCACCTTTGTAGTATTGCATTCCCAGTTGACTCTATTGTTTTATGCCTTTTGTTTTCTTTGTTTTACGTCACTCATGAGTTTCACAGGTTCTTACACCGAGGATGAGCCGATTAGGGTTTCTTATTTTGTCTTTCATTCTCAATATTTTTAGGATACAATAAATGCCATGGGAGATGATATTAAAGAGATGGCTTTGCAAAATATGATTATGAAGAAGGTACAGTAATATAGTTCCTTGATTTTGTGAAGATACTAGCTCTGTAATTGGATACATTATAATGACAAAAAATGTTAGTTAATAGTTTTAACAAAGAATGTTGTTTAAATGAGGTACGTAAATGGTGTTCATTATTGGAAATCATTTTATTTTTCTCAGGAAATTGAAATCCATCAAAATGAAGTGAAGTTGCTGGAAGATAACAATTCTAAATTAGAGGATAAAATCAGGTAAGCTTGCAGTTTAGATTCTCAGATCATGGGAGTAGGGACATTCACAACTGATTCTGTCCTTCTCCACAAGAAAAATCAGACCTTCGGAAAAGCAAGCTACCTGTAATTACTCCTAGCAATATTACTAGGGGCCTGTTTGCATGAAAGGAGGTTTATCGGATATCCTAGCAATGAGATATGTTGTCTACCCTCAATTTACAATTGAAAGGCGTTGGTGATAAGAGAATTGCCCTGATACCGGGGGGCTGGGGTGGGGGGGTACTCTGTATATTTTTGGGTAGGTGTGCCTCTGGGGCTATGAAACCCCTACCATATACCAGACCATAATAAGCTGATTTTGCAACCCTATACTAGAATAGACATTGAAAATCCCTACCCCATCCCAGACTTGCTACTTTCAGAACTGTATCGCTAGTAGTGTGTCTTCCGAGTTTCAATTTCTGTTCTGGACTTAATTCTTTATACCTCATCAGTTTCTCAGCAAATGATACCCTATTCTAGACCAGAACTCTCTGATTTCTATACCCTATCCCAGACTAAACTGCTTGAAAACCATACTCTTCACAGCGGCACATACCCATATAGCTTATATATGAGAGCGGGGGGCGTAGCCAGGACTTTTTCAGAGGTACGCACAATCAATTTTGAAACACTCCCTGTACCTCCTCCCCCCACCCTCAAGTCCCAAATCTTTCTCTTTTTTTCGACTTTTTCAGGTACGCACGTGTGTACGTGCGTACAGGAAGCTACGTCCCTGGAGAGTACCCCCCCCCCCCCCCCGGGGCTCAGATAGCTTGATGGATCTAAGTGTCACCTGAAGTGACATATTCACAAGGATCATCTTAGCACAACAGCCCTTCGCATGTACGCCGTTTGTTTGGTTTTTCGCATCATACACCACTAGCCCATAATCTCAGTCCAATGCCTTTGTACATCACTTTGAATAAGTACATAGACATTGACAGACATTGCTTAACACAAAATCTACAACTTTTCTTACCTTACAGAGAAATTTTAGACAGTGAAGCGTTTGATACACAGGCTCAAATATTCCCTGAAGTCTTTGGGAAAAGGGAAATGTGAGTATATTACAAATTTAAGGGACAATCTATGTGGATTATAGCGCCTCTCCAAGATAGACCGTTTGTACCGTATAAATCTTCTCTTACTGTTCTTTACATGTACTTAGACTGTCACGTGAACGCCCCTAGCGGCCGGGAGCGATGAGAGGCGGCTGTATTCGCAGGCTATTCTTTACTTTTCAGCCTCGTAAACGAGTTTAGGGCCTCTGTAAATTTTTGTGAGCGTAAGGGTCAAGTAATAAGCGGCAACATTTTCGTACAAGTTGAGATTTTCATGTTGCAGAAAGTAGAAGCGACTTCTACTTTCTGCAACTGCAAACATTAAAATTTGTTGCTCGCGTAGGTGGTAATGTGCGCAACAAACAACCTCAACTTGCAACAACAACAACAACGTTTATTCGTACTGTAAAATTACAAAGATGTATACATAATATATAAATTAAAAATAGATACAGTAGCTGGTTACCCAAAATAACTAAAAAGTTAAACTAATTGGGTAACCATCATTTATTAATTGAAAATAATATACACGCGAGTCAGAAAAGTGGCTTTACTTATATTGCAACATTGACACAGGTTAAATGTATTCGATATTCATTTTTTGTGTTTGTGAAGAGTAATGTATGCTTTAAAATACTTTTAAGTTTCTAGTATCTTGTCCTAACACTCTTTTTTAAATTCTTTTCTCCAGATGTACACCAGACATGGAACTTCATCTTGATATACCCACGCACGAGTGGCTTCCAATATAAAAAGTCGACCTTGCTGACAAAAAAACTCCTGTTAAAACTGTTAAAAGATATAAAGTGTTTAAATCGGAGATATAAAAATATAGCGATGCGAGCGAAAACCAGAAAAGAGTACGCCTTGGTTGTCGAATGGTGTGCCCGTTTTTAGATTAATATAACGTTTGTTTCAATTCTTGGTTTTCACTTACGTCATATCAAAATTCAGAAGCATTAAACAATACATTTCGATTCCAAAATGTTTATAGAATTGTAGAGAGTTTAAAACTACACATCTTGGCCAAATTTTGAAGCGTAAAAGCATTTCATTCAAGAGTTATAAGCGAACGAGTATTAGACATTTTTAGTATGTATGGAGCGGCTAAAAATTCCAATCAAATGAAAAAATATTGTATTTGCTATAAGCTCCATTAACTCGGCTTATAAGCACTTATAATGCAAACAATAACTTTCAGCTGATTCAATTTTGTTTATTTTCACGGCTTATCTGAAATAGCGTGACGAATTGCGTGACACATTTAAAACCTTTGAAAGTCGGAAGCAAAACATCGTTAAAATCTGAAACTTTTTGTGAAAGATTATAACACTGGTATCCACATACCATGTTAGAAACAGCTTTGTAAGATGTATACTTTAGATTTTTGAATTTTTATGACGTCATGTGAAAACCAAGAATAACTCTTGCAAATCTCAGAGAGTTTTTTCTCTTACGTTGTGATTATCAAAATTAGCTCAGAGCCGGTCAATTAAGATATTTTAATTTTATTTTTGATAACATTTGTCCAACTAAAGTCTGCCTAGATTGTCTGAGAGGCGAAGTAGCTGAACACTGATAAATGGACGCGTGGCCCTTGTCTTTTTAACGCCAGGCACATTTAGCCAAGATTATTTTAGCAAAATGGCTTTACGTTCACGTTGCCGTGGTTGGCCAAAGTTGTTTCATTGCATCCGTTAATTATGTTTTAGGAAAACAATGATAGAGATGCATATATCTATATGCCATAGCCAATTATCACGCTAGCATGGCATGAAAATATATTTAATTTAATGGGGAAAAGAGTCCAGTATCAAATTCAGCACATCAATATTTGTAAAAGTGTAAAGTTTCGTAAAGATATGCTCGTACACTGACGAAGATATGAACTTTTGAAACATAGTACTCTGGCCTAATTTTTACAAAGAAGTGTATGGGAAAAACACGAAAATGAGGCTGGACGGGCAATCTATGCCCGTCCACCATACATTTCTTTGTAAAAATGCTCAGTTTCAAAATTTCATGTCTTCGTCAGTTTGCAAGCAATCTTTACAAAACTTTGTAATTTTACTAATATCGATATGTTGAATTTGATGCTCGGCTCTTTTACCCAATAAACTAAATATATTTTTGTGCCATGCTAGCGTGATATTGGTCTATTCTGTTTCTTGAATCTGGTATTTTAAAGTTGTTTATTACCAGTTCTGTAAATATCGAGTTCAGTGACTGTTGACGCAATATTTGTGAATTGTGTTATTTATGCTGTTTGTAAAATTTGTGTACATAATACATTAAAGCGCGTTTCATTTTAAGATGAAGTTTACTAAAAAGAGAATTCAATTAAAAGAGGTTAAAATGATCAGTTTAATGCGGTTTCTTGTCAACTTCCCTTTACGGGGTGGTCCCACGCCAGGTGGCCAATCGTCTGAATCAGTCCTAAACAGGGTATGGTTCCAGTGACTTCCCTTGTCGTGATTAGTATATTCATATAAAATATCAGCAAGACCACAGCGACAAACCGTTGAGTGGTGCCGGATCTCCCAGTTGTAGACCTGGATCAGTACAATAATTACTTGTATAAAATCAGAAAACGGCAAACTGATCCTTACGGCAAGGCGATGAAGGAGTAAATAAAAGAATAAAACAAAATTTATATTTAAACGAATTTGCCCAATATTTCGGTTTGAAAACAAACCTTCTTCAGGGGCTAACAGAAAAATGAAAAATGAAGTTAAAACTAAAAGTTCGTTACAAATAAGAGTTTGAAATTATGAAAATAAAAACAATAGATTATTATTGGTGCAGGAGACTAGGTGTCGTATGTCAATGAGTTTCGTCACGTCTATTTATTCCTAGAGGAGATAACGTTTTCCCTTTGTGTATCAAATGAGCCTCTCTCGCCCTTCTCACTGCGTCACGATTGCTGCGTATGAGTTCAAGTGGGATTAGAAGAACATCATTGATTGAATGTCCAGCTTGATTGAAATGTAGGGAGACAGGAGTGGGATCGTTGAGTTGATGATGGTTTATGATGGAACGGCGGTGTTCTCCAAATCGTTCATTAAGTTGCCGTTTGGTCTCTCCGATGTATTGGCATTTACATTTCTTACATTCAATCAAGTAAATAAGATTTTTGGATTTGCAGGATAAGTTGTCGGTGATTTTTCTTTGTTCATTGGTTGCGGTAAAAATGTAATTTGTTTGGCCTTCTTGGAGAAAAGGACAGGTGAGGCCTCATACGCAGCAATCGTGACGCAGTGAGAAAGGCGAGAGAGGCTCATTTGATACACAAAGGGAAAACGTTATCTCCTCTAGGAATAAATAGACGTGACGAAACTCATTGACATACCACACCTAGTCTCCTGCACCAATAATAATCTATTGTTTTTATTTTCATAATTTCAAACTCTTATTTGTAACGAACTTTTAGTTTTAACTTCATTTTTCATTTTTCTGTTAGCCCCTGAAGAAGGTTTGTTTTCAAACCGAAATATTGGGCAGATTCGTTTAAATATAAATTTTGTTTTATTCTTTTATTTACTCCTTCATCGCCTTGCCGTAAGGATTAGTATATTCATGCGAAGGCGAAGTCATTTTCTTTTCAAAGGATGCGTCTACCATTTTTTTAAGCTCAGATCAATAACCACGCACGAACCGTGTCCTGGTGTTGTCCTATTTCGTTTTATATTTGTTCTACTCAGACACTCAGCGGCACCCCTATACCCAAATATTGGTCAAGTACCGCCCCCCCCCCCCCCCCCCTCCCCCCGGCGAGGTTCGACGGTATTACGATACTGAACAAGAATAATAAGAGAGTTCCATACAGTTTACAAGACAAGTTCTATCGTCTGCATATTCTACAATCTGCATACCTATAGTACTACTAGCCTGCGAGCAAGCTCTCGGGCTCGGGTCGGAGTTTGTGCTCGCAGTTCCGTGTCCCGGAGAGACTTCCGCCGGTGCAGTCTGGGGCAATACTCAAAGATACGAGTTGGTGTACTTACATGAAGGAAAAACTGATATTACCCACAGTTCACCACGCGTCACATTTGCGAGTTCTTGTCGGCCATCTTGTCGTCTTAAATAACTTGCATCATGGCGGGTTTAGTACGAATGGGTGCTTTACCACGACTCTACTCTAGAATTGCTTGTAGACAAATGCAAACGTCGGCTGCGCGTCAATATAAACCAGTTCCAACCGTCAGACCAGCGTACGCGTCCGAATTAGAAGCACTTCAAGCTAAGGAGAAGGGTCCGTGGGGTAGTCTTGCAAAGCAGGAAAAAGTCGACTGTAAGTTTATAATACCGTAACGGGTTCTTTGTAAATGATCATGTAGTGCCTTTTTATGTCTAAATTTACTTAGATTTGCCAGCTGAATTTCGTAAGAGTACAAATCAAAAAGTTGCGTGGCCAGAACATCACAAGCTTAAAAGCTTAAGTTATATTGATGAAGATTTGAGTGACTGTTAATTTGTTATTTGCTTCGAAGCCCTTTCGTCAATCAATCTTTTTTCTCGCTTCTTTGCTTTTCTTTTCTGTTACCAAATCAATTATGAGTCACACAATGAAAATTACTTTTCCGTATAAATGAAGCCAGTGTTTGTTTGGTTTTCATTTATTTAACAAATAGATTCCATTTTGCTGTGTGTCTGTTCAGTTATAGATCACAGATGATGTCAAAATACATAAGAACAAAAAGTGGCCAATCAGTTGCAGGCAAGTTGGTCACTGATGTTCTTACCACATTTTGACGTCTTCTGTGTTCTGTAACTGAACAGACGCATGGCAAAATGGAGTCTATTTGTTTTATACAATAACAAGGAAGAAAATTTATCATTGTAGCATTCAACTGTGGTCATGACTGTTTGATGATTTTGTTTTCTAATTTCGGTATTTTCCTTGCCAACAAAACTACATTTTGCTTCCATTTCATGATTTTAATAATTAAAAAAAAATTGACAATTATTGTCAAAAGCATTTCTGCTAAACATTTTTTTGATATATTCTCTTGCCCTTTCCGGAATAATCTCGTCCCATTTTCTAAACTATGAATCTAGTGAAAGATGATTGAGTCAAGGCAGACCAACACCCGCAAACATGCAAATCTTGCAGTCTCTGCAATTACTCAACATAATAAAGCTCTTGCTAAGCTAGCTTAAAGCAATCATGCTAATGTTTTTGAATGGTGAGATTCAAGAGATGTATTTTTTGTATTTATCATGGCTTTCACAAAGCAGAATATATGAAGCTTAGTTATATTTAATATTGAAAAGCAAGATAAAAACAACATGCCATAAAATATTCTTCTAGCGCTCGTAAATTTAAAAATGTTGATAAATTCTTTACATATCGTTTTACTGGTTTGGGGATTCTATCCCAGAGTTCTTGAATTAAATAATTATTTTTGCAGCACTTACAGTAGAACAGAGTGGGAAAATATCGCAAAATTCTGCTCCATACAAATTACGGTAACTTTTGATGGGACATAGAATGTTGATCATTAAATTGGGAATATCGTTAAATCGAAGCTAGTAAAATCGGGGTTCCACTGTGTATGTATCGAGCACTCTCTGTCCAAGTGAAGAGACGAATTTTATGTTTTATATTTTCATTTTCCAGCTTAAGTTTGCCATGACACAATGGGTTAATAAGACCATTAGGCCAAATAGGAGCGATAGTTGACAAGGATTCAAACTTTTTGAGGGGACACAAAAGTCAATGAGTGTGTGTGAGAGTTTAGGTCATAATTCCTATAGACCCAAAGAAAATTTGAGCAGATTCAAATTCTTTGAGAGCACACAAGAGTCGTCAAGCAGCGTTCAGGCCAAAGTGATGGAGAGTTTAAACTCTCATCGTCTCTTCCTGTCATTTGGCCTGGGCTTTAAAAAGCATACATAATTGCTAATTACTTGACATGTATCAAGTTGTTTAGTTCCTTTCTTACTATTCCACTTTCTAGTGTACAAAGCCCAGTTTGCAAAGACCATACCTGAGTCGAAATTGCAAGAGCCATACACAAAGAAATTGGTTGGAATAATTTCCGGTTTTCTGGCAATGTCTGTGGTCCTGTTTGCATTCCTAAGGAAGTATAGTAAGTGTATTGGTTATTGCTATTTTTACGCCATCCTTGTAACAATCACCCTCCCTGTGGTAATAGTCAGGAAAAAAAATTAGTTGCAGAAGTCCAAGCTTTTTGTTGTTAAACCCATGTTTGACTGTATCAGTACTGTTGATGAAAGATTATAACAATGTTCTCAAGCATTTCATATTTCAAATGAAACAAAGGAAACAAAGTCTATATTATATAAATGTATGGCCCTGTTAGAGTAAAACCTCAGGAGTGACATGCTGTCAAAACAGTGACTTCATCGAAGTAAAGTGACAAGATTCCGTGAACTTTTAGTATGGTAGTGCACAAACTCTGACAGCAACATGTGAACCTTATGAAATTGCAAAATGACAAGATGTCGAGATTTGAAATTAAGACCAGGACATGCCCCCCCCCCCCCTTTCCGCCCTTCATATAATTACATTTTTTTAACAGAATGATCTGCTTGCAAGTTCTCACTTTGGTTGGGCACTGGGAAACAAAATGATACATTGGGACAGTTTGATGAGCAGAAACTGAGTTTCATTAAATTACTATTTCCTTGCCAGGAGCATTTGAAGGGCTGGGGCATAGCTGCCTTATGTCAAATTTTGGCATTTTCACTTACAAGTTTTTATGCAAAACTGTCGCAAGTAACGATTTTGTCTTTAAATCCAAGTCTCCAAATTTCCTCCGTTTTGGCACAGAGACTGGTGATCATGCGGGAAACATAGTTCTGTATTCATTGTTTTTGTGCAAAAGGCTTACAGTGCAATGCGCCTTACCGTGACCACCCAACAAACTTTTTTATTATAAGTTAGCCAATCAGAGAGCACAAATTCAATTGACAGGCATGCCTCCTCACAAAGTTAAGCACAATGGAATGGAATCTTGTTGTTTCATGTTAATCACAGGAGTGTAACTTAGTAACGTTTACTACATGAGCAGGAGTGTTGTATTGGCCTATACAATCACGAGTTGAAGGCGAGTGAATGTATAGTGCCAAGAATACAACACGGACGCGGATGTAGTAAACAACTTGTGAAATTCACATTCACATGTAAATTAGATACAACCACTTGTGAGTTTTATCTGGAATGCAAATTAGATACAACCACTCGTGAGTTGTATCAAGATTGTATCGGCCTATACAGGGTAATCATGTGATTGGAATGGCTCATTTCTATTTGTTAGTACCCTTATGAATTATTAATGAATTTTACAAAGTTAGTTACAAAATATGAAGATTTTATTCACTTTATTGCTTCACACATAAATGATTGTAAGAATTAACTGGTGTTATCATGGAAACTTATAAAAATGTTTGTTGGGTCCTCATGGTGCGGCATGTCGCACCGCACTGTTAACACAAATGATTAGCAATTTCTTCATTATTTTGTAGAATTACAATGGTTGACAATGGGAAGACAACCCCTTGAACAGTCTTAACCCTTTAAGCCCTAAGAGTGATCAGAATCAAAATTCTCCTTATAATATCACTGCCCTATCAATCAAAAAGGTTATGAGAATTAAGGACATGATCACACAAGAAATGAGAATTAAAGTTTTGATATTAGTGCTTAAAGGGTTAAATGGTTCTTGAGGGGCCGATTTACATGTTACAACTTCGTTGCATGCAACATGCTTACGGCATTCTTACGACATGACTTGAGTTGATCCACCCGGAGTAATTTTTGTTGTAAGCATGTCGTAAGCATGTTTTAAGCGTGTCGCATGCGACACAGTTGTACCGTGTAAATCGGCCCGAAGAATTCTTGGAATCTGTAGCAAACATGTTTCAAGGCAGTAATTTCTTTTTTGTTTCTTTCATTAGTTGGGCCAGAGAAGCCCATTACTCTTACTCCAGAGTGGGCAGAAGATTCTATCAAGAAAGCCAAGCGATTGAGGGCAAACCCCATCGAAGGAATAAGTTCCAAGCCTTAGGAGATCATTTGTCATTCTTTTTCAACTTTGTTGTAATCCCGATTATTGACAGTGTGGTAATTTTAAAAAGTTTGGGATTTTATGTTCCACTGTGTGTTAATTTTGTGTAAATAAAATGAGACACTGCTCTAATGTTTAATTGTGAGATAGTTGTCTGTGATATCGTTCATAATCTAAGATTTTTATGTTGACTCCATGGTTTTTTATTTTAATACAGGCTCTCTTTTCTCTTGGCAGGAAAGTTTGAATGCATATCTGTAGCTACGGGAGGTCCCTGTGACCTCCCCCGCCCCCTTTTTGTCTGAAAAAAAAAATGACTTCCATAGCTGTTTTCTTACAATCAAATGCTCTTATAGAGCTTGAAAGAAGATACTAAAGTTTAATCAAAATGTAGGACACAGCGAAAGTTGTGGCAGAGGTGACTAAGAACTCTCAAAATGCTGACTTATGCCTGGCTTCATTATTAACTGATTGGGCAAGGGAAATAGTTTAGCACTTGAAAATAGTTTACTGTGTGTTTTGACAAAATGAAAATGTTTTTTGATGAGCTATGTTAAATTCTTCATTATTATTGCAGATTATTATTATTGCAGATCTTTGTGCACATCTATATAAATGAAAGCATATTTATTTAACTTTCAGCTAGACTTGCAGTCTGCTTATAAAAACAGGATTTTATATTTAACTTAAGGAAGAACTGTGAAATTACATTGACATCACTATCTCTATCTTCCAAACGTTTCTACAAACTAGGGAAAGCAAATGTTTAAATACTCTGCACTAAAACACTGGCACTAAATTGTGCTTTTAAACTTGGACCTTATTGCATTGAATTTTTTAAATGTATTTTTATATTTTCCCGGCTTTTTAGTATAGATATTTTTAGCATAATTATTCTTGTTTATTAGTTACTTCATGATCCCCTGAAAACCACTTCGTTAAGAGGAGTCTTCTGTTTAAATATTATCTTGTCATTGTTTTTTTAAGCCAAGCAAAAGCGTCTATAATCAGTTCTTTATAGATGTTTTCTGCCTGATCTATTGCGGTACACACGTGTTTGTTCTACCTATATTTATATCGTCCTTTATTCGTAGTTCACGACTTCTCTTCTTGTAGTCTAACTCCATGTGTAGATAATGTTGTAGTAGTTGGTCGTCTCCACGATGGTCGTTCTCCCAGACTGATATGTACGAGTAGTTGACTTCACGAACTCTGTCTTCACGGATAAACTCAGCGTCTGATAGGAGCCATCGATATGCTGTATACGCTCTTCGTGTAACTTGTACGTACCCTTTGGAATAACATCCTTGGTTGCGCTTGAACCGCCATTCCCAGTATTACGAATAGCTCTTTGGACTGCGGTGGGAAGCGAACCAAAGTACCTTCCGTTCAAGGCGAGGTTGCGGGAATTGGAGGTGATTCTCTCGATGCGCTTCTTGTTCCATCGATTGAGGATCTCCGATTGAGCTTTTCCCGCGATATCCACAAGATCTGTTATCTTCTTCTTCGTGTCCCCCGGGGCGGATCCGGAAAGAAGAAGCGGAAAGAGTTTCTGGGAAGAAAGTAACGGCTCTACAACACTTTGCGGGATGAAAACTTGCCATCCCCCTCCGAAGTATGGGCTTTGAGGTGCAGCGAAGCCTTCGTATATGAAGACTCCTTTGGGTACAAGCAATGTGGTTCTCTCCTGTAGATTATTCCAGTTACGTGAAACAGCCATGTCAAAGCGAAACGACTCATTTCCATCGCGTTCCTCGATCGTCCAGTACTGACCGATTTCTCTTGCAGGACCTCCATGAAGCCTGTGCAGTATAAGGAAGTCATCTTTCGGTGTTGTTATCCAATAGCTTCCTCCCCGAAAGTTCTTATCGTGTTTACCTTCCATGACGCAGAACGGGCCAAAATCTAACGCGGAAAACTTCATTTTGACCTCTGTTTTGCCGTGTGGAGGGCCCGATCCGCCGCTGCAAGCCATTTCAGTGCCACGCTAGTTTCTTAGTTTCGTTAGGCGAAAGGAGCTTCTGTCAGCAAAACTCACTGTTTACGCTTTGAAAACGAAAGTCAAGGCAAGGCGGAAGCACATGTGCAAATTAATACCCAGGGTCTCTCTTCTGGTCATACGTCGTAAACAGTGTCAATCATTTGCAAGAGTTATTGGATGTCGTAAAGGACCTGATTAACGCCCACTCTCTAATAAACGTTCCATATCTAATTAACGCCTCCTTAAAATTTCATTTTTTAAAGACGCCTGCCCCCCCTCCGCTCACCCCCCCAACCCCCCCCCCCCCCCCCCCCCCCCCCAAAAAAAAAAAAAAAAAAAACAAGCAAAAAAAAAATATTGAATCTACCAGTTAATTCCATAGCCAAATGCGTTCCCGGAAAGGCTACTCTGCTTGCAGAGTCTCCATCAGATCGAAGGAGACTCTGCAAGCAGGGTATCATCGGGTGCGAATCAAATCCTGTTCTATTTCAAGTTCAAAGTAAGGACAGCGCTCTTTGATGTCCTTAATCTCTGTACTAAGAATGTTTGCAAATTTTCGGCTTTTTGTCCTGGCATGGAAACATCCGAGAACGACAAGGCCCACTTCACGCTTCCTTTTTCCACATACATGTACCTGAACTGAGAGAGAATTCATCTCCGAAGCGGCAAGAAAACCAGTTTATCACTCTCGACAGCTATTTTAGAAAGACGAACCTTGTGAGGCAGGATCGGAGCAATTGAAATTACAGCTCTCTGTGCTAGATTAGATGAGCCCAATCGCCCAAACTTTTCGACATCACAGATTCAAACATTGATCAGGGTAATGAAGGTAACGTACCTCTGACTGACGATTTGGACATTGACATTAAAAACTGATGGAGTACACTCCAGGCCCCGGTTGTTCAAAAGGTGGATAGCGCTATCCACCGGATAAATCACTATCCGGTGGATAAACACAAAAGGATTTTGTTAATACTTATCCACTGGATAGTGATTTATCCGATGGATAGCGCTATCCACGTTTTGAACAACCGGGGCCCGTTATTTTTCTTTTGATTTTTCTTAAGCCATTGTTACAGTTGAAGCTCAATGTTGTAAAAGTTAATAAACTCTTCTCTCTATAATAATAATAATAATAATAATAATAATAATAATAATAGTTTATAGGTTTTTTTTTATACAAAGAACGAGAGATATTAGAGACATCTATATGCTTAGATTATAGTTTTTAGATTTGTATATATAATGAGAATGAGAGATATTAGAGACATTTATATGCTTAGATTATAGTTTTTAGATTTGTAGATATAAGGTTTTAGTAACTTATTTATTTATTTATTTTTTTAAGTTTCGCTCTTGCGCACAGGTTACGCTTTGCGCCCTGTGTTGCTTTTATAACACTGTGCATACAGATAGTTTTACTGCCATAATAATAATAAAAATAATAATAAAATGAAAAAGCAATACTTTATTAACAAATTTCTTAAAAATCGATTAAGCCTTAACATCAATTTTATGTACACTTGCAGGAAAAAGCTATAAAAGTTCATTTATATAATAATATAATAATATATAATAATTATTAATCTACTAGAATGCTAAAAATAATTCATAATTACAATGCATAAAATATCGTAAAAGTGTTACTAAAAAAATTTTCAATAAAAATAAAATTTATATAAGACGTTTGTATTCACAAAGTGACGGCAATAAAGAATTCTTAACATTACATTATGGCTCCTTCTTGGGTTTCAATGTCAATATCTATAATAATAATAATAATAATAATAATAATAATAATAATAATAATAACATTTATAGTGCGCAAATTCCATAAAATGTTCAAATGCGCATGACAAGATTAAACGCCTCCCGAAATCAGAAAATATTTAATAGATGCCCTGGGCGTTAATTACTTCATCAGTAATCAGTACCTTCAGTTCAAATCAATACTACAGTTTATGATTGTAAACGGAGGGGGAATGGGGAGACGGAACTTTTCCCTTTCCTTTTTCCCAATTCCCCTCTTTTCCTCTTCTCAGTTTTACCTCTCATTTTACTCCACCTAACCTGCGATCAGGTCCAATTTCAGCAATGCTCTTGAGTCCTCTTACGAAGTCGCTCGCTCCGTACAAGCGAAACGAAAATAGAGCCTGTGATGGCAGGTTAGAGCCAATCCGAAATAAACCCAAAACCTATGATTTTACTCACGCGTTTTCCCGCGCTTGGTGCCGGTTACATGTATTTGCTTCGAGTTCTGATTGGTTTATTAGATTGTCTGCGTCTGTTGTGATTGGCCAGAGTAATTACTTTGGTTTTGGTTTTCCGACGCTTCAGTGAAAATAGCGCACACCGTTTCTTTGCTGATTGTGCACTGGGTGAAGGTGGGGGGTGGGGGTGGGGGGGGCAGAGGTGATCGTCAAACCTTTTAGGGGTTAAAATTAGTAGTTTGGTGCCACTGAGAATCTTTGAATCGAAAATAACCACTGTCAGAGTTATTCTGATACCTTTTAGCTGAAAGGAGCAATTTTTTCTGAAAGAATCAGTGCCTCTTGGAGCTAAAAATTAATGTGAGCCATCGGCGCCGTCAATTTTAGACTGTGCTTGTGAAGTTCCCTCGGGGAGTTAACCGCGGCCAAACGAGAGAAATTTGCGAAAGTTAAGCAAAGTACTTAAAATGTAAGGTTGTCATTTTCACTGTTTAAAGTTTAATATGTTGCCAATTCACTGCCAATTTACCAAACGTTTTGAAAATTTACCAAAAAAAGTTCTAAGCGTTTAAAAACTGTGAACTGCAGACTTGTCGGCGCCATTTGGCAACATCATTTTGATCAGGTGCAAAGAGTTTTGGCCAGTTTTCAACGGAAAAAAGCTCATCATTTTGAGAAAAATTAAAAGATAGTAACGTCAACTAATTTTTTTATACATCCTTGCCCATATTTTCATTTAATATTAAATAAAATCCCACTAAATAAAACGAAAAACGTTTGCGCTATCAGGACACTGTTAATCGTATCTATTCTGGGTAGCTGACGTTATTGTGAGAGGATACAGCCAAATTTTAAAGGGAAGCGCAATTTCTGCGAGGTAGTTCGTGAAGAAGAGAAAACCAACACCACCGTTTCTGAAAAGAACCGTCGGTATTTATTCAGTTACATTATATTTTTGAAATGTAATATAAAAGCGAATTTATAATACAATACTTGAGATATATTTCGGTTTCCAATGACTTCAAAATCCCGATATCAGCGATTTTTTTTTATTCTAAAATAAACGAACGCACTGAGATGTCACTGTAGGTTTGACAATTCTGATTAATTTTAACCTTTAACTCCCAAAACGCAAACTTCAAGAAAAATCCCACATTTCATTTTGTAAAATATTGAAAAACAAATGGTGCCATGTGAAAGTACCGTCGAAGAGGTTTCATTTGAATGGTCACACCATGGGATTTCGTCCACAGACGCAAAAGTACTGCTGAAGAGGTTTCATTTACATGGTCACACTATAGGACTTGGTCCACAGACTCAAAAGTTAGAACAACACTATAATTAACTTTGGGAATGAAAGGGTTAACATTCTGGGCCGGGTGTTCGAAAGCCGGTTAACGCTAACCCATGATTAAAACTTAATCGAGGATTGAATTTCTCTTGTTAGAACTGTTTTCAAAAGCTAATTATAAGTTACATGGAAAGACAAGTCAGAGACGAAACTAAAGGGCAAAAATACTTTGGAAAAATCTCCATTGATTTATTATTTAACTGGAATCAAAATTGATGCAAACCCTGGGTTAGCTTAACCGCGCTTTGAACACCCCGGCCCTGTTGGTTTTCCCCTTGCTTGGCAAGTAGCGAACCAGTTTTAGTCTGGAAAGAGAAAAGAAACTTGATGAAAGTATTGCAACACGCCAATAAGTTACACATGTAGTTACTGAGAGCAAGGACAGTTAGCCACCGCAAAAAGGCGTGAAAAAGGAAGCGTCAAACGTTGGTGAAAGAAAAACGTGTCACTGAAGCAAGTATGTTTATGCTCAGGTGAAAGAAAAACGTGTCACTGAAGTAAGTATGTTTATGATCAGGAGCCTTTTGTTTTTCTGATCATTGCTCCCATTTGGTCCCACATTTCATTCGGAACCTGAAAGTAAAAACAAAACAATAACACTTTCAAAGAGATCAGAAGTGTCTACTGGAAGATTTAAAGCACTTGTCCAGAAAGAAGTGAAAAGAAGGAAGAAACACTCTACTCCTCAGTGTTTCATTATATTAACATGTAAAAACCAGATACCTTTCTGAATTCGTTAAATTCACCAGCCATAGAGACATACTCCCCTCCATCAAATACTACAACCTGCAACAAAAATAAACGTTAATTTTATTACTTACAGAAAGTTGCTTTACAACGAAATGCGTGTATTGTCGTTCGTGATCAGGACCTTAATAAGTTCCTGTCGTGATACTTATATAGATTGGAAAATGTGTGCGCTCTGATTGGCCAAAATGACCATAAAAAGCGTTTAAATTTGATTATTGAAGTGTGTTCCATAAGGCAATTTTTAAATTGGACTAAAAACTAGAGTTTTCTTAGTCAAAATATGTTCCCCGTGGGGGGGGGGGGGGGGTACCCAACAAAGTTTTGTACGGGGATGTTCCGCCCCGAGGTCCAAACCCTTACCCTTTCATTTACCGTTTTTGACAGAAAAGGTACCCCTTTCATATACCTTTCATTGAAAATGGTACCCTTTCACTAAAAACGGTACCCTTTTTATAATACTTAAATAGCAGTTTTCCCTAACTTTTTTATGCTTCAACTCGTGTTTTCCCTACCCTTTCCTATGCTTTGTGAAATCCCTACCCTTGTACTTCATGTACTTCAACTCGTGAAATCCGACCCTTTCATATACCTCCAGCCTCAAAAAAGTAACCCTTTTGGGCGGAGCATCCACGTATAGCCCATTATAGAGAGTATCCCCCACCCCCCCCCTGGGTTCGTAACATCGGAAAATTAAAATAAGGTCAGCTGGGATTTTCTGGAAAGAGAAAGCAGCTAATGATAAGATTTCTTTCCCTAAAATATTCTGCTACCGAACTTGCCTCACAACGTTGCGAAAAGTAGAGAAGTGTTCAACTTTTTTGCAACTTGCAATGCAACAGCTCTGGAGAAATTGCCCCATGCAGCAGCACTATAGCTACATAGACATACCTCTCCTGACATCCAACTGGAGTAATCACTAACAAGATACGCTGCAAGGTTTGCCAATTCTGGGATTTCACCAAGTCTACCAGCTGGAATACGTTCTGTCAATAATGCTTTGAATTGTCCTGTAGGATCCAGGCGGCTAAAAGCTCCCTAAAAACGTGAAGTGTAAAAAGTAACTTGTGAGGTCTTAGATTACTGCTGAAAAACTAGAAAGATGTAAAGTTTATCACGTCACTAGCCTAGCCTGCAATGTGTTTTGGTGGGTGAGTGCAAAACGTCAGTCGCTGGGAGGAGTTAGCCTGGGAGCAAGCTTTCGGGCTTGGGGGAGGGGGCAGGGAAGGGGGGAAGGTGAAAGGATTCCCCCCTCCCCCCCCCCCACCCCTGTACCTCAGAGCTTGCTTGCAGGCTAGGGAGGAGTAAAAGGGGGTCAGAAAAGGGCAGGGTTAGGGTTACCTACTCCCACACCCTTGGCAGCATTTGTTTGTCCCCAATATACGCTTGCTGTGTAGGCTACCTTTGCTAAGAAGACTAGTTTTTTTAAGTTACAAGGATGTAACTGCTGCTGGAAAAATACCAGGGATGGTATATGTATAACAAATCAAAGATACAAGGTTGTGGAGTCACATTGAGAACAAATAATACAGATGATCAAGTTATGATATATCAACCAGTACCTTTGTCTCAATGGGCCCTGGAGCAATGGCATTAAATCTCATTCCATATTTCCCCCACTCTGCTGCAAGTGACCTACAAAGAGGAACAGTCATTTGGTGTTTAGGTAAAGTCATAATACAGCCACAACCCACAGCCAAGACATGGTAATCTAGTCTACTGGTAGCCTGTTTCACACATTAACATTGTGGGGCTGAGTAGCAGCTAAAAACCGGCAATGGACGAACGAGCAGGAAAAAAGTAGAGAGACTGGGGAGAGGGGGTGTTCCCTCGCCTTGCTCTCTTTCGCACCTATCCTCTTCCGTCAGCACTCACAGTATTTTTTCCTTCTCTGTGCCAAGACTGATCTTTCCCTCCTCACTATCTAAAAGCCTGGAACAGTTCAGTGCATTGGGCTTTCAACATGAATGTCAGGTATTGCTGTCTCACCCAGGTGTGCATTTGTCAAAACTCCCAAAGACATTTCAGGCCCGAGACTATTCAAATTCAGTTTATATTGAAGCCGATGTAGTTCTTAAAGAGCTGAGAGAGTGAGACACAATGTATACAAGGTAACTCAGTCAGCTTCTTAAGGAAAATATTGAAAAAGGCAGAGATCCACACACCCTGGCATGGGACTCCTTCTCCCATTTGCACCCTTTACATTTTGATCCAGCCTCTAAAACTATCCAGGTTATCTTAAAACAGTTATTACTCCTCCATCTCAAAATATTGAATGGACATTCTCCTACCCAAGGGGGTAGAGGGAACTCATATAAAATTGATGGGAAAAAGAAAAAACACTGAAATTGCATTACCTGGTCATAGTCTCCACACCAGCCTTGGCAGCGGCTGACGGCACAACATACCCTGAACCTGACTTGGCATAAATGGTGGTGATCGCCAAAAAATTTGCACCTAAAAATGTGACAGAAAACTCATGTAATAATCTAGTGACAACTGAAAAATACAGATTGTAGCTTTCTAGGCCCAGATTAAATGGGGTTTTCTGCAACCATTCTCTGTGTTTCTAAGGATTATCTCAAGCTCTCTTTGTGTTTCCTATACTCGTTAATCCTTCAACAGAGTGATACATGATAGCGTGCAAAAGAATCATCCGTAACACAGGAAATGGTTACAGAAAACTCCCATTTAATCTTAAGTTGCTTTAAGTAACCAGGACCTGGTTCCTAGCCCAGGGTGGGGGACTCCCATACGAAATGACAGGGGTGCTCATCAGAAATGTTCGAAAGACACCCAAAAAGGTACCAGAATTTTGTTTGATGGGCGTGGCTCAGATGGATTTTTACCCCTTAGAGGTAGCAATTCAATCGGCTCCTGACCAATTCGAAAAGTTCCTGTCATGCTCGTGTTAGATTTTAGCACCCTAAGTGGTACCAATCTACAAATTTTGACCCCTAAATGATATGAAGAGCAACCCCGTCATTTTTATAAGGGAGTCCACCCTGGTGTTCCTTGTTCCAACATGGCTAAAATTTTATCTAGACATTGAGCAAAACACAAGTAGTTTTACCCTTTTGTGCCTTTATGAGTCTCTTTCCAATGTCTAATGTTATGAAAGCTGTCCCATTAAGCACAATATCAATGACAGTTTTCCATGCATTTGGAGACAACCGTTCAGATGGCGACACAAAATTCCCTGCAGCATTATTGATGACAATGTCAGGGAGACCACATTGGTTCTCACAGAAGTCAACTGCAGCAGCCACTTGTGATGGATCCCGCACATCTGCTGCGACTGGTAAGACCTGAAAACTAAAACTAGGTTACTCAATAGTGAGATACTCCTAATTTCTTACTCTTTCAGAAAGAACATCTGGTTTTTATCACATGGTCAATATGTCAGGAATTGCCCTGGACCCACATACTTTCCTTTTTCTGTCTCATATCTACTAACTACCTGTCTGCCAACTTGAGAAGTCATCATCATCATCATCATCATCATCATCATCATCATCATCATCATCATCATCATCACACTTTAAAATTCATTTACACCTTTTTGTTCCCTCAGTTCCAGTCTTACAACAAAACAGTTAGTATTAGAGAATCTAAATAACTTGAACATTCAAAAACATTAACACAAACTCAAACAAAACAGTTTCCCTGCTTTCACTGCAGAGTTAAATCCTTGACAACTCAAACTTTTGAGAAATTAGACAGTTTTGTGTTCTAAAAAATAATAATAATAGAGACTTATATAGCGCACATATCACATGTCCCAAGGCGCTTTACATATACACTTATGAGAATGAGATCGGACATCAGCTTATGAAGGCGCCACAGGCAACCGCTATTGGTCCATTGTTGATCTCATCTCTCCCACCCCACCCATGAACAATATATGGCACTGAGGGTGATGGTCACAGCCAGGGTTTTGTTACGTCCTCAGTGGTTCTTTTACGTCCCCATCAGAGATGGGACTGTCATTTCTATGTGGTCATCCGAGCCACATGAAGGTCTAACCATTTGCAGATGTCATGGCAAAGGTAGCACCTTCGTCTTCAGTTATTTTAAAACCCTGAGTGTTGGTCTGGCCGGGATTCGAACCCGCTACCTCCTGCTCTGCAGACTGGCGCTCTATCAACTGAGCTAACCAGGAGGCGATTCTCACAGACAGTTCTAGTTATCAGGACCCTACTGAAGAAAGAATACAGAGGAGCATTATCCTTTTAGTAGCAGAACTGGGAGAGAGGTTTTCCTGAATAAGTTAAGATTGATAGAGTGCCAAGTTTATTTTGCTCAGATCTCTTTTTTTTTTCTTTAAGCGGGTAATCAACCTGTAAAACAACAAACTTGAAATTAAGCTTACTTTGTTTCCCGTCTCTTTGGAAATTTCCTCAGCTGTCTTTTCAAGAACTTCAAGTTTCCTACAAATTGTATAATAAAAAACCAATACCAATATTACTGTCATAAATAAATTTGCCACCTTTCTTTTCTACTGATTAATAGTAATAATGTTTAATATTTATTATTTTCCTTCTTTTTTCCCTTTTTATTTTCATTGATGAGGCTCTTTCATAGAGCTGTCAAAATAACTAATTTACTGCACAACTCAGGCCTGATTAATAATAATTATTAATAAATTATTTATTGCCTTTAATGCCACATAGTTTTCATGTCCATGCAAGCTTGAAACAAAAATTTGCTGTATGCCATTACTGGTAAATATTTTGGAAAATTGACTTCTACAGAGATTCCAACCCCATGTGATAGGGAGTAATCATTAGCGCCAGAGGCACTATCCTGAGCGCCGAAGGCAGGAGCTTCTAGGGGGGTCCGGGGACATCCCCCCGGACATTTTGCAAATTTAGGTTCTCTCAAGTGCCATTTCCTGCATTTTAACATTCCATCCTGATTATCCGAAAAGAAAGTGTAATATGTGTGTTTCACAGTGACAGATCGCAAAAAAATCCTAAAGATTAGCAATTTTTCCCTAGTTTTCAGAATTTTATAATAAATCGGGAGAATTTGGTAAAAATGGGGAAAGCGGGAGGCAAGACATCAAATCGGGAGACTCCCGATCAAATTGGGAGGGTTGGAATCTCTGCTTCTAGCTGTCCCTTTTCTGTCACTTGAACTGGCAAGCTAATCACAAAACCAAGCACGGTCAGATTGGAGTGGAGTCAGCAAAGTTGGAAGTTGACTGTAAGTAAGTAAGTAAGAAAGGTCCATCCATTAATAAACCCCATAATTCCTCCCCACCTCCCACCAAATGTATAAGCCCATGGTTTTGGTCCTGTCCTTGTGCTAACGCTCCTTAAAGGCTTTTCGGGCCAGTTAACAATTCATATTATGAAATTCTGGTACCATTTAGGGGTTCTCTGTAATTTACAACAAACATCCCCGTCTCTTTTGTAAGGGAGTCCCCCTCCCCCCCCCCCCCCCCCCCCCCGGATAAATGGCCCTGTAGTCACCTTTACCTATGAAGATTATGACCCTAAATTTGCAAGTAATTTGCACCTATATTAATAATGTGAAGCTAAGAGCGATACCTGCTCGATATGACAACAGTTGCACCGCGTTCAGACAGCATTTTCACCATTCCTTTTCCCAAACCTGTCCCACCCCCAGTGACAAAAGCAATCTTATCCTTGAAGCAGTCTTTTGGTAACATACAATCACTCCTAACTGGAAAGTTACTGCCGTTTGAACAGTGAATAATGCTTGAGCTGAAGGCCCTAATGTTCATCACTTTAGTCGACAGCGGACAGTGTTGTCCAAATGGATTAGTTCTTGTAATTAGTCGCCGAAAAGTGCAAGTAGCTATTGAGGTCGCCATCTTTGATCGTCGTGCATGGGGTCAACTACAAAAGTTGACTGAGGGAGACCCACTGAATAAATTATTGATCGTTACCGCTTTCTCGAAGAAAACGGCGGATTTTCAACAAGAAGAAAGCAACAGTAAAATAAAATTATCCATAATTACAGATTCTATTTTTTTTTATAGTTATTTGAATTCAATGTGATGTGAACGCGCTGCATATGTTTATTCCTGTCCCCTCCCCTGAGCTATCTGAGTTGCGCTGGTTTCAGAACGGACGTAACGTGACGTAACGAACGTGACGTAAATGGTAAACTTCGTATGTACTCACGGATGAAAACTCATTGACAAATTGCGATGTTTTGCGTCGGAATTTAAGTAAGTTTTTTATGGAACTGGACATGTCATTAATGTGAAATTTCACGGCAAGCTAAATTTCTAACTCAGTTCTAGAAGAAAGAAGGATTGATGACTGCCACTCACGATCAAAGAATTCGTCGAACGGCGTGACTGTCTCCCAATTATACCAGGCACGATTTACGGACAGGTTTTCAGTGTAAGCTTTCGTGTAAGCCGCTTACAAGCTTACCACCTTTCAGGTTATAATTTAATATATGGCACTTTCACCTTCCTTTTTAACGTAAGGAAAGTCGTTGCCATGGCAACCACTCTTTGTTTCTTTTAATATTAACTGTCCCTCCTCCCCCACCCCCCACCCTACCTTCCCCCCGCCCCGCCCACCTCTCCTCTTCTCTTAATTATTCTCCTTGGTTGGGGTGCTAGGAGAGGTTTTCGGTGAAAGTTGGGTAAAAAACGAACAGCAGTAATAGGTTAACAATTGCTTTGATTGATAACACCTAACAGAGTTACAGGCTTACAAGCTCACAAGATTGTAATTACAGGCTTACAAGCTTACAGGCTTACAAGCTTACAGGCTTACAAGCTTACAGGCTTACAAGCTTACGGGCTTACAGGCTTACTAGCTTACCGGCTTACAGGCTTACGGGCTTACGGGCTTACAGGCTTACAGGCTTACGGGCTTACGGGCTTACAGGCTTACAGACTTACAGGCTTACGGGCTTACAAGCTTACAAGCTTACGGGCTTACAGGCTGACAGGCTTACAAGCTTACGGGCTTTCAGGCTTACAGGCTTACAAGCTTACGGGCTTACAGGCTTACAAACTTACAGGCTTACAGGCTTACTAGCTTACCGGCTTACAGGCTTACGGGCTTACAGGCTTGCAGGCTTACGGGCTTACAGGCTGACAGGCTTACGGACTTACAGGCTTACGGGCTTACGGGCTTACAGGCTAACGGGCTTACCAGCTTACGGGCTTACAAGCTTACAAGCTTACGGGCTTACAGGCTTACAGGCTTACAAGCTTACAAGCTTACAAGCTTACAAGCTTACAAGCTTACAAGCTTACAAGCTTACAAGCTTACGGGCTTACGGGCTTACAGGCTTACAGGCTTACAAGCTGACGGGCTTACAGGCTTACAGGCTTACGGGCTTACAGGCTTACAAGCTTACGGGCTTACAGGCTTACAAGGCTTACAAGCTTACAGACTTACAGGCTTACGGGCTTACAAGCTTACGGGCTTACGGGCTTACAGGCTTACAAGCTTACGGGCTTACAGGCTTACAGGCTTACAGGTTTACAGGCTTACAGGCTTACTAGCTTACCGGCTTACAGGCTTAGGGGCTTACAGGCTTACAGGCTGACAGGCTTACAGGCTTACAGGCTTACAAGCTTACGGGCTTACAAGCTTACAAGCTTACGGGCTTACAGGCTGACAGGCTTACAAGCTTACGGGCTTTCAGGCTTACAGGCTTACAAGCTTACGGGCTTACAGGCTTACAAACTTACAGGCTTACAGGCTTACTAGCTTACCGGCTTACAGGCTTACGGGCTTACAGGCTTACAGGCTTACGGGCTTACAGGCTGACAGGCTTACGGACTTACAGGCTTACGGGCTTACGGGCTTACAGGCTAACGGGCTTACCAGCTTACGGGCTTACAAGCTTACAAGCTTACGGGCTTACAGGCTTACAGGCTTACAAGCTTACAAGCTTACAAGCTTACAAGCTTACAAGCTTACAAGCTTACAAGCTTACGGGCTTACGGGCTTACGGGCTTACAGGCTTACAGGCTTACAAGCTGACGGGCTTACAGGCTTACAGGCTTACTGGCTTACAGGCTTACAAGCTTACGGGCTTACAGGCTTACAAGGCTTACAAGCTTACAGACTTACAGGCTTACGGACTTACAAGCTTACGGGCTTACGGGCTTACAGGCTTACAAGCTTACGGGCTTACAGGCTTACAGGCTTACAGGCTTACAGGCTTACAGGCTGACAGGCTTACAGGCTTACAAGCTTACGGGCTTACAGGCTTACAAACTTACAGGCTTACTAGCTTACCGGCTTACAGGCTTACGGGCTTACAGGCTTACAAGCCGCGTTACGGGCGTACAAGCTTACAAACTTACAGTTCTACAGGCTTACAAGCTTACGGGCTTACAAGCTTACAAACTTACAGGCTTACTAGCTTACCGGCTTACAGGCTTACGGGCTTACAGGCTTACAAGCTTACAGACTTACAGGCTTACAGGCTTACAGGCTTACTAGCTTACCGGCTTACAGGCTTAGGGGCTTACAGGCTTACAGGCTGACAGGCTTACAGGCTGACAGGCTTACAAGCTTACGGGCTTTCAGGCTTACAAGCTTACGGGCTTACAGGCTTACAGGCTTACGGGCTTACAGGCCTACAGGCTTACAAGCTTACGGGCTTACAAGCTTACAAACTTACAGGCCTACAGGCTTACAAGCTTACGGGCTTACAAGCTTACAAACTTACAGGCTTACTAGCTTACCGGCTTACAGGCTTACGGGCTTACAGGCTTACAAGCTTACAGACTTACAGGCTTACAGGCTTACTAGCTTACCGGCTTACAGGCGTACGGGCTTACAGGCTTACAAGCTTACAGACTTACAGGCTTACAGGCTTACGGGCTTACCAGCTTACGGGCTTACAAGCTTACAAGCTTACGGGCTTACAGGCTTACAGGCCTACAGGCTTACGGGCTTACGGGCTTACAGGCTTACAGGCTTACGGGCTTACAGGCTTACAGGCTGACAGGCTTACAGGCTTACAGGCTTACAAGCTTACGGGCTTACAGGCTTACAAACTTACGGGCTTACAGGCTTACAGGCTTACGGGCTTACAGGCCTACAGGCTTACAAGCTTACGGGCTTACAAGCTTACAAACTTACAGGCCTACAGGCTTACAAGCTTACGGGCTTACAAGCTTACAAACTTACAGGCTTACTAGCTTACCGGCTTACAGGCTTACGGGCTTACAGGCTTACAAGCTTACAGACTTACAGGCTTACAGGCTTACAGGCTTACTAGCTTACCGGCTTACAGGCTTAGGGGCTTACAGGCTTACAGGCTGACAGGCTTACAGGCTTACAGGCTTACAAGCTTACGGACTTACAGGCTTACAAACTTACAGGCTTACAGGCTTACTAGCTTACCGGCTTACAGGCTTACGGGCTTACAGGCTTACAAGCTTACAGACTTACAGGCTTACAGGCTTACGGGCTTACCAGCTTACGGGCTTACAAGCTTACGGGCTTACAGGCTTACTAGCTTACCGGCTTACAGGCTTACGGGCTTACAGGCTTACAGGCTTACGGGCTTACAGGCTTACAAACTTACAGGCTTACAGGCTTACTAGCTTACCGGCTTACAGGCTTACGGGCTTACAGGCTTACAGGCTTACGGGCTTACAGGCTGACAGGCTTACGGACTTACAGGCTTACGGGCTTACGGGCTTACAGGCTAACGGGCTTACCAGCTTACGGGCTTACAAGCTTACAAGCTTACGGGCTTACAGGCTTACAGGCTTACAAGCTTACAAGCTTACAAGCTTACAAGCTTACAAGCTTACAAGCTTACAAGCTTACGGGCTTACGGGCTTACGGGCTTACAGGCTTACAGGCTTACAAGCTGACGGGCTTACAGGCTTACAGGCTTACTGGCTTACAGG
This sequence comes from Cladopsammia gracilis, assembly GCA_022457155.1. NCBI lineage: Eukaryota > Metazoa > Cnidaria > Anthozoa > Scleractinia > Dendrophylliidae > Cladopsammia > Cladopsammia gracilis. The sequence goes on along the minus strand of JAJGOT010000057.1, from coordinate 1,851,871 downwards.
CTTACAAGCTTACGGGCTTACAGGCTTACAAGGCTTACAAGCTTACAGACTTACAGGCTTACGGACTTACAAGCTTACGGGCTTACGGGCTTACAGGCTTACAAGCTTACGGGCTTACAGGCTTACAGGCTTACAGGCTTACAGGCTTACAGGCTGACAGGCTTACAGGCTTACAAGCTTACGGGCTTACAGGCTTACAAACTTACAGGCTTACTAGCTTACCGGCTTACAGGCTTACGGGCTTACAGGCTTACAAGCCGCGTTACGGGCGTACAAGCTTACAAACTTACAGTTCTACAGGCTTACAAGCTTACGGGCTTACAAGCTTACAAACTTACAGGCTTACTAGCTTACCGGCTTACAGGCTTACGGGCTTACAGGCTTACAAGCTTACAGACTTACAGGCTTACAGGCTTACAGGCTTACTAGCTTACCGGCTTACAGGCTTAGGGGCTTACAGGCTTACAGGCTGACAGGCTTACAGGCTGACAGGCTTACAAGCTTACGGGCTTTCAGGCTTACAAGCTTACGGGCTTACAGGCTTACAGGCTTACGGGCTTACAGGCCTACAGGCTTACAAGCTTACGGGCTTACAAGCTTACAAACTTACAGGCCTACAGGCTTACAAGCTTACGGGCTTACAAGCTTACAAACTTACAGGCTTACTAGCTTACCGGCTTACAGGCTTACGGGCTTACAGGCTTACAAGCTTACAGACTTACAGGCTTACAGGCTTACTAGCTTACCGGCTTACAGGCGTACGGGCTTACAGGCTTACAAGCTTACAGACTTACAGGCTTACAGGCTTACGGGCTTACCAGCTTACGGGCTTACAAGCTTACAAGCTTACGGGCTTACAGGCTTACAGGCCTACAGGCTTACGGGCTTACGGGCTTACAGGCTTACAGGCTTACGGGCTTACAGGCTTACAGGCTGACAGGCTTACAGGCTTACAGGCTTACAAGCTTACGGGCTTACAGGCTTACAAACTTACGGGCTTACAGGCTTACAGGCTTACGGGCTTACAGGCCTACAGGCTTACAAGCTTACGGGCTTACAAGCTTACAAACTTACAGGCCTACAGGCTTACAAGCTTACGGGCTTACAAGCTTACAAACTTACAGGCTTACTAGCTTACCGGCTTACAGGCTTACGGGCTTACAGGCTTACAAGCTTACAGACTTACAGGCTTACAGGCTTACAGGCTTACTAGCTTACCGGCTTACAGGCTTAGGGGCTTACAGGCTTACAGGCTGACAGGCTTACAGGCTTACAGGCTTACAAGCTTACGGACTTACAGGCTTACAAACTTACAGGCTTACAGGCTTACTAGCTTACCGGCTTACAGGCTTACGGGCTTACAGGCTTACAAGCTTACAGACTTACAGGCTTACAGGCTTACGGGCTTACCAGCTTACGGGCTTACAAGCTTACGGGCTTACAAGCTTACAAGCTTACGGGCTTACAGGCTTACAAGCTTACGGGCTTACAGGCTTACAGGCTTACAGGCTTACAGGCTTACAGGCTTACAGGCTTACAAGCTTGCGGGCTTACAAGCTTAGAGGCTTACGGGCTTACAGGCTGACAGGCTTACGGACTTACAGGCTTACGGGCTTACGGGCTTACAGGCTTACGGGCTCACGGGCTTACGGGTTTACAACTTACAGGCTTACAAGCTTACAGGCTTGAGGCTTACAACCTGGGAAACTTATCTTAACGAGTAACAAGTGTAATACTCATCTCCACGCAAAATGAAGGCCGACACCTTTATAATCTAAAGGTGTCGGCCTTCATGGTACCTGGAAAATAGGTAGACCTCGCAAAACATCGACAAGGTTGTTTTCTTACTAAGAAATTCAGGTCAGTAGAGAAATACTGTTCTTTTATCGCCAACTGGATAATTAATCCCAGCTGAAAATGGAGCGGGAGATGAAAGAGTGATCAGTGGTTAATGGCGATGCATTAATCGGATTCATATTCATATATATTATTTCATTTTCATTGTGCGAATCGTGCGGAGGATAAACCGTAACAATAGCGAAGTTTCCTAAAAAAATAGCGCGTCCGAAAAATTGGCCGAGACCGAATTTACTGTGAAACTTGTATTGAGCGGACACCAACGGAACTGTTGCTAGTGCACCTCATGCAGGTACCTTTTACAGAAAATATAGGAATAAGCGTTATGGACTTACTCACGCTTATGTCCGCGTAACCTCTCGGACGTACAAGCAAATATAATTCCTCTCGCCGTAGTAAAACGGGGAGGGCGCTCATCTCTCGAATAATCCAGATGGTATATGTATGCTCATTATTTTATTCAGTACTGATGCGTTGTGCACGTTAGTGTTATCGTGGTGGCATCTACTAAATTGCAACTGGTCTTGGTTATATGCGTTAATCACCAGTAGACAATGCATTTAATTTTGCGTTTTTTGGAAGTATTTACCGCACTTATAGAAGTTTTACACGTTGTTCGCTTTCTAGACTTTTTGTACAAGGCACGTTGGTATTGCTGATCAATAGCATCTGCGTTTTGATACTTATGATAGGCTCAGATCCTTCAAATGTAAACCTCAAAAATGTTGAAAAAATAGACGATGTTGCTGCATGCCTACAGTCTGACAGTAAGAGGAGGGGCTCATCTGCAGCTGAATCTCAAGGTATCGCTCAAAATTGCATTTGTACTGCCTTTTATTGTGGAGGGCGGGGATCGGACAATGTTCCTAATTAGTATACTTGTCGCTGCCTTTCCACGAATGTATATTTTAATGAAAAACTGCTCTATACATGCTAGTGATTTTCGGTGCTCTCGGTTAATTCAAACCACGTACTGAGTATGCGATAATGGTCAACTTTTTTTAACGCGGACTTAGACCCGTCCACACTAATCTATGCGTACGTTTATGCGTTTTGGCCTCGCGTCCCCACTACAACAATCAAAACTAACGGAGGTTTTTGAAAGCAGAGGTTTTAGATAACGCGGAAGTGTGGACAGGGCCTTAAGTTCTTCAATAAAAAGAGACTCTTATTTTCACATAACTCGTAGGAACGGAGAATTTCATCAGTGAGCACATCTCCATCTTATAATACAGGATTGCGTGTCCGAAGAAGCCGCTGATGTAGTCGTTTGCAATAAAGACACCGGTGAAAGTCAGACTATGAGACTCTAAGGAAGTGGTCGCGCGGTCTCCTCCACCTTGTACGTGGGGGAGGCCATATTGAAAGATGGTGCTCTCTCTTGGTGTAAGAATTGCGAAATATCATTCATTCGCACCTTAGTTAGGGGGGAGTACGTGATATGCGCGCGCGTAGTCAGCTTAGTCCCCGCATTTAAAAACATCGCACCCCATGGAAACTTCAAATGGAGCGTACACGCTCCCTCCCCTCCTGGGGTAACTAGCGCGCATATTTCGTTCGCCCCCTTTATAAAGGTGCGAATTCTTAGAATAAATCCCACACATGCTCATTTCGTATTCATAAACAACACTCTGAAAACTGCTTGTTGGCTTCGCCTGAGCTCAGATGCGGAGCAGCTTATAAAAAACAACTATTTCTCCAATTGCAAGCTCTTCTAAGCAAAAAACGATCGATGCAAAAGTATTGCAGTACCTTGAAATTCATGTGGAAGGAGTTTGACACCAAACCGCTGGATAATTTTCGAAAAATGATGGAAAACGAAGCATTGGAGATTTGAGCAGGTTTTGGAGCATTTTATAATATTTACAGAACTAGTGAATACTTTTTAACTGTTTGCACGATTTGCAATCGGCTTATAATTCAGATTTAGCAAGCATTGGGAAGGCTTCTCCCAGAAATTTGCGTTCGTAGATTGTTTAGTCAAAGAGCATGAAGTATTTAAAATTTTAAGAGAATTTTAGGGCTAAATTTTGATGGCGTTAATTCTTCCGCATTTCTGCTCCAACGATTTTGCTGAAACTTGGTATAGGGTATGTATTAAGGCAATGTAAGCTGATTCCAGAAATTTAACAAAAATATAACAGCAAAATTTTTCACAGGGTGCGATTTTGTTCAAAAAGTGGGGTTCATTTAAGCCCAATTTTCACTAAATATATTTTTTCCCATGAAAATCGAATTCTATCATATTATTGCTAGGTAAAAGCTGTAAGTTTTCGCAAAGTTTTAGATTAGAGCCGGAAAAGTTATGAGACAAAGTTTGTCATAGACGAGTGCGCCCGAAATAGCAACGGAGCCACCTTAACTCGTTCAATCCTTTCTGCTTTCTGTATGAAGTCAGCTACACTCTTACTTAACAATTCTCTCATTTTTATAGTGACAAGAAAACCTATCAGCGTAGTGCAAATGAAAGATTACGCAAGTCTTCTGCCATTGGTTAAAGCAGACTCATTTGCATTATACCTTTGAGATCTTTTACTCTGTAGAAACGATTTTCTTTCTAAAATTTCGCCGCTATAAAGCTTGGGTTGCCCAGTGAATAAAACAAGGAGAGCAATATAAAAAGTACAAAGTTCAGACTTGTATATATACCTGGATTTTTGAAAAGGGGGTCAACGAAAATTACAGCAATTTCACTACAAATAGCCCAAACAAGGATTTTTATGACCCCAATCAGCCCGAAAATTACAAAGTCTTTTCTTCTCTCGCCCCACGCAACCTTTCCCATCTTCCCTCTCTTCTCTGTGATTTTCAGGCTGATTGGGGTCATAAAAACCCTTTTTTGGGCTAGTTTTACTGAAATTGTTGTAATTTTCGTTGACCACCTTTTCAAAAATTCAGCTAGATATAGAACGTTTACAAAAACAATCAGAAAAACACTCATTCACGCACAAATAGGCCTTTAGCGAGGGCCTAACATAGGGTTGGCGGGATGCGGGATAAGCCTTTTTTCGATGCCAGGATGCGGGATGAAAGAAAATTTGAAGGCGGGATGCAGGATGGTTAGAGGTAGGCGGGAAGCGGGAAGTTAGTCATTTTAAATTGGCGGGACGCGGGAATTCTTGATTTTACCGGGTGAGAAACGGGATGGATGACGACAATGCACTCGCCGGATATTTCACGATTCCGGGATCCGTGAAGAAAGACAAGTCTGGATGTTTACATAGGTGAGTTTTTAAACCGGCGTTTTTCTATCCTGTCTTTCCTTTGAAAACATTTCAGAAGTCCTGATCAGGGGCGTTCCTGGCCAGTTTTTACCAGTAAGCCAGGGGGCACAAGTTGAAAAAAGAAAAGGTTAATGTAGCATAATATACGGAAAGACATCGCGTTGTCATTTTGTGGCTGATAAATTTTAAAAAACTTGTAAGCCAGTGCTTACTTGGCCTACAGGCAGGTACCCCCCTGCCATGCCAATAAGCAGACACAAGTACACTTACAACTCCGAACAATTTTCAGCTATATTTCAGTTTACATGCTAGAGGGATGAGAGGCCAGCCTTAAGCGATAAGCACTAAAGTTCAAACATTTGCGACTGCTCTCGTCCGACCGCTAATTTGTTTGCATTCTCATCATCTTCTGCCGCTATAATCGAACTTGAATTCGCGTCAACTCTTAATGATTCTTGCCGCCATATATGGATGATAGTATCTGCTTTTTGGCATTCAAGGGCCGAGGAATGGACGCAACAAACAAAACGTCACTAAGAAAGGCAAACCTTGCAGAAAAACTGACACACCACAAGTCATCCACACAAACGCGGCGGGTAACTGAGTTTCATTCCATTTTTCTTAGCTTACCAGCACCACTTGAGAAGTTAACTACTCGTCCCCGACCCTTTTTCACAAGCGGAAGAAAAGTTTTAGTGACGTCAATCATTCCCCACAGATTTACGTCCAGGGGCGTTCCTAGGCTTTTTCTGATTGTAAGCCTTGATGGTTGTGAGTGCCGAAGGCACGAACTTTTAGGAGAGAAATTGGACAGTATGAAAGGCCATTTCATGCATTCCCTGGACTGGAAGTGGTTAAACCGGGAAGGTCTTTTAACGCATTAGAGCTAACAAAAAACTAAATATTTGAATTGGCAATTATGATAATCATCAGTCTACAGGTGTCCGTTTTCAGTAGATTCCAATGGAATCATAGCGTTAAGTAAGCAAAATAAGGCTCAACTCAATCTTTGATAAACAAATACAAAACCATCCGATTTATTTACACTTAAGAAAATAATTATTTCGTGTGAAAGTACCAGACCTTACATGTCAAACGACGGGACGTTACGTCCGGCCTCCGGCCGCAGAGCGAGTCGTGATCGCGAGTACTGAATGCTCTTGTAAATACGCCTTTCAACAAGTCAACACTAAGTCTACAGTTGGATCACAGCTTAGTCGAGCAGCGAGTTTTGTGACTCGTTCTAATACAACATTTTTAAAAAAGTTATTATACCGTCTGAACGGCCTGTAAGCCCGTGCTTATTTGCTTAAAGGCAGGTACGCGCCTGAATACCAACTCTTTTGAGATAACACGCAACACTGAAATTCCACCTCTGGATTCCAATGAAATTCCTATTTATTTATATAGAGATTGTGAATTTCAAAACTTGCAAAAGTTGCCTTGCAGAAAAAAATGAGTTTAGTTTTACCGTATATTTTGTTTTTCCACAAAAATACGTATTCCACATTTTCCCCACTCATCATTTGCCACACTCCTCATTTTTCGGCATACTCCGCGTTTTCTACACTCCGCGTTTTTCACACTCCGCACTCCTCACTCCGCACCCTGCATATTCCATACAACCTTCTCTATCAGATTTCGTGGGTAACCCCTATGTAGTTGGCATTTGAAATTTTGAAGTTCTGTCTGATGGAGGGCCTTCTTCATGGTCACGCAACAAGAGGTGTGAAGCTTCTTCTTTGAGAAAATTATTGGTTCAACTTTTCCACAAATTATCAGCGGAAAAGCGTACAAAATTTAAAGTCCAATTTAAGAATGCAGTATGTGGACTAAGGGCAGAAATTACAACAGTAGATGGATATCTTGAAATACATCTCAGTTTAAAAGATATTTTGTTTGTAGATAGATAGATAACTTTATTTATACATGGTATTTCCATCAGCTTAATTTATCATAGTCAGCTAACTACCTAACTTCCTAACTGCAAATAAGAGGTACAATATAAAAAACAAAAACTGCTTTTCATGGAGGCCATGTTCAAAAATATATTTTCAAAATAGATGTTCAAAAATATATTTAAAACTTTTGTTGTTATTTCAATACTTTCAATTTAAGTAAGGAATACCGACTGCCAGGAATTCGGTTAAAAACGTGAGGAAATAAGCTAAAAATAATTAAAAATGAAAATAGTGGTCATTTCCTGGTAAATAGTGATGAAAGGTTAAGTCAGGGTTAAAATATCAACATATAAAAAAGTAAACAGTGCATTGTTACCTAGAAAAACTTAAATTAATAGTAGCAGATCCAGGGGAGGGGCCAAGGCCCCGCCCTTATTTATTGACCAAACTGAGGGCCATTTAAGGGCCGAGAAAATGTTTTCAATAGCCCCCCCCCCCCCCATCTCAGGGTCTGGATAAGCGACTCCCCCCCCCCCCACTAATTAAACATATTTCTACAATAGGAAAAGCTGCCATGGGGCCATTCTATTTTCACCAAAGTCATGGCAGTAGAAGGTATATGTTCAAAGTTACAAATTATGTTAAACTAACATAAAATTAAAAATTACATCTCAATAAAATATCCCTTAACTAACCTATCATACAATACCAAGTCAGAATATCCCTTTAATTTTACACATAAATCAAATATAAGTAAATATCATTTAAAAATTCCATTGCTTGCATTTTAGGGAGTATTCATTATTTCTCAGCAGGGGGAGCTGGTGAATGGCTGGGGCAGGCTTAAAATGTTTGGCATCCCCATGAGGGGGAACAGAAACGTTTTTTGGTTGGTAGAGGGTGGGTCAAAAACGTTTTGGTCGACAATCCACTGACAACTGATAAGTATCATAATCCAGTATGGTTTCTAAAAGTCTATTTGACAGTACCAGTGTGTACAAGTACAAGAAATTGACCAATTGGACATAAATTGCTGGCACCTGTAGTAAACAGTATAAAAGTAAAGGTCTGTACATTAAAGTAAACATAAACTTTAATTCTTTCACAGTTATCAATACATGGAAGGGGGATTCCATTCTACACTTGGTTTGTCTGGGGCAGATCTACTGGTGGTAGTTTGGTCAAACCCCCAAAGCTGAAACTGCTAATTTCCAAGACCTACAGTCTCTCCACCCAGGTGTATAAATGGGTACCGGCAACAAAATGCTGGGGGTAACCCTGCGATGGACTAGCATCCCATCCAGGGGGAGTAGCAATATTCCTAGTCACTTCATGCTATAGAAACTGGGTTTAAGCTCCGGCCGTTATGAGCCTTCTGGCTCGGGTGCCGACTTTTACTTACAGTTATAACCCATTTAACCTAGTGAAATTTCCAAAATGGCACAAATTGCCTGAATTACAGCAACTGAAACACTTTTTTTACCCCTTCAGAATGCTTGAAACCTCATTTCTGATGACTAAACTATCAAAATCCCCTAGATTCTTCTGCTTTCAGCGGTCATTCATTCTATTACCCTCTCATTCAACACTCCTGAATGTTTAAGCCTGCCAAAGAAAATGAACATGTGATGTGTTGCTAAAGATGCTTTTATTTCTAACAATTATTGTTTAATAGTTATAAAAGCTTGGCTTGGAGAGAACACATTGATCAAACATGATAATTCAAGGGTCATTTGTATTTTCACATAATATTATGCAGTGTGTGTATGTGTGGGGAGAGAGGGGGGAATTCTGACTGTTTCTCAGAGGAGGGTGCAAAAAGGTTCTATTTCATCATAAGGGGGGGGGGGGGGCACAAAACGTTTTAAAATCCTTGTAAATAACTAACACTCCCTTAACATTATTTTTGGACCAGATTGACAAATCAGTCCAGTGAAATCATTTCCGTGGTGTATTAAACCTTGTCAATTCCTTTCGCGTGCTGCTCGCATGTGACTTCTTATGGTATCCCCAAATGGAGAGCTTGCTCACAGACTAATGAAAAACAGTGTGTAGGCAGCATGGCCAAGTTTTTTGTTTCATTTTTATATTTTACAAAGCATTGTTACTAGGTGTCAAATGGGTAAATAAACAATTGTATTGTATTGTAACCAGTTGTAAATTATGTCTAAGAACAGTGAATTTAAGTCTGCATTTGATTATTTTCCAGCAATTGAAAACTAAAGAGTCAATACACTTCCACCAATGAAAACCTGAAAATAATACAATGGTCTACATGAGTGCACTGCACTTTTACCTTTTGACCTCCATATTGGAAACAATGGCCTGGTGCATGCTTTTCTATCTTGGGAATTATATTTTCACAAGAGCATTCTGACTTAATATCCATTTGCCATAGTCCTGCTCATGTTATTTAAAGCTGGTTATGCTTGATTGGTGGAAGTTATAAGAGAAATGTTACATATTCTTAGCTTTACAATTAGCAATGTTGAGTTCAGTGTTATTAATGAAGTAATATTAGTATTACTATTATTGTAATAACACCTTGTTAATTCAGTATACATCCTGAAAGAAAGTAGAATGAACGATATTTATTTATAACAAAGATGAGCTATTAGACTAGCTATTCTGTCTTGGAATATTTTGATTTTGATTAGCGTAGTTACTAAAAGAAGGAATGACCTACAATGACCTACAATGAGCTACAATGACCTACAATGAGCTACAATGACCTACAATGAGCTACAATGAGCTACAATGACCTACAATGAGCTACAATGACCTACAATGAGCTACAATGAGCTACAATAAGATACAACAATCAGCCACAATGACCTACAATGAGCTACAATGAGCTTTAACGATCTACAATGAGCTCCAACGAGCCACAACGACCTACAATGAGCTTCAACGACCCACAATAAGCTACAGTGACTTAGAAAAAGCTACAATTAACTAAAATTAGCTACAAGGGGTTTATAATATCACCATCCTTACCGTTATATACCATAGAAAGGTCGGTCCCGCGAGAGGAGAATAATTAGCGACCACCCGTTCACTTCTGAAAATCACCGGAAGTAACAAAAGGCCGTACCTGTACAAACTCACGGCTTTAACATTCCATCTTACATTATCTTTGAACCGGAAGTGGTCTTGGTTCTTGTCGATCACCGCTCAGGGACGTAACTTACAAAGGGGCAAGGTGCTCGTTTTGTTAGGAACACTTTCCAAGAATACCAAACATTATCCTAAGGTGTCCAAGAATAACCCAGCATGTTCTAAAATTTTTGCAGATTTTCCATGATTCTAGCTTTCGTGGCAGGTGAGAAGCGTTGCGTGACAATCCATGTAGCTACGTGTATAAACGCAGTACTATACATGACATAAAGTGTATAAATAATTATACCTCATTTCAAAGCTAATATATATAGGTAGCCCAAGCCTAACAGCGTCGCACTTTGAACAAGCTTAATTAAGGTGAAACTTAACCAAGGTGAAACTTAACTAAGGTGAAAGGTTGGAAGCACAAGAATTAAGATTGACGAACGGGCTATTTTCAATTTTAGCAATTCTCAAAAACAGTATTACGCGACTGTCTGCACAGTACATTTTTATAGACCGTACAAAAGTTCACAAAAACAACTTTTCTCTGTCTAGAATAACTAGTACCACTAGTTTCCGAATAAAATACAGTTTTTGTTTGTCAAAAATTGCCCGAGAAACTGATTTGAAAATCAAAAATTGCAAAAATACACAAACATATTTGCATAAGGCGATACGAGTGAAGATAGAACTGTACTATAAAATCAGTCTTGTTTTGTTTACATAAAATCGCTTTTCAAACTATCTAATGAATGAACAAACACATAAAAATGGACAACACAATCTTATTTCGAAAAAATTTATTCAAATCTCCATTAGTTTACGTTTAAAAGCAAAACGCGTACCATTTAAGCTTAATTATAGCTCATCGAGTTCAAGCTTTCTTCGATGAAATTCAAGAGATCGATACAACTGAATTTAAGCACGTTTTAAAATCAATTCTCCAAAACTAACAATAACACCAATAAAAAGTCACTCACAGATTGATATCAACATAAATTCTCATCGAAAACTTAATCTGTTTTACCTTTAAGTCCCTCGCTTGCTTGGTTCTGAAATCCGTAGAAAACAAATATCTCCCGCATTGATAAAAACGTAATACATGAAGTTCCTCGAAGCAAGAATCCATCCCTGAAAGCTCTTCTTTTTCCACTAAAGCGGCTTCTGAGTATCCCTTAATTAGTATCCTTGTCTTGAGTAGCAAACCGCGAAATATTAAGGGAAATAACGCCTTTAATTTCAACGGTTTTCTCCGCTTAGTAAACTCACAGCAAAACATCAAAGTGTTTTTCTGGCTGACGTGACATTCGGCCGTGTAACCGCGCGAAAAACAAAGCCTCGCTTTGGTTTCAACATGACGTCGTACGCGCATGTTTTGCGACGTCATACGCGCCCGGGAGCTAGTCCTGCGCGAAGGCAAGCTAGTCCTGCGCGACGGCGGTGGCGGAGGTCGGGCACACGCGCGCCCGCGAAACATTCCGCTAGCCATGACCATGAAAAATGACGGGCATGGTTCTATGAGTATGGAGCTGCGCAGCCAGGCCTTCGGCCTGGCAAGTGCTCCGCTATTAAAATGAAGAATAAAAAAAAAATCCCTCCAAGATTTGAAGAAGGAATCACGGGGCCTTTTGCAGATTGCCGATGCTAGCCGATGATTCCCGAAAGATAGTTACCGATATCCTTGTATAAACATTTGTGATAAAAAAAGTTGAAGTGAAATGTTTGAAAGATAATATTTTTGAACCGGGAATAAACTTATTTATAATATGACCATACGGCCCCGCTGACGCAATCCTACAGAAAATAGAATCGCAAGGTGACGTGAGCGGGGCCGGACGGGTTGACGCGAGCCGGTCCGGAAAGATAACGTAAAGATAACGTAGTACAGATAACGTAGTACAGGTTACTTCCGGTGATTTTCAGAAGTGAACGGGTGGTCGCTAATTATTCTCCTCTCGCGGGACCGACCTTCTATGGTATATAACGGTAAGGATGGTGATATTATAAACCCCTTGTAGCTAATTTTAGTTAATTGTAGCTTTTTCTAAGTCACTGTAGCTCATTGTGGGTCGTTGAAGCTCATTGTAGGTCGTTGTGGCTCGTTGTAGCTCATTGTAGATCGTTAAAGCTCATTGTAGCTCATTGTAGGTCATTGTGGCTGATCGTTGTATCTCATTGTAGCTCATTGTAGGTCATTGTAGCTCATTGTAGGTCATTGTAGGTCATTGTAGGTCATTGTAGGTCATTGTAGCTCATTGTAGCTCATTGTAGGTCATTCCTTCTTTTAGTAACTACGTTTTGATTAGACGAAAACAGGACAATTTACTGGCTCAAGGAATGAAGTGCAAATAAGCTTAACTGGAAACTGACAGCATTCATGAAAAAATACACGGCACATGAACAGTGTAAACAGTACAATAAATTGTAGAAAATGTAAGTCCAAATTAACCTTTACAAAAGCTAAAATAAATCAATGCCTAGAATTTTGTCTCGTAAACAAGCATAGTCTCCGATCTTTATAAGTTAATTTTGTAATGCATCCGTTCCGAAGTTCAAGTTCCTTAAATAACACTGCAAGCCACCGAACCACTTTTGTGAAACGCCTTACAATATGGCCTTCTATTCTGCAGTTGCTTGTCTAAGATGCTGTCAGAATTTTGACAAACGAAGAGTTCTACAGTACCTTGAACCGGTAGACCTTTGTAAACGACTTATTCCAATCGCCAAAGTACGGTTCAGCCGGCTTTGTCGCTCCCAGTTCCCCTCTCCGCTCCCTTGTAAGGTTGTAAGCGGCTTACACGAAAGCTTACGCTGAAAACCTGTCCGTAAATCGTGCCTCAAGTGCTCCCAATTAATGGATCCATATCGACTGAAACTGTTGTCACTCTCGAACGAGATCACCGAACGAGAATTTGTTGAATTGAAGTTCATATGCAAGCAGCATATTCCCGTTGGAGTGTTGGAGAAACTCAAAAGACCGCTTGAATTGTTCGATGAGCTTGAAAACAGAAACTTGCTGACTCCGGATAACAAAGAATTTCTGGCCGCCATATTAGCTGGCATAAATCGTCTGGAATTAAGAGATGATCTATTAGGTGGGATATAAACGAGAGTGATTTTAATCTTTAGGTCCCACTTTTAGGTGGCTCTTTACCGTAAATGCAGTGTTATTTATCCAGGTTTTGGAGGCTGTTTTGAATTGCACGTTTAACGCGTTTGTCAACATGTAGCCTACAAACAAGCTCTCTTTCTTTCCTTTTGGCAAATCTAGGGGAGCCCCCACCTCCATCTTGCAAAAGCAAGGATGTTTTCAGTCTCCAACAATTTCACTCCCCCCCCCCCCCCCCCTTTTTACTCTGGGCCCACCCCATTATGATAGAGTCTAGATCTGCCACTGTCTCCCCCTCCCCTCCCCTCCCCTCCCTTAAGTGACTTCTGTTTGCCAGTCATGAAGTCCAAAGAATGGATACAAATAAGTCACTATTTAGTGGACAAGAAATAACAAAACTAGCACAATTATTATGCTATCCACCTTTTGTACAGCCGATGCCTGGATGTCAACTTTCTTGCTTCATATTTGGACCTTTTAATAACTCGCATGAGCAGTCATTTTTTATGGGCGGTTACTTTCTGAGGTGACCCTACGAGTGGTTTCTTCATGGAATAAATTTGTTGTTAATATTTTTTTGCAGGTCAAACTAGAGAAAGCAGTAGCTCATCGCCACTGAATAAGTTTCAAGACACTTTATTTGACCTTTACAAGGATGTCATCGGTTGGCTGCAACCCCTTACATGGAATAAATCCTTTCATATTCACATCAAGCATATTTACACCAACCTCCAGATGATCACGCAAACACAGAAGGGACAAACTACCAAGAGAGAGCCCTTGGAAACATATGTTGAGATCTTCACAGTTCACCGACGTTCTTCTAAGCTAAAGCGCATCCTTATAGAGGGACAAGCAGGTGTCGGAAAGAGCACTTTTGTGTCACTAATGGTGTACGACTGGGCATGTGGAAGTCCAAATTTGCAGCATTTCAAACTTGTTCTTTTTATGGAACTCAAGCAAATGAAGGGAAATTTGAAGAGCGATATCTTTGATCTGCTTTTTCCAAGAGACTTTCATTATTCTGCTGATCAGCTCTTCCAGTATATCACTGCAAATCAAGAAAGCATTCTTTTCATCCTTGATGGCTATGATGAAGTAAATCCTTCCCAACTGCATGATGTGGAGGATCTCATCATGGGGAAGATATTCAGAAATGCAACTGTTGTCGTCACATCGAGACCTGGTAAAGGTTCAAGGGTACACTGGTTCATGGACTCCCGCATTGAGATAAGTGGCTTCACCAATGAAAATATCCACAAGTTTGTTCTCAAGTACTTTCAAGATGATGTTCCCATGGCAGAGAGCTTAATCGCACAACTTGAAATGCACCCTGTTGCAGAGCATATTGCAAAAATTCCACTCACAGCTATGCTCATTTGTGCAATGTGGGAAGAGATGCCCCAAGCAGCACTACTTTCTTCAGTGACCTCCCTTTTCATTGAGCTTACACTCTTGCTTGTGAAGAGGTACTATGCAAGACAGGACGAGGAGAGTAGCTTTGATCTGGAAAATCTTTCTTCACTGGAAGATATTCCAGATGACCTCTTCCAAAGTCTGCTATCATTGGGTGAGATTTCATTGAATGGATTGCTCAATGACCAGTTGCTTTTTGATGTGCACAAGCTTGAGAAGATGTGTGCCAACAAAGGTGCATTAGACATCGGATTCCTCTCAAAAGAAGGTGCAACATCCAGGCTTAAGCCAGTTCAGAAATGCCGTTTCTCACACAGATCTTATCAAGAATTTCTGGCTGCCCTTTGGTTGAGCCACAAAATCAAACAGGCTTTCAAAGACCGGTCAGTCTTTGAAGATGTCAGTGTTTACATCATGAACTGCCTGTCATCAGAATTGAACTCTGTTCTCTTTTCATTCACCCCAGGACTTCTTGGTGACGCATTCCAACCATTTTTTGAAATTTTGCTGCAAGAAGGAAGTGCTGAAGTTGAGGAGAATTTGAGCTTGCAGCAATCATTCTTCGAAGTTTGTGTTGTGTCTTTGTATGAATCACAACAAGGTCACTTGGCTTACAAGCTGGAGTCCCAAATGCCACAAGGCGTTGTCATGCTCCATGACTTCAATGCTACACCATACAAGCTGAGAGCTCTAGTGTACTTCCTGTCCAGCAACCCTTCAATGAAATCCTTAGTGCTTGAAGACAGTCAAGTTGATGCCAAAGCTCTTCAAGTACTGGCAAGATATCTTCCAGAAATGGGCTCCGTCAGAGAGTTGCACTTGATGAGAAGCATGATTACTGACGAAGGTTTGACAGCATTTGCGAACTCGCTTTCTTCAGTGCCACAGTTGGAGAGACTAGATCTCACACACAACCTCATCACTGAAGATGGCCTGGGGATTCTTATCTCATCCTTTAAGGATCTTCCAAGCTTGCGACAACTGGATATCCAAGGAAACAGAATTTCTGAAGCTGGGTTTGATGCTTTGGTTTCAGCATTTGGACTCCTGCCAAATCTGGAAGAACTGTCTCTTGGAATCCCTGTGGTGCATAATGTAGCCAAAGCAGGTTAGGTGACTTTACAATGTACTTTATATCATTTAACCTAGCATTGTTCTGTGGTATTTTTTCAAGCCCCTTGCTAATCTTAATTTAGACTCTATCATTGTCCTTCACTTCTGTTGGTGCAAATGGACATGCTCCCCTCACCTCTTCCAGACTCAATCATGGCTTGCAGCCCACGAAAAAAATTCTTCAGCTTGACTTGTCGGCAAGTCTAATGTTAAAATATTGACTGAAGTTCAGTGTGCTAAGACCTGCAGTTCCTAATTTAATAATCCTTTACCCCAACTGTGATCAAATTTTATTGCTCTTTACCGTGTCATGCCTGGGTAGTAGTAGTCTGTGGTGCTTATTATAATTTTCATTTTAAGATGCAGACGTTCATTCAACAAATGAAGATCAATGCACCATTGCTTTGACTGAAGAGACATTCAAGTCATTAATGGAAGCTGCTCATTCTCATGGCTTTCTTAAAGTAATCAAGTGAGTATAGATTCATTCAGTTCTTACCTGATTTGGTGACTAACCTTAATTTATTACTCATGCGCGTAGCGGCATGAGTTATAAAATGGCCTCCGTTTTTCTTTTTTTCTTTTTCTTTTTCTTATTATTATCATTATTTTTTGGTTCACGATTTTGCATGCAAATTTATGCATGCATATTTTCAATTGTGCACTTCCGGTTCATAGCTTTGCCTTTTACATTTCCTGTTTAGTGACTTCCAGCTACTCTCACTTCCGGTAAAACAGCGTTACTGAAGTGTCACAACAGCGTCTCCTACAATCCTACTTACATTACTAATGTTCACGTTAGGTATATATAAGACTTAGGCAAATCACTGGCTTTGTTGTGTTACAGTCTTCATTTACAAAACATTCAATAGTAAACAACGTGGTTTGCAGGAATGATGACTGAATGAAAGGAGTAACTCTTCTCCATATCGGACATCTTCTTATCATGTTTAAAATATATCGTAAAACTTTCTTATCTTGTTTTGAACATAATATACCATATCTTTAACATGAATTGTCCCTCTTCAATAGACCTCTTCTCCTCTCCTGTCCAATGATCTTATCAACTCATTTGATAAAACCCAATTAGCCTGTTTAAAAGTTTTTTTTTTCACAGCCTCAGTCGAGATGCGCTACCTAAGGGAAAAGATCCAGCCGAGTTTGAGCATCTTAGGGTATCATGAAAGCTGTGCGACAGCCTCAGTCAAGATGCGTTGCCAAAGGGAACAGGTCTAACCAGGTTGAGAATCTCAGGATATCATGAAAGCTGTGTGACACCAACCAGTGGTCTTCAAACACAGTTTTGCGTCATTGTGGCATTACATGGCAATACTAAAGATGAAATGTTTTGAAAAACTTGGTGTGCAGAAACTGAAAGTCATTCTATATTTGACTATTTAAGTCATTCTATAGTTGACTTCAGAAACTGATATGGTATCATCATGTAAATTATTTAAAATAATATTGCGATTCAAAGCAAGATTAATCAATTCTTAGAAATATAATTTTTAAGATGAAATTTAGGAATTTAATTTTCAAAATAATAGAAATGTAGTGTCGAAAGTAGCAGCCCAAAAGTATTTTGTGTTTGCCTTGCAAAACCGCTTTCTCTGAATGGTTAGAAAATGCTTGGGCCTCTTTCTCGACCAATCAGAAGTAAAACCAAAGCCAAATGTGACTTGCTCACAAGTGTCTTACTGCACTTAGCACAGGTTGTATCTATTTGCATCAAGATCAAAATGGTTTATTGTGTCATTTCAAACACTCAATGACTTGATTAAAACTGCTCTATACATATCACTTTAGTATATATTTACAAGAACTCTTTGAGTAGTGAAGTTGGGCTTTCAGGATCTTGTAAGTGCCCCTAAGGTACAAGATTTAATTCAATTAATATGATTTGTTTTACAGTTGCTGTTACTACATCATTTGAAACCTTTAATCAGTCTTTTGCAATCACTCGTGCATGCAAGGTGCAAGGTCAACTTTAACTTTAAATTTAACTATATTACTTCCATTTATCTGTTGCTCGAAAGGAAGAAAAGGAAATCGTTATCAATGGATCTCTTACCAAATCCGCCAATAATGTAAGTTCCTTTCACTTGATATGTTACGTTTACTAGTCATTTTCCTTTTTCTTATGTTGTATATAAATCCAATTAATCCATGAGTTTGAAGTTGCTATGTCAACTGATATGACATCACTAACACTTTGCCGCAGGCTACAAACAACTTAAAAAGCACTCTTTTCTTACAACCGAATTTATAAGTCAGGCTTGGCTTGTAGCCAAGCAGCTCAAAGAGAATTTGCAATGGTTTGACCTTCACTTGCACTAAAGCACTTTGTATTTATTTATTTTAAATCTTAGCATGATGGTAATAGCTTTGCCAAGTATAGTTGCAGGATGTAGATGTAGATGTTTGACTATTTGAAATAGATTTTAAAGGCGGTATGTCTCCAGGGGGAGACCCATATAAAAATGACAGGGGTGTTCGTCATACCTTTTAGGGGTCAAAATTTGTAGATTGGTACTGCTTAGGGTACTAAAATCTAAAATGACCACCGTTAGAATTATCGCGGCACCTTTTAGGATATGAGCTGAAAAAATATGAAAGAATATGACATGTGTTGTTTTAGAATTGGTACCTTCAAAATTTTAATTCTCATTCCTAGTCCTATACATTTCCTATAGAAGAAGTGGGGAGAAATTGTTTGGATATCAAGAGAACTTATCTTGTGTGATCATGTCCTTAATTCTCATGACCTTTTTGATTGATAAGGCATTAATATTAAAAGGAGAAATTTGATGCTGATCACTCTTAGGGCTTAAAGAGTTTTAACCCTTTAAGGACGTTCGTGCTAATTGTTTATGCGCATCCTTACTGCGCACGCAATTCATGTCGCAACGCCATGCTACGTCATGCACGAGCGCGCGCGCAAGAGAAGAAATCTAAGCACATGAAGGCTGATAGCCGTTGCGTTAACTTTGCTTAGATTTAACTCTCTTGGATGGTCGGTGACCCCCAATTTTTTTTTCATAGACAATTTTCTTTGCCAATTCTCGACAGATTGTGAAAAAATGAACAAAAAATCAATGTAGGAAGTTTAAATTTTTTCCCTTTTTCTACCAGCGCGCCACCGAATCCTGCCAGCTTGCGGCTGTCAGAGTTTGCAAATGCAGTCGTTTAAAGATGAAATTTACTTCAAGGAACGTCACCAGCTGAATGATTTGCTAAACAGACCTACTAGCATAAAATTTGGGAAAGAAAGTTGCATATAAGAGATTCATTTGCAATATTTTTAGACCAACAGACATTTGGGTCACATCCCCGTAAGGAAGACCAATTTTTCAAAATTAGGGTCGCCTTTCAGATAGCTTATCTCAGAAACGAAGTCGGTGACCCCCTCATTTTTTTGCATTTCTGACACGAGTAACTCGTAACCTAGCTGTAGCAAAAGTTTTATAAAAAATCAATGTTAGAAGATTTTCGCGCGAACGTCCTTAAGCATTAAAGCCAAAAGACAAAAAGACAAAAGACAAAAAGTCAAAAGACATATTTGTTTCAAACGAAATCTAAACAGAACGGTTTAGCTTTGTAATTTTATTACACTATATTAGTGCAGATGGCCAAGATGGCTAAAATTTTTAAGTTCTTTTCTGTGTCTTTGAAAACTCTATAAAAAATAGGTATGGTCCCTTCTCACTTTAAGATTTCACTTTCCATCTTCCTCTTTTAAGAACATGTTGTGCATGATTAAGATACTATCAGTAATTTAAGCACCGCTGGCTGTGGCCTACAAATCCTCTCTAATCCTCGTGACAGAGCCCCTTTAACCCTTTAAGCCCTAATATCAAAATTTAAATTCTCATTTCTAGTCCCTATACATTTCTTATAGAAGTAGTGGGGAGAAATTGTTTGGATATCAAGAGAACTCATCTTGTGTGATCATGTCCTTAATTCTCATGACCTTTTTTATTGAAAAAGCATTAATATTACAAGGAGAAATTTGATGCCGATCACTCTTAGGGCTTAAAGGGTAAAAGGAGCTATGTCATGGTGATTTTGAGGATTTTGGGTCAAAACTGCCCCAAATTAAAACTAAGCACCTTTGTCGTACTCAAAAAGCTTATAGAACACTAAGAGGAAAATGAAGTAAATTCTCGAAAAGAAAATAGACCATAATCAGAGTTTTAGCATGTTTTCCAAGACAGAAGCGATGGACTTGAAAAAAATTGGACCAATTTTTGCAAGTTGCAATCCATTTCTATCCAAGCCATCTGCAGCCCAAGTCACTTATTTTTACTCTAACTTACAGCCCAGTAGAATAATTTTAAATAATTTTGGGTTTTCACTGCCCTAAGAGTGATCAGCATCAAATTTCTCCTTGTAATATCAATGCCTTATCAATCGAAGAGGTAGTTTCTGCCCGAAATTTCCTCGCAATCATGTTGAATTTTATTGTAATGTAAATGAGAAAGGTTAACCGCGAAAAATGTGTAAAATAAACAGTAAAATAATACAATATAATAAGTAATAGTATAAGTAATAATAATGGCAAGTATATATTTACTGATGCTGTTGTAAATAAAACGATATTAAAAGTCTTGAATTTTACCATTCGCTGCTCTTTTTTAATATTTAGATTTGATCTGATGGATAACACTGGAGTATGGATTCAACGGATTCATAATCCGTTTTTGGATTACAAACATGGCCTGTGCGCAGAGTCTCCTATTTCATTAGCTTCCTGCGTGCTGCAAATGAAATAGGAGACTCGGTGCGCAGACTAGTATAAAAACAAAAGACGCAAAATCCTTCTATTGTTTTTGTTTTTTTGGTGGGCGAGTGCTGACTCCCACACCCTTGGTCGAATCTTTTGACTTGCTTCAGTCTACGGTTTTTATAACGCAGTGCTCGTTCGCCCCCCAAATAGGGCGATCTTTGTTTTATATACACTTTTTGCCTCATTAGCATATGTGCATCATTTTCTAATCGAGCTACAACAAAATCAACTCTGAATATTGAAAGGGCATACTACAATTAGCTTTCTCTGGAAATTTGAACCCGATTCACTAGATACTCTTTGTGCAATGCTGTTTTCAAAACTCTAAATTTTACAAAGAATGTATGGGCTCATTAGCGCTTTTCCCACCCAGCAATTTTGCAGTTTTGGATAGCTTATATTTTCTTAGATATTACATGCAAAGAGCTAAAAATTGGGTAGATTACTAAATTTAACAAGCTCTTTCAACTGTTGAAGTCAATTCGTATTTAGCGCAATGTCTTCTCTACGTAAATTCGTATGCTAATGAGACAAAATGTAAACAATGACGTCAGCAAAGATCGCCCTTTTCGCCAGGCTATTTTTGGATTCAAGAATCCAGATTCGGATTTCCACCCCCCACCCCCTCCCCCCACCACAAAAATAAGCCATCGTTTATAGCGTTGGACGGGTTGTTTGGGGAACATGACGTGAAGAAACATCGCAATCTCGTTCCCAGGGCGGTTTTGTTTTAATTACTCGGAAAACTCTCTTTTTAGCCTTTTGTTCAACTGACGAGCATTTGCTGGGAGTAATGGTTATTTCCTCGACAGCAATTAATTAACTCGGCTTTTAACCCCTTTTTATTGTAAACATCTCCCTTGCTGTCATCGTGACTTCAATTTCCTTGGAAAGTAGAAATTTCCCTTCTAGAAATCGCACCGATACCCAAATCCCAATCTATTCTTATCTTTTTTGAGTGTTAATCACACGTATGGGGTTGGTTAAAAGACTGATAACAGTTATACCCCTGCAAAGTTTGTTCTCTTTATCACAAAGCGCAGCTGCGACATTTCACGACCCTAATTTAAATTTCTAGTCAGAAAGTGATGTATATTTGTTCTGCTCATGCCAAAGTTTATTTTACTTGACATTTGATGACTCAAATCAACGTTCAAGCGATATTTTGGTTGTGGTCACGAAAACTTCACGAAAAAAAATTGCTTTGGACCGTAAAATTAACGCTTGTCTTGAAAAAAAGTTTAAGAGTAAGCCAGATTAACTTCAGATCGTAATATCTTTAATTGCAACAGAATGTCGTGTGAGTTTTGTTTGCCGATTGTCAAAGCGAAAGAAAACACGATTCCCTTTAATATTTGCGTTTTTCAGTGAACAATCCAATTGAAATTCAATATCTGTTTCATCCTCTAATGAAATATTTAATAACAACCATGCATCATTAAACATGTTATAAGCATTTACCCAGAAAACAACGTAAAGCGAATTTTGCCACCATTCAAACCATCTGCACTGATGAAACAAGATCATTCATTATGGAGTCTAAAGTTGTTCTTGCTGTTTTAAACTCCGTTCTTAGTGTTTTTGGAGGTATAATGAATTCAATGGTTGTTTTCGTCATCTTTAAGAACAAGAACCTTCAAAAAGGACTAAATCTTTTAATTCTGAGCCTTGCCGTATCTGATTTTATGAACTGTGCAATGTCACAACCTATGTACGTCCACGCAGTACTAAACTACGGGAAAAAAGCTTCGACGTTTCAACAAGCGTTCATTGTTATCGCATTTATCACACTGCACGCTTCAACTGCAAACTTGCTCGCTATAACACTCCACAGGATGAAAGCTCTGTCGCGTCCTTTTACTCACCTTCTTCTCGTTTCAAAGAAACATGTTTTAATCGCAGTTTCGTTGATTTGGTTTCTATCCATATGTGTGGGCGTCTTCTTTGCCACGGAGTCGGGAAAACTCGTTGCGGCTTACGCGCACTTATCCATAACCATAGCCTGGATTGGAGGCTATATCGGGCTTTTCTGGTTGGTTAAGAAACATCAGAGGAAAATTGTTTCGTTGGGAGGCTCGCCAACGTCACAATTCCAATTCCAAACTGCTAGTCTGGAGTATGAACGCGAAGCTTTGAAAACGTCGGCCATTTTAGTGGGTTCTTCCTTGCTATGTTTTTTTCCTGACATAGTGTTCGATTTTATGGGCCGCGCTGATGAAAGCAGGATGGCTTGGGGTTTTACGATTTTGTTTTTGAGCTCGTGTTTAAATCCTTGCCTTTTCATCTGGCGCAGTCATCAATTTAGAGCGGTCCTTGGAAAGACTTTGCGCGATGTTTGGCGAGGCCAAAAATGAGGATAAAAAAATAAGACTTCGTTTCACAGTGTTTAATTATACAAATTGTTTAACTGAATGACTGTGGTCCACTTAAATAATTTAAGTTTGAACGTACAGTATATACACAGTCCTTTCCACCAGTAAACGATAATGAACAACTAATAATTTAAAACACATTAAATGATTGTTTTTTAAGCTGGTAAATTGAAAACCGGAAAATTCACTGTTCTTAGTGCATCCGCAACACAGCTAGGGCGGAGACGTTTTAAAAAACACTGAACAATGGTGGCGATGACGTCGATGACTGAGCGATATGTTTATGTTCATGTCAGCTCTCGTCTTGGATCACAGTGAAGTTTTTTGTAAAACAGGAAATTTCTCCATCCTTGTTTACTTCAGTCTTTATAAAAACTTAGAATGTGATCATTTCACATTGTTAGTTTGCACTGAATGGCTTAGAAACTATAATTTTACCTGACTTTAAAACGAGTGAAATAGTGATATTATCCTGACTTTTTCCTCGGCATGTATATTTAGTCTTCAAAACCATTTTCAGCTGTTAGATTTTACAACTTAATAGGTACGTACGAAAACATGAACACAGGAAGTTCTGGAAGTTGTCCTAAAAAAACGCGCAACTCATGCCTCTTAAAACACTTTGTGACTTCCTGTTTACCAATACGTTTTCTCGTTGTACAGTATTAAAGCAGGTTAAATTAATGTATATTCTATAAAATGCGAGAATCGTGGAAATGTTTAGCTTCCAAACCGTTAATAGAGGACAGGTCAAATTTATATCGCAAGTACAGGACCGTTTGTGCTTCGCCACATAATTTCGAGTACAATAAATGGTCGCTTCGTTGAAACTAGAATCTGTCAGTTTTGAAAGCTATACTGGGTCACCCGAAATTTATTTAATTATAACATACTGGGATTTTTAATTATTATCGGCCAGGATGAGAAACTAAAGGAATATTATTAAGTGAAAAACATGCACGGTAAAATTAATGTCATGTTCTTTCAGAAAGCCTCGGCGTTCTTTTTGTCCGCAAGGCAGCTGTTCATACATGTATGCTACAAAAACTATTGTTGGCTTTTACAAATGAATACAATGCGCTATCTTCTTTGTTTATTTACAGTGTGTCATCAAACCATGCAACTTTGTATAAAACTTGAACCTGAGTCGACAGTAAAATAAAGGTTTCCGACTAACAGTACTTACCGGCTTACAAGAACCCATTTTTTCAAATTTAGCCTAAATGGGTTCTTATGTAAATGGTGCTTAGTGGAATTTTAGGCTACGCAGGTTCTTAAATAGGTTCTTATTTAATGAAAAATATATTATACACCTGTGAATGGTAGAAAGGTGGCATGTATATTAATTTAATGCCAAAACAGGCCTGGCCTTTAGACAGTATGTGACCATGGCCCATTTTAGTAGATATTTTAATTCTCAGTATCAGGCTAAAAGTTGATTTAATGATATATATCTAATGTTTTTCCATTGGTTTTGGGTATGGTAATATATGCTAATGAATTTCAAACAAAGGAAAAACAAAAATTACCTGAAATAAAAAATTAACTACAACATATACATGTTCAAGTTCACTACTTTTGAGTCGAATGTTTTTTTGCATGAAGATTTTTTTAGGTTAATTTCTATAAGAACCTTTCTATAAGAACCTGTTTCAAATTTTAGGCTAAATAGGTTCTTATGTAAATGGAGTCTAAATTGATATTTTTAGGCTAACAGGTTCTTAAATTGCAGGTTCTTATAAGCGGGTAAGTACTGTATAGAAACACTGCGGAGCAAGTTGGCATTTATTTGGGAGAATACGAGTATCGTGTTGTTACAAGCTTTTAGAGCCCTTTTCGCCGTTAACCTATCTCATTAATTTGCATTAGGTACAATAAAAATCAACGTGGTTGCGAGGCAATTTCGGGCACAAACCACAAAATTGCCCGAAATTGCCTCGCAACCACGTTGATTTTTATTGTTATGCAAATGAGAAAGGTGTCAAAGAAAGGTGTACCGCGAAAAGGCCTGATGAGTGTCGAAAGTAATCTCGCGATTGCTTTCGTTTTGCATTGCTACGGCTTGTGATTGGCTATAAATTCTCGCGCCACTTTCTCAACCAATCAGAAGTAAAACCAAAACCATGCCTCGCACGAGCTCGCACGCGTTTTCCCGCGCTTGGCACGGGCTACATGTATTTTCTTCGGGTTGTGATTGGCTCATTGAATTGTCTGCGTCTGTTGTTATTGGAGAGAGGCCTTGGAGAGAGTAATTACTTTGGTTTTGGTTTAACGACACCCAAGTTCAAAACCGTATTGTGTGAGTAACAAAGACAACAGTTGCAAGTTTTTAATAACCTTCCCTCTCGCCCTTTTTGATAACACAACTATCGCAGTTCTCATAAAACATTGACACATTTTGAAATTACACCTTATTTAACATTGACGAGTGAGGCAGAGCCTACATGCATGTCATATATAATAAATTATGCAATCATTATGTTATAAATTTGCCAAGAATCACTGGGCGACACACCGCAAGATTTGACGCCTTTTCGATTCCACAGACCATGCACAAACGTACAAGCAGCCACGACGGCGAAGGTAGCGAGAACGGCACAAAACAATACGTTTAATAAGCGAAACAATTCCTCTGTACGTGGGATTTATATTTTGTTACATTTTGTGCCGTTCACTGCAAAACAACAACGTCAAATGATCAAATTATAGCCGGTTTTGTGGAGAACATGAACACACGGCGGTTAATTTTCTTTTCTCTTTGAACTTGAAAGTCGTCCCTGCAAATAAAGCTCCTGGACAATCTAGTCGCGTTAGACAAACTAAGCAAATTGAAAAAACTCTAAAGTACTGTAGTTTAAAATATAGGAGTCCTTTTTTAAGTGACGTTTTTTTGGCGTTGCGCTTGTCGTCGTCGTTGCTTAAAGGAATAGTTTCACGGTTCGGCGCAAATGATTTATTCGCTTTCTTACCAATTTTATCGGTTAAAAAACCTCTCACATTTACTTCGATAATAATCACACACTCGATAATTAGTCCAAACAAAGCGAAGGATGACCAAAATTTACAGAAAATTACAATGAATAATACGGACAAAGTCAACACGTACTGAATAAAACCTTTGACCCGAAGGATTTATTCTACGCTCTGGTGGCTTTCATGGCGCACATGGGTGTGCACAATCATCCATTCAATCAGCTGACTGACCGCGACATTTTCAGGGGCAAATTTCCCGCCAGAGTTATCTACTCGCTTCCGATTGGTCTAAACAATGAAATTAAATGGGTTACGTCATAGCTTGCACATGCGCCGAACCGTGAAATCCTCCCTTACAGCCCATGAGCAGTCCGCACGACATTAAATTTTAATAATTTTTCACCGAACTGGAGATGAATAGGTAATACAAACGTACCTCTCGGATGCAGATATTT
This sequence comes from Cladopsammia gracilis, assembly GCA_022457155.1. NCBI lineage: Eukaryota > Metazoa > Cnidaria > Anthozoa > Scleractinia > Dendrophylliidae > Cladopsammia > Cladopsammia gracilis. The sequence continues at coordinate 1,825,563 of JAJGOT010000057.1, read as the reverse complement.
ATTCGCGCATTTTTGACTGACGGGGTATCATTTCACACAAGGAAGCTTTTTTGTCAGTTCGGATTATCGTGTCGTCTATATATATAACAGCTTGCCAGTTTTCAAGAAGACTATCGGAAATTTAACAACCAAAATGTGAAGTTTCCGTCAGAATTCACCGACATTTATTTCCTGCGTTTTTTCTTTCTTTGGCAGCTTCATTTGCTGGACGGCAAGAATTAGTTAAGATTGATCGCCTTGTAATTTATACAAACTTTAAAGTACAAAGAGTATTGATGGATGGAATTGGAATTACAAATGAGAAATTTAGTAAGTAAATTAGTAAGTAAATTCTGGTCAAAAATTTTTAAAGCCTTGTTTTAATTAGCGACACAAGCAAGCATAAAATGTCAACGTGAAAAGGGTTCGACGAGACTGAGCTGAGCAAAAACGCAACGACCAAGAACTTTTTTATTTTTCTTGTGCTAGCAGTTTGCTATATTTGCGTCATTTTAGTTTTAAGTTATTTGACGCAAATGCAAATTCCTAATGCTTGCGCTTGTGTAAAAACTATAGGCTTTATAAACGGACTATGTAAAAAAAATTACTTGTAAGTTAAATAGAAACATAGTCCATGGTTTTGTGCAATAAAAGGTAAACTATGGTCATATTCCTTTTCCTTTTCCCCACGTTTTTGCAAAAAAATAAAAACTAAGCAAGAAAAGCTCGCATTATATGTAGCAAGATTCTATTTCGCTTTTTAAACTTTTACTAGATTTATCATCGCTTTCGTGATTCGATCTGAAATAATATTTCTGAAGATATTAATGTGCGCATAATGTGATCGGTCAATAGTTACTTCCCATGTGTTGTTCGATAAAATTGAGCAATGAATTAAACCTGAATATTAAATATATAAATTTCGCAACACGAAAGTTAAAGAACGCTAAAAGTGTTACCTTTTTTCATTTTTTTTTTCTTTTCGTATTTCAACTTCCCATCTCGTTACACGCCATTAAACCACAGAAAATCGTGATTCAACTTTTAATGGGCTTTTGAGGTGTCAGTTAAATGATTTCGAGTTCGTTTTTTTTTTTTCCGGCGGATCAACATACGTCTTACAAAAAGTAATCAAGCTTTTGGTTTTAATTTTAAATGAGACAATGTGACAAGAAAACTTGGCTTTATTTGCTTTCGTTTTGCTTTGAATAATTCTTGCAATCTGACAAGTCAGGGAATTTTCTGTTTCTATGACTGTGCGGCTCTTCAGCGATGAACAGTAGTTGTTTTATTTCTCACTTCGCACTTTTTTTTGTATAGAAACCGTCATTTATAGGCCCAGCGTCTCGTTCAACTGAAAGAATAACTGAACGCGCTATATTATTTTCTAAACCGTTCAGAAACGTAGCTTTATTCAGTTTTAGGGACGTTGTTGCTGCATGATTGAGCAATGTTGGAGAGATCACATTATAACACTGTCATTAAATTAATTTTTTTGGAAAGTAGCTTATATTGCGCCCCACCTCAATTATACACTTCTTAGAACCATGAAATTTGAATAAAACACTTAAAAAAGAAGTCAGAAACGTTGTTTGATTGTTAACAGTTAAATAGGAAAAACAAGATATTTCAAGTAATGGACCCGCGGGCGTCTTTTTTGGGACGAAATGCGGCAAAAGCAACAGCCGATAGGTGGTTATTTTAAAATGTTTTATTTCTAATGTATTTATTCTTTTTTTATCGAGAAAAAAAATGCATGCACTAGGGTTTCTCCTTATTAGTCTTTAAAGACATCTCACAGTTTTGCGAAAAGCAAGCCTAAACTGCTGGCTTCTCCAAACAAAAATACATGGGTTTATTACAGCGCTGGCGAAAAGAAGGGTATAGCCCCAAGATAATCTGGTGCGATCCACGCTTCCGAGAAATTCAAACACTACATCAGGGACGAAGCAGATCAGGGAACTACCCACTAAAATGGCAGATGTTTTCGCTGCCTCACTCTCGTAGGTTAGGCTTGCTAACATAACATGATTGGTGGGTATGCCTTCTTGAGAGGAAATCCTGCGCTTGTGTTTTCTCGCGAGGCAGTATATTCCAGCGTAGCTTCCAACCCAAGCTATAATAACCACCACATGAACAAATTTTGCCGCTGATTTTCCGGGCTCGATGTTGAAGATAATCGCCGCGATTCCAGCTGCTAACCAGATGATGACGAGAACAAACCAAGCTTGTTTTCTGGAGATGAGAATAATATGTCTAAAAAGTCGGGAGAGCGCTCTTAACCGGTAAAGTGTTATGGCCGCCAAGTTGTTTGTTGAAGCATGCAGGCTTGCGTAGGCGACAAACTGGAAGATTTTTTTCAACGTGTCAAGGGTGTTTTCTCCTTCGTGGAGTAGCAAATAAATGTAAACTGGTTGCGCTAGTACGTTGCTTAAAAGGTCTGCCAAGGAGAGACTTAAAATGAAAAGATTCAGCCCTTTGCGAAGATCTTTGTTCTTGAAGATTACGAACGCTACTGTTAAGTTCATGACGGTTCCAAACACGCTAAGAACTCCATTCACCACCGCAAAGCTAAGAATTCGCGCGAAGGTCTTGGTCATTTTTTTTCACAAAATGATGCTGAGTTTAGATCCGACTCCTTAAATCGTAGCCTGATGACCTTACAATACTCCGGATTAAAGATTGAAAACGCGCCCGTTGTGCTGTCACTTCGAAAAAGCCAATCGGTTTTCCTGACTGCAGATTAATTGCAAAGTAAATTCGTCTTTTAGTGGCTACAGTCAGAGTGCCGATCAAACAGAGAACAAACTCACCGGTTATAAAGTGGCGTGCTTTCTGATGCGAAATTAAACGCGACCGGAAATTGTAAAAGAAAACTTTAATTAACAATTGGTTCATGCTTTAGCGTGCACTATCGAGTATGGAGCACGCGGGAAGTTTGGAGAGCACGAAAGAAGCGTAAGAGTTGCCCGAGGCGATAGCCGAGGGCAACCCTAGCTTCTTGAATGCTCTCCAAACTTCCCACGTGCTCCATAACTTGATTGTGCACAGCTAAAAGCACGAACCAATTGTTTTATAACACAGTCGGTGGAATTGTGCATCAAATCCGACGCGAAAAACGGACAACAATATCAGAAGTGATTGTTCGCGGTAAGCGAAATATTAAGCAAAATAGGAATTGGTTTTATTTCAAATTTTCTGTTGAAAGCTCGAGTTTTATTTTACTGCAGTTTAAATACAAAATTCTTTATTTAAAAAAAAAAGAAATCACGGGCAAGAAAGGCACTTTTATTTATCAGCGTGCACTATCGGGATTTTGAGCACGCTTACGTATACTGAATTTGATTGCGCGGCTCTGCTAGCTATGTTATAAGTCTTTATGACTTTTTGTTTTTTATTTGAACATTGATGAAAGATTCATTTTCCCATTTCAGAGAGTAGAAAGCTTTTTACAGTAAATCGAATTACTCAGAATATATATAATTGTTAACACCATTTACTTTGTAGTTTAAAAAACAACGGCGGAAGACGTAGCAATTACAATGTGATATCACTGACTAACAATTTAAATTTAAAACGCAATCTACGAGGCGTCTGAGGGGGGTTAATGGCCGAGTTTATTTAACCATTATAACTTAGCAGTAGGCTCCTGCAGATGTTTCATATCAAGTTTTCAATAATGCAAAGCTCTTGTTCTTAAATTGATTCTTGGACAAAAATCGAAATATTTATGTCCTTGTTGTGGTGTTGAAATATCGATTGAAATAAGTAATTTATTCTTGACAATATTAACGACGCGTCGAAATTTAGCGGGCCATGTGAATATTGAAGATGAAGCCAACCGGGCCTTGTATGCCACGGTCACAGGTAACCCAGGCTGAAAACAATACATGTACCTAGAAAACAGCTACCTGATCCTTTCGGCAGTAGAAGAAATTATTTATATTGAGACAGAAATGAGATCAGAAAACAAACAGTTGTAGGTTATTTATGTATGCTGATGACCATCAACTGTTTTCAGTAGCGAGGCGGACAGTTTTCTTCTAAGAAGAGTATATTATCTCCTTAAAAGAAACAGAAGAGATTAAGTTAAGTGTCTAGCTGGATGGGGGTTCAAATGTCAGTTTTCAGTTAAAAAAAAATTAGGTCATTTTTTAGTTTTTAGTTAAAAATCCCCCTTAATTTTGGGTGTTAGTTGTCAGTTAAATATTTTCCAAACCCTCTATTTAAAATACATAAAATTAAATCTAAGATGTACTATATAAAATGAAACTTGAAATAGAAGCTGGCAGTACAACGTATTTTTTGTTTTTAACTTAACACAACATTTTGCAGATTTTGGTTGGCCAGTGGGCAGTTGGCAGTTCGTGAGCAAACCATAACGCATTGTTTTGGTATACAACATCCATTCGTATTTTATTTCCCGCGAAATTGGGTTCGCATGTGAGATCCTTGGAGGACTTAGAGGGTACCGGGGGATACACAAAACACGGCAGCAGGAGCTGACGGCAGCCATATTGGAAGGTAAGTTTTTGAGTAAACTTGATGGTTTAAAAACAACAAATGCTTGCCCAGAATGAAGAAAATCGCTTCTCTGCAGCATAAATTTTTAACAGTTTTCTGGGAGAGCATGCCCGCAGACCCCTTGAAGACGAAGACTCCCTCCACCCCACCCCCCCCCCCCCCCCCCTCTCCTAGAAGTTCGGCCATTCGGGGCAATTCCTTTCCATTTCTCGCTCCATACCAGCCATACCTTGGCATCTATGACACATATTAGCGATACCCCAAACAAGTGAGCCTGCTTGCAGGCTAATATTAGCGGGGATCGCGGGGATACACATATCACTATGGCACCGAGGCGAGTTCGGTTCCAGTCTCCTAAACGGGTAAGAAGAAGTCTGGAACGGACGCCTGTCAAGTTCCTGCAAAAACTTGTTGATCAGTGACTCGTTTGCCAAACTATGATATTTATTCATTGCCGCTGTTGTTCATTTTATCTGCAGAGATGTTGCGATCATGGTTGTTTATTTTAGCTTTGTTTTCTAAGCAAATTTCGCGTGATGTTTTCATCGTAGCCTCAGTTAGCAGTGATACCTGTTCCGCACCAAACCAGCCTTGCAGTGAACAACAATATCCAAAACTTGTGCGGTTGGAAGGTGTACAGGTAAAATAAAATAGGGAATTCGAAAGATGTGCCATGTTCACTCTTTTTGTTCGTACGTTTATCCAAGATTTATTTGAATATGGAATTTGCTACCACATGATTGAGGTTGTCACATGAAGCTGTCAGTGCCTATATATATAAATCTTTCTAAATTCCATGCAGGCCACAATGTTTTACTATTCTATACAGACTGGTCTTGGCAGATTGTAAACTTTTTCATTGTTTTATCACCTGCACCTTATTCATGTTACATTGAAATCTCAAATAACTTGAACTGAAAGCATGGAGGTGCAAATATGGTTAGCACATTGGACTTTAAGTGTTGTCCACTTAGACAAGAAACTTTGCTCCACATAATTTCTCTCTCTCTAATCAGGTGTATTAATGGGTAACACTGCGATGGACTAGTATCCTATCCAGGGGGGTCAGTAGCAATTCTCCTGGTTGCTTTTTGCTACAGAAAACAGGTTAAGCAATGGCTGTATAGGCTACCTATGGCTCATGTGCAACTTTACCAATTTATTTATTTATCATTTATTAATGTAATTTAGCTTGTTTAAATATTTAGATAGTGTAGATAGATGTCCTTACTTAGTGGGTAACTGCTATATTTTATCTTGACACAGAAATAAAGTTATTATTATTATTATTATTATTATTATTAATTACTAACATCTTAAACTTCTTTCTAACTCAAACCCTGTGATAAGATTTTCCTTGCTTTGTGTTCCCTTAATGATGGTTTGTGTTACTGGGATACTACTGTTATGAGGACCTAGAAATTTTGTTATTGATATCATTACATCATAATTTATCTATAAATCAGGTTGGCCATGTTCAGAACCTAAAATTGACTGATGGTAGAATATACCAGTTAATTACTAAAAGCTTGAGACCACTTCTTTTCGGTAAGTTATATTTAATTTTTGCAAAACACCACTTGAACTTATTTTTTCCTGGAGAAAAAAGATACTTTTTTTTCAGTATAAATACTTAATATTAATATATTTTAATATTTTAAAACAACAAAGGGTTAAAACAACTTTTACTAAAATTTAAAATTTAATTCTACTGCCTTAATGGATTTGAATATCTGTCTTTTAAAACATTAGTCTAAACAAATAGATGTGCCCAATCTGATAAGTAATAGTAATTGGACTGAGTGTAGTACAATTCAGGGAGTAATCGGGCGAGTAATTTCAAATTGGCCAAGCACGTAGCACAAGGATAAGTTGAAATTATGAGCACGATTACCCCTGCCGTTGTATGATAAGAAATTCAATAATTATTACTAGTTAATCGCATCAATAACAGAATTCGAAATTTTAAAAAGTCTTTGTTTTTTATGGAGTTTTTTGTACTCTAAACATCAAGGATATTTTCTATCAGTTTTAAAGCAGGAGGAAAACAGCAAAAAAAAAAAAAACACTTAAGTGGACCGCTGTAATTGGACTGCTGTAATTGGACACCCACATGACCATGCGCTTATGTAGGCGCGCAAATGACCAATCTCAATCAAGAATTTTGTTATTTATATGAATACAGGTTTTATATTATAATGGCAGTGAAGGCAATCATCGCGTTCGAAGAACGCAATCCTAATTTCATGTTGGTTGCCCCGTGTCTTACGTGCAGAAAAATTCGAGATTTTTTTGTGTCCGGTCTTCCAAATGGCCGCCCCTATTGCTTTTTTCAGGAGCTCATTTCCGCTGGAAATTTCTTCGAACACGTCTCCATAATCTATGATTACTGCTAGTATATTTTGAAAAATGTTATTTTTCAGATTTTCCAATTTAATGTTTTCGAATCATTTTTTCTAGAAATACCTCATTTCTTAAGTGCAGAGGAATGTGAACATATAATAAAACTTGCTGGTAAAGCAGGTCTGTCTGAAAGTACCACAATGCCTGATATTGAAGATCAAAAAGGTGAGATCATTGTAAGTAAAATTTATTTATTGTTCTATAAAATTCCAGGCATTTTCCAGGAGTACTGGTTGGTGTCCTGGGCCCTGGAAAAAATGTTTCAAATTTTAGGATTTTTCCAGGAGTAGGGAAAACACTGGTAATAAAAGTATAAGATGACATGCTCATGAAACCAAACTAAAAATTTATAAAAAAGACTCTGGTTTTCTTAAATTATTTCAGCTTTGACTGATGAGGAAGTGAAAGAGGACTGTGATAATTTATTTGCAAGTGATGGAAACAAAGATGGCAAAGTCTCTTCTACAGAGGTATGCCAAAAAATGATTTCAAAATCAATTACCCATTTACAGCCATGCTCCGTCACGCGTGACCAGTATTTCTGAAAATTGAATGGAGTTTTCAAGTTTACGCGTCGGTTTTGTAAATTCATTCCGAGATTCGGAATTCCCGTGAGAATTTTACCGCATTTTCGGAAACAGAGCAACAAAATATCATTTTACTTTAAATGTTACATATCCAAACAATATTAGGTTTTCTATGCGAGTAGTGAAGTTATTTTTCCGTTAACTTGTAACTTTCAAATTGTTTTCCAGCGAGATCTTCAAGGTTTCATTCAAATCTCGGACGTTACAAAGAAATTTTTCAAATGTCCATTTCAGTCTCGTGGATACTGGTCACACTGACGGAGCATGGCTGTAATTTATGGCAATTTTTTAAAACTAAATATATGACTTTATTTTATAAACTTCAGTGAAATACAAGGATTTCTTTCACTGCGGAAAAATCATATCTCAACACATGCAAATCAATTAATTTTATCTTCACGTGTGAAGATATCAATATCTTCACAAATTAGCTACCTTGTTTGCCCTTATTAAATGTCAAATGAACTAAAAAGTGTCAATTATCTATAATCAAAACATCTTTGGATCTTCCTCCTTTCTGTGGTGATCGTTTCCATAATTCTTATGACCTCTATGTTTGGATATGTATTGATATAACAAGGAGAAATTTGATGCCAATAATTAACAGACAATGACCTTCACTTCCAGCTGGGCATGTTTTTAAATCATACGGATGGCATTTTACTAACTGATAAGGAGATTGATTTGATGTAAGTAATTAAGTTTTGTTTAATATTATTTAAATACTTAATAATGTTATGAAGATGTTGAATCATTCTTTTATTTTATAACAATTTAATCTTTGTTTTAAAATTAGTTTTTAATTATTGGGTAATAATGATTTGTCTTGTTTTGTTTTATCAGGTTAAAGAGGATTAATTTTGATAAAGATGGAGATGGTAGGTCAATAATTTATTAGTTTGTTGAGTGTGATGTTCTGGGTTAGTGTAGTTCTGAAAAGAAATATTGTCAATGTCAACAACAACAACAACAGTTCTTTCAGAACCACATAACCTGGACGATTACACTAGCTCAACAGACTACTAAAAATATTCCTGGGTTCAAACCATTTACAAAATATATTATTTTGTCTTCACAAGCCTAATGGCTCACAACTGCCAGGAGCTTAACCCAGCTTCTGTAGCATAAAGTGACTGAGAGTATTACTACCCCCCCTGGATGGGATGTTAGTCCATCACAAGGTTACCCCCCTACCCCCCCCCCCCTCTTGCCTCCCTCCCCGTGCCCCCTCCCCCCCCATGCCCCCTCCCAGCATTATGTCGCTGGTACCCATTTATACACCTCACAACATGGAACAAAGTTTCTTGTCTAAGAAAACAACACGACGGCAGAGACCAGGCTCGAACCACCGACCTTCAGGTTGAAAGTCTGTTTCACTAACATCTAGACCACTATATGTGGTGGTTTAAAAATTGTTACTGGTTGCTGAGAATATCATAAAATTTACCTCAAACAATGTTTGTAAATTTGTTTAGTATACCCATATAACATGGACACTAAATCATGGCCCTGAAGGCGTCCTCTATAGCAGGAATTGTTTTGAATTTGACTTTTATGTTCTGTTATAATTGTAATTTGCAATTTACAATTATTGTAAGGTGAAATTAGCCTGAATGAATGCATGGAGGGTGACCATTTGGTTTTTGACCAACACATGAAAAAGCTAGAAGATGATCATCCTCGGTACCGAACAAGACTAAGCCAACAGACATGGCTGAGAGTGAGTGGGAGCATGGATTCAGTGTTGAGAGATCTACAAGAAAGGCATGGAACAACTTTCATTTTGTTCGTTTTTCAGCTCTCTTAAAATGTGCTTGCAGCTGGCCATTTTGCCGCATATAGTTGATTAATTGTCTTTCAATGAACGTTCATCTGGAAGCTGGCAAGGGATCTGATCCTTTCTGTTGGCCTTCTACTAAGCATTTTAAGAAAGCTGATCATTTACTGCATTGTTCTGGCTGTCAGTATTTAACCCTTTCAGTCTTTTACTCCAAGAGTCAATAAAGAGACATGTTGTGTAACTTTTGAGTCTGTCGATTAAATCCTATGCTGTGACCATTCAAATGAAACCTCCTCGGCAGCACTTTTTCAATATATTCTTTTACCAATTAAACGAAATTGGAGATGTTTCTTGAAAGTTGCCAGTTTTAAACAGGTGTCATTTTTTATTTATCCGCAGAAATGTTATTGCATCAGACTTTTTTACCCACCTCGCATAAGTGTTTCTCTTCAACTGACTCGACATATGTCGCATTTCTATTTAGAGTGATCCAGCTGACCAAATTACCAAGAGTGTTTGTAGAACGCAGTGAAGATTTGCAGGTAAAAAAAACCCATTGACTTTCTCCTTCAAGGCTGTTTTAAGTGTGCATCCGCCATCGATCAAGTTATGGATGTATGCGGGAAGTTTGCAGGAGATAGGGAGGATAGTGAAAGAGTTTAATATAACCCGATGACGTGACCATTACGGACATTACGGCAAGGACGATTTGATGCCGTCTAACAATAGCCTGTGAAATAGCCTTGCATAAAACTTAACGTCGGACGTAACTGCTAACGTCTGACGTTAAAATAGTAACTTTTACTGGGCTGAACGCCCGACGTTAGCTGTTACGTCAGACGTTAAGTTTTATGCAACTGGCCCCAGGTCTTCTGGTTGGAGATAGGACGAAAAGAAAGGCCGTGAAAAGAAAATAAAAATTGCGACGGAAACGACCGTAGGGAATCTTGCACCCTATTCCCAACGAGAAGGCCCTTTTACAGGTTATCTAACAAGGGCGTGCGGACGATTTCCAGCGCACTTGCCAACACATTGAGAGTTTCTGAATCAGCTTAAAAAACTTGCAACATGTTGCGTGTTGCGTTGAAAAACCGTCCAAGCGATGTTACCCGAAACAATTTTTGGTCTCGTGTATTTTTTAACCGACTCCCTAAAGGTGATGTTACACGAGACGATTCGCAACGACGATTTTTAGCGCAACATGGGTGCGCGGACGATTTTCTTCGCTAGTTTTGCGTTGCGAAGTTTTTGAATCAGCTTCAAAAACTTGCAACGGAAAAACACGAATTTTACTCAAGTTGTTTCGTGTAACATACCTGTCGTTAATTTTGTCGTGCTAAAAATCGTCGTTGCGAATCGTCCAGTGTAACATACGGGGGGGGGGGGGGGGGTGGGGGGGGGTGACAACTCTAACAAACGCTGTTTGAGCAATACTGTGTGGAACTGAAAGTTGTCCCAAAAATTTGGAATAAGTCTTATCTTTCCGATTTTTTCGGAGACATTCTCGCAAAAAATAAAAAAAACTTCCCGAAATTTTAACAACATTGTCTCATGTTTCCCCGAAAAGTTTTCAAGTCTCCCGATTCCCGGCAAAATCTTCAGATTCCCGGAAGAATTTTGTTTTTCTCCCGAAACATGCCGTCTTAGAGTTGTCACCCTCGTTAACATCACCTTAACATCGCTAACTCTAGCTTCTCGAGTGCTTTGTAAAATTTCCCAAGTGTATCCACAACTCGATACATGCTTTGTTAATAACATTAACCGATTTTTCCCTTTTTCTATCGCGCTTCACAGTCTTCATCACCAACCCAAATTTATCTGTTAATGTCCACTCCCATTAGACAAGAAATATTGGTATTTTTCAGGTTGTAAAATATGGAGTACATGGTCATTACCATGCGCACTATGACTCATCACCAAACAATGACCCTTCTAACAGGAGGTGCTGCAAAGATGGAAACCACAAGTACCAAGATGGCGATTGCAGCTTGTGTAGGTAAAGGAGTTTAGTTTACACTATCCTAAGTTATGTTATTCAGTAAAGCATTTCCTCGAAGTCTTGCCAATCACAAACGACGCAGTGAAGCACTCAAAAAAACTTGAAACTGAAAAAACGTGCAATCGGTGTCAAGCGCGGGAAAAATGCAACCGGTGCCAAGCACGGGGAAACATGCAACCATGGCTAAGAGCGGGAAAAATTCAACCCGTGCCGAGCGCGCGAAAACATGCAACCAGCGCTAAGGGCGGGAAATCATACAACCGGTGCCAAGAATATGGGCGGGAAAATGCGTGTAAACTGAGTCAAAGTTTGTTCGTATTTGTGTCAATAAGTGAGTTCTTGTCATGTTTCAGGTTTATGACGGTGTTGTATTATCTCAATGATGTTCCTCGTGGCGGAGAGACGGCTTTCCCTGTTGCTGATGAAGAAGTTTTTAACCAAACGGTGAGGTTCCAATCATACGGCTGGGACAAGTCTATAACCCAGACATCCTATTTTTCCAGTTGCGAGAGCGGAAGCCAAGTCACTGACACACAGTCTAACACGGTGCACAACACTGCACGCTGTTGTTCAGTTATGACGTGTATCTTCCACTGAAATTATTGCCTTGTTGAGTACAGTGTATAGAGTTGTACATAACGTTGCGACAAGTATCCAAACCTTTAGATTGCTTTTTCTCCTGATTGGAAGAAGTCCGTTTGTTTTTGCAATACTTTCGTACAACTTCTCTCGCCATTGCGACTACTTGCAACGAGACCATTACCGCACAATACATTGGTAGATTTAAGGTAGGGTCCAGGAGTTCGCCTTTCGCCTCCCCTCCCGGGAAAATTATTCTCGGGAGAAACCTTTCCCTCTTATTCTTTTTCCAGAGTAGGGCCGATGAAACGCATTCTTAGTTCTTGTTATTTTTTTAACAGGAATACGACGTTAAATTATTGCAGTTTGCCGATGACACAACGGTTGTCCTATCAGATTTGGATTCAGCGCGGGCCCTGTTTGGATTACTTGAACGCTTTGAGAAAGCCTCTGGACTTAAACTCAATGTAACGAAAACAGAAGCAATGTGGATTGGGTCACTTCAGAATTGTGAAAATGAACCATTAGGGGTTATGTGGAAAACATGTGTCAAATTTTTAGGAATATATATTACATATGATGTACAAATATTAGTAGAGAAAAACTTTAAGCAGAGGTTGAAAAAAATTAAAAATACAATAAATCTATGGAAGTCAAGAGGATTATCGATTCACGGCAAAGTAAATATTATTAAAACACTTTTACTCCCAAAAATGATTTATCCTAGTTCCGTGTTATGTACTCCTCCCGAAGTTATAAAAGAATTTAATAGTCTGGTTTTTCGTTTTTTGTGGAACGGTAACGACAAAGTTACCCGACTCTCTACATATGCACCCTATGACCAAGGTGGCCTTAAAATGTTAGATTATGATAACATGGTTAAAGCTTTAAGGCTAAGCTGGTTAAAACGAATAGTCGACCCAGATTACTCTGGTTTCTGGAAGTCATATCTTGATTATCTTTTGGTGAACGAAGGGGGATTATTTTTAATTCAGTGTAATTACGATGTCAAACAATTAACAATCTCAGCAACTTTCTATCGAGAACTGTTGGACTGGTGGTCAAAGTTAAGAGAAGTCAAGGATCCCGAAAATATATATAAGTATATTCTATGGAATAACAAAGAAATAAAGATTGACGGCAAAAGTGTTTTCTATAGACATTTTTTTGATAATAATATCACATATACAACTCATCTGCTTTATGAGATGACAAATGTTGAGTCTTTCAATGTCGTCAGAGATGCGGGATTGAAGAACTCCAATTTTTTAGTATGGACAGGTCTGAGGCAATCAGTTCCATTGAAAATGCGTTCTCACATACCTACCTTCGAGATTATCTTTGATTTAGAAAATTTTAAGTGTCGTGACTATTATCACTATCTTATAAAGCAAAAATACGAAAAACCAAATAAATGGGCTAAGTTAAGAGAAGAATTTCATTTAGATGACAAGCAACTTTCGGAGGCATTTGTGATGCCACTAAGAGTTGCAAATGAACCTTATTTACGTTCTTTTCAGTATAAAGTATTAAATTCTATTCTATATACAAATGAACTACTTTGTAAGATAGGCTATGTTTCTAACCCCAACTGCTCCTTCTGTCTTCAGACTATAGAAACGATACCTCATATTTTCTTTGACTGTTCTTTTTCGTCTTCCTTTTGGAATGAAGTTTGTGACAAAATTTTAAACAAACTTAAGAATTGCGCAAGCCTCTCGTTAGAATATCGTGAGATTATTTTAGGGTTTTTAAAGGGGGAGATGGATCTGCAAAACTATATTCTTATTTTAGGAAAAACGTACTTGTGGACTTGCCGGTGTAAAGAAACGAAACCATCTTTTTGCCACTTTGAAAGAATTCTATTAAATAAATATCAAACCGAAAAGTATATTTCTTTTAAATCGAATAATATGAACTTCTTTAGGAAAAAATGGAGAATGTTTGAGGAAATGAATCTTTTAAATAATTAAGTCCACAATTATGTTAAACAATGTGCTTTATAACCTGTAACTGTTATTGCTAGTTATTTAATTATTTACATTTTAACTAACTTAAATTAAAATATTGGGTTGTAAATACATGATTGTGGAAACAAATAAAATAAAAAACAAAAAAAAAAAAAAAAAAAAAAAAAAAAAAAAAAAAAAAAAAAAAAAAAAAAAAAAAAAAAAAAAAAAAAAAAAAAAACGACGTTAAAGATTTGTCAAATTTAAGCACTCACTGCTATGACGCAAACATTGTGGTTCGCCCCACAAGAGGCACAGCGATCATGTGGTACAATCACGTGGTGAATAACGTGACTGGTTTGTTGGGAGCCCAGGATGAACGTTCTTTACACGGAGGATGCGATATTCTGGAAGGTCACAAATGGATTGCTAACAACTGGATAAATGCACCATTTGAATGGACAGATTGATGGCTATTTGCTATGTTTTTATTTCTGTACCTGTAGTCAACTAGTTCGTTGGAATAAGTTAATTTTAAGCACAGGCGCCAAGTTGAGTCACGGACAGCAAAAGGAGATCGTTGCTTCGTCTCCAGGCGCTGGTCAAGCGCGGGAAACAGGGTGGGAAGGATGGAAAACGCGAGTGCAGTGCACCAGTCCCACAACTCCATGCGCACCGTGCTAGAATAAGGAGAGAAGCCTGGGGACGAGACAGGAGGTTGAATGTTTCCCGTTCAACTCGTCCTCTCTGAATAGGCCATTTGCACGATGACGTCATTTGACTACTACTACCAGAATCCTTCAGTTTTTTGTTTTGTTGTGCAAATTAGGGCTATTGTTATTTAAACCGCACTGGGATTACAAAATTTAAATAATAAAGGTAAAACGAAATGAATTCTGGTAGTAGTAGTCAAATGACGTCATCGTGCAAATGGCCTATTAACGATTATCGTTAATTCTCAAATTGCTCTGAATTTACGATTATAGTTAATTCCGAACACTGACAGTCTGAAAGGAATTCTGGGAAATCAGCATTTTTGTTGAAAAAGAACAATCCTTAGTGTTCGGACAGGACTCAAACCTACGACCGACCCTACGACCCTTCGCTGACTTATCCTCTCGTCTAACCACTGGACCACCACGCTGCTGGTTGAGCAAACTTCAATTTTTTAACATAATAAAATTCATGCGCTTATTTTACACCCTGTAGTAAGCCTATAAAATCACTCGCTTGAAAACAATTTTAGAAAATAAATGGAAAAGCTTGATCACCAAAACTCAACAAAAAGCTAACCATTTGAAATCAGCGCTTAGGCCTAATCACTGTAGATCAATGATATTCTATGCAAGACTCAAATAAATATCTTGCAGAAATAATTTCTCATCGCCTTGTTGTTCGGTGGTCTAGTGGTAAGAAGACGTTCCTTGTAGCGGTAGTTCCGGGTTCGAATCCCGCAGCCCAAATAACATGTTTTTTTTTTATTTCTTCTTTTCTGAAATGTCCTGGGAAACAGTGTTCTAAATTAACTATAATCGTAAATTCGGAGCAATTTAAGAATTAACGATAATCGTTAAATCAGAGACGAGAACATGTTGTCCCGTTAGGTGTATTTTTGACTCGGCGGAGCACAAACGCGCAAACAAAAGGAACTTTCAACTTCCGTGACTTGAAGGGACGGTGTCCCGGCTGAAATGTTGTGTTTTCATGATTATGACCAGGAGCTTCCGTTCTTCAAGCTTGCTTTATTATCTTAAAATAAGAAGAAGAAATTGCCAAAAGTGATGAAGGCAAAGAAATATGAAACATAATAACTAAAAAACTCAAAATTCCACCAGAATTGAAACTTTGATCTCTTGACCGCCTGTATTGAAATCAAACTTGCTGTAATGACTAATGTAATCCACTTGTATCTTTGCAATCCTGGGCCCGGTTGTTCGAAAGCCGATTAGCGCTAATCCTGGATTAACTGTCAACAGAACTTATGAGTTGTCATGGTAATTAACCCCGAATTAGCGCTAATCGTCCTTCGAACAACTCGGCCCTTTTTCTCCGAACTGCTGCTTCTGTTTTGCTCTATATAATCTTTTTATCCAATTTAGTTGTATATTTGGTGGCATTTGGCGATAACAACATGGAAATAAGCTAAGCGACATTTTGTTATTTCGGTGGGACAGTGTCACAGTTGCTTTGGTTTTTCATTGCTACGCTTTGTGATTGGCTAAAAAATCTCGCGCCACTTTCTCGACCAATCAGAAGTAAAACCAAAAGCAATCGTGACTTGCTCGCACGCGTTTTCCCGCGCTTGGCGCCGCCGACATGTAATTGCTTCGAGCTCTGATTGGTTCATTGGATTGTTTTTGGCCTCTAAAGATTTTCACTGTTTTCACACCTCATTAAAGCGGCTTTCATCGTGGTCGTGCCGCCAATCAATGAAATGAAACAAAGAACTCCCTGAAGAGTATCGTCATACAGCAGTGACAGCAGTGTATATGAATTCGATTAACCGCCGATTACATGCGATTAGTCAAGTTATTCAAAGGGTAAAACCATAGAAAAAACGGCGAAGTTTCGCGCAACTGCAAACCCAAATGAGCGCTGAAAAGAACGCAACGAAAACGCAGCAAAATTGTCGTGGAAACAAACGAGCGAAAAGGGCCAGTGAGAGTTTTCAAAGAAATGAAAACACAACAGACGTGGCCGCGAAAATTGACCGAAAACACGCGCTGGTATCAGCAGTAAATGCAAGCGAGTAAGCTATTCATTTATTATTCTTTTACTCTTCGCCGCGGTTCTTTTCACTCGTGATCTCTACAATTCTGCTAACCAGAAATTTCCACTTTGGCTTTAATGGTCAAATTGTAAATCTTCAGGAATTGGAACAAGCGTAGACGACCGTGTGAAACATGGAAAATGGCCAGGGAGAATACGCTATGATGCTACAATAGAATACGCTTTGACGATACGAAATGCGCTCCGCATTGCGATGTTATCACATATAATGCGAGATCCCCGCGGATAAAGTTTAGCGGGAAAAGTACAACAACGCGCTGCACTCCGGAAAGAGATTTTCGGATTATCACACCCATTAGCTACTTATCAACTATTCTCTTGAAACTCTTTTTTAAGAATATTTCGAGTTCTTTTAATGATTTTGCAAAACTTCTTTCAATATTTTCTAGATTAATGTTATATCTTTACAGAAATTCAAAAAAATAAAATTATGCAAAATGGGACCAAAAAAGGTTTACAGTAACCTTAAAACTGCTCTAATCAGGAATTAGACAAATTGCACAAATCATTTCAAGTAACTTGTGATTGAGTTTTTAGTATGTAAGGTAAGGCGGTCGAAGTGTGTATAATATACGTGCAAGAAGAAATAAAAACGTGTAAAAGACTGTAAATATCTCAATAAAACATTGCTCACCGCGTTTTATTTATTGTTACTGGATATACCCAGGCTGCCCAGGCGAGTTTTCAATATGCCAGTTGTCGTGTATTTAATAAAATATTGACAGCCGGCTGGTCGAAAGCTCAGCGAGTGTTGGAC
Organism: Cladopsammia gracilis; assembly: GCA_022457155.1. Classification (NCBI taxonomy): domain Eukaryota; kingdom Metazoa; phylum Cnidaria; class Anthozoa; order Scleractinia; family Dendrophylliidae; genus Cladopsammia; species Cladopsammia gracilis. The sequence goes on along the minus strand of JAJGOT010000057.1, from coordinate 1,808,216 downwards.
GGAGCTCAATAAGAACAGTCAAAAATACGTGGTCAAAGAAGTCGCACCTGCATTTCCTGACTATGGGTCGACTTTCTCTAGGAGTCAAATATTTTCAATTAGCGGTAGAAAACTCGCCGTTTCAATCGCAACAACGGTAAAAATACATGTCTGCGAGGCAAAAGACAAAAACTAGAACGGCTCAACAAGGTTTATCAAATTTGGGACAATCCCACTCAACTTGTTTCTACTAGCGTAGCGCCTTCGTTAAAGTGAACCACACACGACCCATTCGCTCTGACGAAAGGTCAACGATTAAAAAATCAGCTTTTGGTTCATGTTGAATCCCTTTTCAGTGGCGCGCCAGTTTGCTTTAAGTCATTCGATACTGTTCTCTTTCTCCTGGTCAAACATAATTTTTGTTAACCGTAATCAATAATTTTGACCAGCCACGGCGCGCGTTGTAAAACGTGTTTTGGGGAACATTTATGTGCTCCCAGGAATTGCGGAAACATTTCAGAAATTGTTTTGCGCGTGACTTTTAAACGGGGAAGCAATACTGACCAAATTGGCCACCGTAAAAATATTCATACGCTGATGTTTCGAGCGCTAGCTCTTCATCAGAGCGAATTGAAACAAGGAAACAAGTCGGGCAAGTTTAAGATTTCATTCCATGTAGTTTGACACAAAAATTTTTCTAACAAGTATAAACATAGTTTCCCGGAAAACATGTTGGCACTGTTTATAGACTCAGATCAAGAAGAGAATTTGTGCAAAACAGTTTTTTTAATTGTGGTGTAAAAATAACAAAAAGACGATAGTTACAACAATGATACTTAGCAACTCAAGAATTCACTCTACCATTGGACTATAAATACGTTTCTGTTTTGTCAGACTTCCTTATGATATTTATACAATACAGCCCTCCCTAGTTATTTTTTTTTACTGAACAAATTACTTCGTATGCAGCATATATAGTTACTATCAGAGAGACTCTGCTAACATGCCAACGAAGTAGAAAGGTTTTCAATCGAGTGTTGAAATTCACCTCTGCTTTCGTTTTACTTTACAATGAATACTTTGTGATTGGTTAAGAAAAAATTGCACAGCCCTATCAACCAATCAGAAAACCGAAATCAATCGTGACTTGATCGCACGCGTTTTCCCGCGCTTGGCGCCGGGTACGTGTATTTGCTTTAAGTTCTGATTGGTTTGTTGGGTAGTCCGCGTCTGTTGTGATTGGTCAAAGTGATTATTTGAAAACCGCTCCATTTGTCCAGCATTGGTAAAGACTGGTAAAGGATGGTTTTCACTAACGACGGAGTCGGAGTCGTAATCAGAAACGCAGAGCGATACGATTTAGTGAAAATCAAACCGACGGAATCGTAAGAAGATTACGGAGTCATAAGCGGAATCGGGAGAAAATGGAATCATTCCGATTCCTCCGACTCCGATTCCGCCGAGCTTATGACTCCGCTTACGACTCCGATTTTCGAGTTTCACTAGGTCGGAAGCGCTCTTACGACTCCGACTCCATCGTCAGTGAAAACCAGCCTTAAGAAGACAGCTTGACAAGAAAACAAAATTTAACCCTAACTTTAAGTGCTAATACCAACATAGACTTTCTCCTTACTGGCTCTCACATTTCTCGGAGCACAAGCTTGGAGAATTTGGTTACAGATCAGTTTTGTCATCATGTGCAGCAAGAGTGAACTTGTACATTATTTGGAATTTTGAGGAGAATCTAGGTGGATCCATGTTCATGGCTGCAATGGCCGTTTAACTTAGAGCAACTACTGCACCCGGGGGGGGGGGGGGGGAGGCTCCCATATTAAAATGACAGGGGTGCTTGTCGGACATTTTCGAAAAACACCCTAAAAGGTACCAGAATCTCGTTCAATGGGCGTGGCCCAAATGAATTTTTACCAATTCTGAAAAATAACATGTTATATTTTGTCATATTTTTATGGCTCAATACCCTAAAAGGTATCACGATAATTCTAATGGTGGTCATTTTAGATGTTAGCACCCTATGTGGTACCAATCTACAAATTTTGACCCCTAAAAGGTACGACAAGCACCCCCGTCGTTCCCAGCCCTCAACATGCTAAGTGATCAAAAGCAAGGTTGTTTGGGGCTGACAGCAAATCTTCCCGACAGCTCAAAGGGTCATATTTGATGACATACCAAGGACGACTGGGGCTCAAAGTATTAACACTAACTAAAATTTTATTTGGTTTATACTGCAAAAAAAAAAAAAAAACCTTGCCGTCACTCATATTTACAAAGATCAGCCTGGTATTCCAGGCACTGACAAAGTTTACAAAACCTGCAAAGTATCTTCAGTTATCTTAAGTTAAAAAATATATTTTTTTCAAGACTATCTATTTTTAGATGGCCCTTCCCTTGGCGAATCAGGATCAATTTGCATGCCTTGCGACTCATCTCTTTGGGATGAAGTTGACGAACCAGTGATAGTTAACAAGTCACTGAAATCCATGCCTGTTCCTTCTTTTGCCTACAATCCAAAAAGGACAGTGTACCATGATTATATTAATCTACTTTGATAGAGTTCAAAATGTTATACATTAACATGGAAGAGTGTTTTATCATTATATCCATCAAAAAGATTTTTTAAAAGAGCTTAGTAGCAGAGTGTTTGTGACAGAGTTTGAGTAGGTACTGTTACTGCTTCAAGTACTGGGCATCTTGAAACCTTTGCCCTATTTCAGACCAAAACACATAATTTTTCCCTCACCGTTTCAGACCCAACCCTTAACATTCCCCCCCCCCCCCCCCATTCAAGCAAAAACAGTAAAACTCTATACTGCGATTCAGACAGCTCAAAAACCATACCATTTGGGGTCGCACATACCCAGATGAATACAATTTAAATAGGGAAGTAGTCCCCCACCCTTTAAGCTAACAAACAGTACTTTCTTGTGTTATGTTTTAACAAACATTTTGCCACAAAAAAGCATTTATCATAAAACACTCATTCAATTATTTGTCTTTATGTTCTTCAGGAAATACACTTTAAGTAGTCAGTGATACTCACAGCTTTGTAGTCTAGAAACATCTGTTTGAAGGCCAAGAAATCTGTAAAACTAAGGAGCATCTCTAGAATATCTCCTCCAATTTGTTCTTGCCGATGTCTGTGCATGACAAAGAAAAAAAACATCAAATAATTTTGAAAACAAACTACTCAGTGGTTATATAGTGTTGCAACAAAACAATATATTTTGATTCAACAAGTCCGAGGCTTTTGAAGTCACAAACAAATTCACCTGTCTGTATTTTGTCTAAATGTTTTCTCCTTGCTTTATAAGCTATTCAGGGTATAGACAAGGCAAGGAAATGCTTTAAAGCAACCTTGTCCTTTTTTTTAATTACTGTCAATTAACAACCGAATGGCTAGATTTTTACTTACTCTAAAGATTTTGAAAAATCTTCCATGGAAAAGCCAGGAATTCTCTTTTTAAGCTCATCCTGAATGTGATGTTCTACTAATGCAACCTAAGAGAACAGCAAATAAGAAGTGGTTATTATATGATTTCCTATGGAATATCAGTCTTTAAATTTTATACAGCTGGTATTTGGTTGGATCTAATGCTTATTAATCATTTGTTATTTTACGTTTTTTTTCTTGACAAATTGGTAGTTAACAAATTCAACTGCATCCTGAACAGTGGACCTATGCTGAAGGCAATCTTGTTTGTAAATCAGAAAATCGGCCGATCAATTGATTGATCGATCAATCAATCAATTAGTTCATCAGTATTCAGAAAATGGCAGATCTATGAGCGTACAAACAGAAGAAGGGTGTTTGGGTTTCCTGTGAACTAATAATCAACCTTATAGTCAGAAGGGACTGGCTGCACAGGATGCCCACTTTTTGAAGAAATCTGAAGCATGCCTCCAGAGTGATGGAAGGATGATACCTGATTTGTTTACTAAGAGACCACTTCAAAACAGTGACATTTTAAAAGAGAAATATACTTTTAGGTATTAAGGAAGGTGAAACTCCAAAATGACAAATTTTCTGGAGAGAGATCATCACCAGCATATCAAAAGACCACATCATACTTTGCTCTTTTTTTCTTAATTATAAGCATCAATTTATTTACAGCAACTTACATATTCCTTAAATATATCCATGTAAATGAGCTTATTTTCCTCTTCATCTGTAAAGTGATGGTAATACTTTTCTTTGAAGTCGTGCTGTATTGTTTGGAATCTTTCCTCTGTGACAATAAAATTCAATCAAATAAAGTTGGGAAGGCAATGAGATGGAATGGTGTTGTGTCTCGGATCTGGGGAGATAGGAGTCACCTTTGAAGATGAAGTGCGTCTTTCCCACTACAAAATGAAGGCAATATCATTATGTGCTTTATAGGGTTGCAGTGGCGGACCCCCCTATCAGACCTGTGTCTCCCATGTCAGGGGTTTCAATAAAATTTGAAGTAGGCTGCGCGTTTAGGTAGAGTAACTGACTGTATTAACTAGTGTTAAAAGAATTTTTCTTATATTTCTTCAGTTTGGTGGGAAAAATAGTTGACTTCTCCAGGCAAAGTAGCCGACGGTTTTCGTCGGCTGTCGGTGCTTATTGAAAACCCTGCATGTGGTTCATAAAAATAATGGAATAAAATTGTTTTATACGTAGTTGTTTCACTTCCGCCAATTGACTGATTGTCAAGTTTTTGACTTTACAAACGCTTTTCGACTCTCAGAAATGCCGTAAATGGCGTTTGAAGGGGTAAAATCGGAAAAAATTTTCCGGGTACATGCTCCCGGAACTGCCTTTCAGAAATTCCTGGAACCACCCCTGGGTTGGAAATTAGCATTCACCCAGGTGAGTGTCAAATCTTCTTTGGCGAGTGGAAATTGTTTGCGTACAAACAGAGTTTTATTTATTTATTTATTTATCCAACACGGCTGACATGCGAACTAACAATAGATCAAAGTAATCAGAGCGCGAACCTGTTGGGAGAAATAGCTGGCCTGCAGCCCTTATTTAATAATGACAGCCTTGCTCTAAAGAACTTATGAAATCATTTCTTCAGACAAAATATAACCTGCAGTCAGGCACTCTATTTTTCAGAGCGCGAACATGCAGATGTTGGTGGAAGGGCGCGGGAGGGAGAAAAAGAATATTTTTTCCCTCCTTTCTTTTCTTCCCTCCCCATGCTCTGTGCCTGAGTTTTTTTATGTACAATATTTGGATTTTATTAGCCCTTTAACTCCCAAGAGTGCCAAAGATCAAAATTCAGGAAAAATCCCAAATTTTGTTTTGTAAAATATTGAAAAACAAATGGTACCATGTGAAAGTACTGCCAAAGAAATTTCATTTGAATGGTCATGCCATAGGATTATGTCCACACACTCAAAACACTATGTGCCTCCAGTATCGACTCTGGGAGTTAAAGGATGAAGACTTATATTAAAAGTTATCCTTAATATTACACCCGGCATAGTAAATCAAACATTCGGAAATCAAACTCAATCTAACTCAATCCGTGGATTGAGTTTGATTGAGTTTGATTGCATTCAATTTACTATGCTGGGTATTACACTTACCCATGATTATGTCCTCTATATGACCAACAGTTGTGTCAAACTTGGTATCGGCTCTACTAGATCTGATAATAATCACAACAACAACATAAACTATCAGAAACATTAACCACTTTAATTGATACCAGACATACCCTTAATTAGAAACATTTGTTTTTTTTCTTAATTAGAAACGTTTAAGTTACACACGACCCCACAAGCTGTACAGCTTTATTTAACTACTTATAGTGTTTAAATAAAGGTTTACATTACATTATGGGCTATTGCATTTAATATCTGCATCCCCCCTGTTGAGGAACACAGTTTGTGCATCGCCCCTCAAGAAGTCCCCAGAAAGACCATCCCGCTGTAGAATTCTTTTCCAAAACAGTGTCCCCCTAAAGAATTCCCTATCCTCAACTGTGTTTTTCCTGCCACCCCTGAAGAATTCCTTTGTTTTTTTCCTTAGTTCCCCTGAAGAATTCCTCGTATTTACACCATGACCCCCTAAAGAATTTCGTCAAAATGTGCTGCGAACCCTGAAGAAATCCACTGTTCCTCAACCCGGGGGGTACAAAAATTTGATGGCATAGCCCATTACATTTCTTAGAGTCTTCTTAAGCTTATGTTTGGGGAATCATTTTTGGTACCAGTTTTAATAATAACTTTATAAATTATATAGTGGTTCAATGATTTATCTCGATTTATGGCGATAGACATAATAAACATTGATTTGTTTATGACCTAAATTAGAAACGATATTGGATATAAAGATCTTCTTAGGTTTGAATGAGGAACAACTAGCCAAATAAACCTGAAACCAATGAAAGGCATTGAAAAGGTTCTTAAAAAGGCCAAATTCTAAACTTTTACCTTCCAACAGCCAAATCTTCTTCCAAATCAAGCGACTGCAAGCCTGTAAGGTAGGGAAAACACTTAAAAAAGAAGAAGAATTATCAAAGAAAACGAGTTCATTTCAAACCTTACCCGCCATATTGGAAAAAACAGTCGCCATGGTGCGAACCGCTGACTGATTGCTTTGTCAATCTTAGAAAACGGTGAAAACTGTAAACAAAAAAATTCATTTCCAAGTCAGAGGAGAGAAATGAAGAATATTTTACTTTTCTACTGCAAAATATTTTCTTTTCTTTTTCAAATAAGCTTAGCATGATATTCAATGAATTTCAAGGCCAACTTCGATATGATTCAACATTTTATCGAATTTTTCGGGGGTCAGAAACAAGAGGGACGATCGAGTACTAATTACACAAAGCAGCTATTGAGGGGCACCCGCCAAAGAGCTCGGTCCCAAGCTCTATCGACCTTTCATTTCCGAATAAGAAATGGCGGCTGTTGCTTCCGAAAGTGAACAAGTTGCCGATCTCGCAAACGCTGAAATTTCAGCGGAAGATAAACCTGCAGACGAAAAACCAGTCGAGGAAGTGACAAAAGATGAAGAAGGTACGTTGTCTGATAAACTGAGTTTGATCAGGGAATGCTGTCAAACTTGAAACTTTCCGGTTTGTTTAACCGACAGCACGTGGTAAAAGCTCATACTCAACAAACCCCCAAGCTCTTTTCCTCCTTCTTATTATTCGGTTCTTTAAAGTCTGTACGAGATTTATTACTTGTATTTTAGAAATAAAACGAATTCTGGAAGATTTCACTGAAATTCTCAGATCTGTAAGTGTTTATAAATAACGTTTGAACCCTCCGGAAAAAAATATTCTTAGCGGCCTGGTGGCGCTCAGCAGATGTCAGAGGTTGATCGAATTTGATGATGTCCATTTTGTTCATTTGTAGATTCTTACAAAAAAAAAACTATCCCTTTCTCTTACAATACATCAGTTATGCCATTCTCTAGCTGTGGTTTGTGATAATAAAATGCAGTTGTTGCAAGTGGTTTAGTTTATGTAATTGAGCTTATGATATGATAGGGAGTGTCCAATATTATTTTTTAAGGTGAATGAAAATCAATTGTTTGGAACTTTAAGAGGCTCGTAAGGGTTTCATACTTTTATTAGTGTGTCTGAAATAATAAAATATTAAAAAATGATGCTAATGATCATGTGGTATGAAACAACCAAAATCGACTGGGTGCAAAACGACCTTGGGTATGAAACAACTGGTAAGCGATCATATCCATGGACAATTTTTATCTTGTGAATATGCAAAGCGTTGAACAAGATATAGTATATGTGTAAACTTTTTTTATTCTTCAGTGTATTACGTGTTAAAAGATGATTGCTGTAGTAAACGTTTTTTAATTCCCCAGTCAGGGGTTTTAATAAAATTAAGAGTAAGTGGCAATATTTATAACATAGACGGGAGTGGAAACAAAGAGGTCATAAGACCCCTTCCCTCTAGGAAATCTAGGAACTCGGAAATGGCATTTCCAGCATTCTGGGCATCAACTTCAGTGAAATTAATCGAAAAGTAGGCGGCTTTAAATTAGGAAGTAGCCGGTGGAATTCGCCGGTTGCCGGCTTCTAATGAAACCTCTGCCCAGTGTAATTTACGTCATCCAGTTGTCTAGACAGTTTTGTTTCACACAATGCATATTTATGTCACGCTAAGATGTTTTGGTCATTTTAGATCTGTTTTACTCAGTATGGAAAATTAACACCGATCTAGGGACTTTTGTATTCACAACGTGGCTCTTAGAGCCCTTTGATTAAGTAATGATCCACATAAGAAGGATAGCGCTGAATGGCAATGCACGATGGAATGTCAGCTTTTTGCATTGTTACAACTAGTGATCTCATTGGCCTAGACTCAACAACTGCTTAAAAGTTAAGGTTCAAGGTGCATTTTGTCAATTATTTTTTTACGGTCTCAAGTAATTTGAGACCCAATCGCACAACATGCAAGTTTTAAAAGACATTGTATTTGGGGAACTTCATCAAAGAAGCAAAATTATAAGCTATGCTCTTCTGCTATTCTGATTGGTTAAGCACGAACATTTCTATAATTGACGCAAATGGATTTTCTTTATTTTTATACTGATGGGCTGATTGTTCATAATTGAAACCTTGAAAATCTTGAAACCAAATCTTGAAACCAAAGATATTCTATGTGGGAAAGAGCCAATGCCGCAGAACAATGAAGTTTACTGTAGTTCTTATGTGGAGCATTACTTAAATATCATACAATGTAATTTTCGGGCAATACATTATGGGTGCCTATGACATCATAACTATTACCATGATAATGGCGATGCTCGGAAAAGAGCCTCTAAAACTCGGTATTTGCAAATTATTGTAAAATTCAGTCACCATGAATGCAATGTGTCAGCCAAGCATACACAAAAGAAAACAAAATTTTAACATCAGTGAAGAGATTTCCACATCAAAAAAAACTTTGTGGTCACAATTTGGTCTAAATGTTCTTTTATAGATAAATTTTGTTGTTTTATGTATTTGTTTTGTCTAGAGAAAAAAGATGAAACTGCAGAAACTACAGATGAACATAAAGAGGATGCTGCAGTTGAAGGCGACAAGGTAAAGTTCCCTTTGTACAAACATTTTATTTGTTCACTTATGTCCAGAAATGCAAATAAGTATTGTTTAATGAGTACTTTATTTGTGACAGAATGTAGTGGGTTTTTATAGGCGAGGACACTCTGTGATGCCAGTCATGGAGTAGCGTGGCCCCCTCTGCCTGGACATTCTCTATTTGTTTTAATTTATTCAGTCTTTTGAACCTTAAGCCTAGTTACTTATGAATATGCAAAGAGTGTCAAAGCTTCTTGGCGAAAACAAATTGAACACTTTTTGGTGCAGTTCTGAGAGTCACTCGCTCAAATGGCAAGTGTTATCAAAATTAAGTTTCTAACCCTGCAAAATCTTCTAAAGTCAGGCTTAACATGTATGTTGTTTTTGTTGTTGTTATTGTTTTTTTAGAGTATGAATGAGGACGGTAAACATACAGAAGAGAAAACAGCAGACAGTACTACCGAAGGTTTGGGTGACAAAGTAGCAAAACACTACAATGATCATCCTGAAGGGAGCAAGGAAAGCCGTAAAGAGAGCCCCATATTTTACTTACGGAACTTTAACAACTGGATCAAGAGCATAATCATTGGGGATTGTCTGGAAAAGATAAAAAGGTAGGTTTAAAAAAACTCCCTTTAGCAGAGTTTTCTTTTACATGTATGCAGGATTTTGCTACCTGAGAGCAATTTCCCCCTTAGAATTTCCAATGTCCTTCCATGGGGTGTATGGATATTTTCTGGAGCCACACATTTTATTTTTGTGTTTTATTGACCTCAGCACCCTCCTACATGTAGCCGATTACTTGAGCCAAAGATGTTTCGTTCTCGTCCCCTCATGCCATGAAAAAAAGCACATACAAAGATTTTCCAGTAGTGGGGAGTTAAGATTTTTTTTGTCTTCTGGTAATTTAGGGTGAATTCGCGGGATATAGCTGTGCTTGATCTTTGCTGTGGAAAGGGAGGTGACCTCCTCAAGTGGCAGAGGGGAAGAATAAAGACACTTGTCTGTGCAGGTTGGTGTTAGTATACTAGCCAAATATTTGTTTACAATTACTGCCTCATAGACAAATTCGGTTAACGCATTGTTGTACCCAATTCAAACCTTCTGGGAATAAGATTCTTTGTTCACAATATTTCCATATAATTTCCATGTCAATGCTTCATTGATATGGAAATATGACAAACAAAGAGTTCTAATCCCAAAAGGTTTGAATTGGGTACAACAATGCGTTAGCCGAATTTCAGTCTATTACTATATGCTAATGCAATTTTCTAATCTTGCTACAAAGAAATCAACTCCAAAGCACAATTAACTTTCTCTGGAAATCTGAGCTCGATATACTAGATATTCTTTGTGCAATGCTGTTTGTAAAGTAAAAAGTAAAGTCGCGCACCCGAGCCAGAAGGCTCATAACGACCGGAGCTTAAACCCGGTTTCTATAGCATGAAGCGACTAGGAATATTGCTACTCCCCCCTGGATGGGATGCTAGTCCATCGCAGGGTTACCCCCAGCATTTTGTCGCCGGTACCCATTTATACACCTGGGTGGAGAGAGACAGTGTGGAGTAAAGTTTCTTGTCTAAGGAAACAACACGATGGCAGAGACCAGGCTTCGAACCACCGACCTTCAGGTTGAAAGTCCGACGCGCTAACCACTACACCACCGTGCCGCCCACAATGCGGTTTGTAAAGACTCAAAATTTTACAAAGAATGTTTGGCTCATTAGTGGTTTTGCCACCCAACAATTTTGCAATTTTTGATAGCTCATATTTCCTTAAACACTATAGAAAAGATAATTATACAAATTGCATAGATGACCAAGTTTAACAAGCTCTTTCAATTTTTGGAGTCAATTTGTATTAGACAGAACCCAAAGTTAAATAAATACATGTACAGTAGTCTCTTTTTGTACCCCTTTCCCCATTCCCAACTTTTAAAACTGCAAAAAGGATTTTAACCCTCCTGTTTTTTTTTTTTTTTCAGATATCGCTCAAGTTTCTGTAGAACAGTGTGAGGAAAGATACAAGGAACTCCTAAAGACACATGAGAACCGGCGTTATCGCGACCCTCTCTTTGAACCTGAATTCATCACTGCTGATTGTAGCAAGGTAACAGAGATGCTTCAGCTTTTTATTTTTCATTGTAAAGAGCATCAGGATTTAAAAAAACCTTCATTTAACTTTTGTACTTTCCTTATGAATTATGAATAATATTCCTTTAATTTATAACAAGTTTTAAAATCTTTGATTTTTGTTACATATATACATGTAATGCATTTGACAGGAACGACTTGCAGATAAATACAAGAATACAGAACTTCAGTTTGACTTGACAAGCTGTCAGTTTTCATTTCATTACTCGTTTGAAAGTTATGAGCAGGCTGATATGATGCTGAAGAATGCTTGTGAGCGACTCAAAGTTGGAGGATTTTTTATTGGAACCACACCTAATGGTTATGAGCTAGTGTAAGTATCTTGTTAGTGCTTATTGGGCACTTACTGTACAGAGTTGGAAGACAGAAAATAATACAAAATGTGAAAAAAAAGGACTGAACACAGGGCTTCAAGTGTCCCTATATTTCCTATATTTTTTCAATTTCCCTGTATTTCCCCATATAGTTCAAAAATGTCCTATAATCCCTATAATTTTATTCAGAATAAAAAAGGAAAAAAAATATTGCTAAGCTCATAAACTTTGTACTGGTGAATGTAACAAAGGCAATAAATTTCCTGGGTCAAGCAAAGAGTAAACTGGTAAGTTCAGTATATGTAGCTGCTATTTAATGTACCAACAGTTGTCACCAATGAACTGTGCATAATGCTTTCTGTGCAGTCATTAATGCATAATGGAGAGGCATCTGAGGAACTAGCCATAGATATTTTCTGTTGGTTGAAGATCTCACCCTCTCACAGAGAAGATTACATCCATGTGTTGAATGATCTCCATGGGGCTTGATGATGAGCTCTTCGTCCAGCATGTACAATGCAGGTGGCTTACCCTTATTCATGCATTAGACAGAATTGTCAAGAACTGGGAAGCAATCAAGAAATACTTCCTGGAAGAATTGCCCAAGCTAGCTACACAGGAGAAGACTTTCAAGACCTTGGAGAAGAATGAGCGGTACAATCGTATCTGAAGAAAGTTACAAAACAAGTCCTTTCCAGCTCAACTGGCTTTTCTACTGTCTGTGGATCCAATTTTTAAGAAGTTTTTTATGTTTCTTCCAGAGTGAAGGGCCTCTCATTCACTTACTGCGTGATACAATGTGTGAGCTGCTGAAGTCCCTTATGGGTCGCTTCCTCAATAGCCAAGCCCTGAAAGACAAAGAGGGAAAGCACCTGCTGAGAGTAGACTATTCTAAGCCAGACAACCAACTGTCCATTTCTCAGATGGAGGTGGGAGAGAAAACTCGCTCTGCCCTGTCTAAGCTGTCTAGAGACCAACAGAAGAAAGCTCTTCATGGTATGAAACAGTTCTATGCGGGCACCACAAAGTATCTGATTGGCCATCTACCAATAGACAACTTGCTTTTAAGAAATATCTCTTTCCTACATCCACCTCTCAGAGATAGTGAGCATGGCACACAATCTATTCGTAGACTAGCAGACATAATACCAACAATATCAGAAGAAGAAGTTGCTTTGGTTACAGATGAGTGGAAGGTGTACAAGGAAAGGGATGTTGATGCAGACAGTAGCACGTGTAGGGTTGACCATTACTGGGCAGATGTCTTCCAAGAGAAATCAGCAGGGTGAATTCAAGTGTTCTGTTCTTCGATCAGAAAGTCGTCAAAAGCCTTCTCTCTAGCTCATGGCAATGCAGATGTAGAACGAAGTCTTTCTGCAAACAAGAAGACAGTAACTTCAGAAAGGGCTTCTCTTGGTGATTTGACAATAAATGGTCTGCGTTATGTCAAAGATCGTGTGAAGAAGTGTGGAGAGCCACAGAATTTTCGGATCACAAAAGGACTTCTTCAAGCATCAAGAGAGGCACACAAAGCACATGCAAAAAGGCTCTCTGATGAAAAAGAAGATCTGGCAAAGGAAAAGAGCATTCAAGATGCAGAGAAAGAAAGGCTGAGGGATGCTGAGAAAGAGAGAGAAAGGGAAGCAGAGAAGTTGGAATGAAGCAGACTGAACTTGTCTGAGAAAGAAAAAGAACTGCATGATAAAGTAGGAAGACCAGAAGGACAGTGAGCTGCACTCTATGAAAAAGCAAATGAAAGGCTTTCACAGGCAATTAAGAGTAGATGGAACATGCAATGGAACAAACCAGTGTTCAAATAAGAGAACTGAACTAGACAAAAGCAAGAAGAGACTCCAGGAAGGCTATTCTAATCATGTATCTGCCAAGAACCAAAAGGACACTCTCTGAATGTTGACGACATGATGTACACTTATTGCCATTTTTTGAGACTGAATGTCAAGAATGTAAATGTTAAATTTGAGTTTGTTTCCAAGTTTGTGTTAGTTAGGAATGGCTATGAGGGGCATGGAGGAGGCCACTGTATTTGTTTTAATAAAAATGTTAATTTTTTGTTGTATATCACATCTAAATGCTTCAAAAAATCCCTATATTGTTCCTATATTTTTTTCTTATTCCCTATATTCCCCCTATATTTTGGGAAAAAAGACCCTATATTTAGCCCTATAATTTGGAAGGAGGCCACTTGAAGCCCTGTGAACAGGAAAGGTGAAAATGGGACATGAAGTCCCATGCGAGGCACCCACCCAGGATAATTAAAATCCAGTCAATTCTAGTCTGAAGATAATTTAACTGGTTAACAGGGAAGTGAACAGCTAAAAATGAAGCCAGGGCTATCAATAAGGGCCAGGGACCGAGGATTTTCCCTGGCCATTGTGTGTTTGAGCCCCTCGCTAAATTGATTGACAACACCAGAAACCATATTTTTATCAGATAATTTTTTCACTTTCCCACCTACAGTATTTAAAAAATAGTGACAGTCTTCAGCAGAGTGAAATGGGTTATTTTATTAGTACACATGTTCAGGGTGAGGTATTTTCTACTGTCCAAGTGGCTTGAGTAAAATGAGAAATGAAGGGCCAAGTGCAAAAAGGTCCTACTGTATGTTTTAGGCTTATTTCAGAAAAACAACAACAACAAAACAATCCCTGTCATCTCATTTTGATGCCCTGAAAATGAATCTGCATTTTTCAGCATGTAAAACAGTAGAATCATGCTCCTTGTAACATAGGATGTAGCAATACTGGGTAGTTGCAGTAGTTCAGTGTATTTTGCATTATTTCTTATTCCATGCCCTTTGGTTTCAGTCGCCGGTTAGAAAAGTCTGAAGATCTGTCCTTTGGAAACGATGTTTATAAAGTTACATTTGAGAAAAAAGGAGACTATCCTTTGTATGGCTGTAAGTACGATTTTCATCTTGAAGGAGTGGTGGACTGTCCCGAGTTCCTGGTGTACTTCCCTGTGCTTGAAAAGTAAGTGAACAATTGGCATTCATTTGTACCGTAGAATAAATTCATTTTTCATTTGTGAAAATATGAAGCGTTGATCGAGCTATAGCAGTTGCAGACAACCTTCACCTGATTGGGTCGGTCAGTGGGCAGTCAAGGTTGAGCCCACAATATGTAATGGTCACCTGCCTTACCCATGGGGATGGCATCGGAGGGAGGGGAGGGTGGGGAGTTGGATACAAGGGGGAGGGAGGGGGGGTCAGTGGAGTGAATTCACCAGTTGTCTCATTGGGGCCTTCCATCATTGTTAATATTAAAGTGCTCCTGTGATCAAATTTTTGATTTTGATTTTTTTACATTTTCGTGTACAATTAGACTTTCTTACTCATCTTGCCAAATGTCAGTTCATTACAAACAAACAAGGTAGATTAATGGTGACCGTAAATTCTCGGAAATAAATGTTAAAATAAAATGACTTCTGATGTTCGTAATGGATTGAAATTTGGCAAGATGAGTAAGAAAGTCTAATAGTACACAAAAATGTAAAAAAAAAAAAAATGAAAATCAAAAATTTGATCATAGGGGCACTTTAAATCATCTTTGCTTGGGGCATAAGCTTTCCCTATCAGCTATGTTTACCAGTACCCATTTTCGCGCCTAGGTGGACAGTCAATATGGAGCAAAGTTTCCTGAATAAGGAAAAAAAAAAAAACCAGCAGAGACTAATATTTTCGCCACCAACATTCAGATGAAAAGTTTGACTTGCTCACCACTGAACCATTTTGCCTCTGATGTCATGTTAAAATGCTGTTGAATCTTATTTTTTCAGAATGGCAGAAAAATATAACATGAAGCTGGTAGAGACAAAGACTTTTCATGACTTGTTCCGAGAGAAGACAAAGGACTCAACCTCTCTACTCTACAAAATGAAGGCCTTGGAGGTACAGTAGAGGATAAACTTCAACTTGACTGTGTAATAAGAGACTTTGTTATTGAACCCCAATCCACAGAGGACTGTTTCCACTAAGCTGTGTGTGCTTACACATTTATGGCAGAATCAATTGAGGTGTGCATCTGTACCTGCCGACAGCACATGTTTTAGGCATATTTGTATCTGGAAACCCTTGCAGGCCTCCATGAGTTCCAAATTTGCATTCTATCAGAGGAAAGATCATCAAAGTGGGAGTTGATCACAGTAAACAGAGTAAAAAATGTATATAAATGTATCTCATTCCAAAGGTTATTTAATTCTATTCTATTATGTTACATTGTTCAATATTTAATGAGTTTTCTGTTTGTTTCTTTCAAGACATACCCTCCACGCCAAGAAGGTGAGAGCTTAGTGTCAACTGCTGAGGATGCATACACACACGCCAAAGACTTTTTGGAAGGTATTCAGCTGAATCAAGAAAAGTCTTCATCAACCAGCAAGTACAGAGATCACAGAGAAAAGAACCTAAAACATGTGGTGAGTGTTATCAGTATGGCTCTAAATCTGTTGCATTTTATCAAACAGACTCATTGAAATCATGATATTAGGAGCAATGGTTTACTGTGATGTCAGACTTCTCACATAAATGTGGGACACCGAGGCTTTGGAGATGTAATGTGGGGAAACAGAACAAGGGTTTGAAATGGATATGACGAAAGCTTGACAGTTAACCATTATTGTCCAGAGGACCAAACTAAGAGAAAGTGGATAAAATCCTGAGTTGTGACCATTGTGGTACGTTTTGTTTTGCAGTATTTGTCAAAGTAAAATCTGGATTTTTCTGGGATTTAATTTGGGTTGATTATTTAAGTTTCATAATCACTTGAACAAGCTACTTTAGTCCAACATGAAAAAATAAACACAACTGTGGAAAAATGAAAATTGCCTAAGAAAATGTGCATATGAAGTACATGTATGTTCACACCTGGTGAAGCTTAGGGTGAATCCTCTTTTGGGTTTGGAGTCAACAGTCCTTCTTCAGGGGCATTCCTGGGAAATTGTAAGGGGGTACTGTCTGCGAAGCAGGGACTTTTTTAATGTGCTTCTGTAGGATATTTCTGAATCTAAATGTTACACTCTGTATTTCTATTCGTGTTTCTAGGTTAATGTGTTATGGTTGATTATTTGTTTTTTGTTGTTGTTTCTTATAGGGAACAATGTCCAAATCTGAATGGGAAGCAGTAGGTGAGAGACCAGTGAACTGACTAATAACCTTTGAATAATTGCTTTGTTACCAAGGGTTTTTCTTGGCAAATCTTTTCTACCTTTTGCGTGGTCTTCAACACAGTCCTTTCCATGATGATGCAATATTAAAGAATTCATAATCTAAAATGTTCACTCAGACGAAGGGCTAGAGCTTGAAATGTTAACTTTTGAATCTCTCTTTGGTTGCCAATTTTCCTTATCAATTTAGCTGATGCCAATTTCTAGTTTCTCATTTTTCCAGCGACGCAGCAACACAGTTTATTTCAAACTAGCCCCTTTATCTAAAGTGACGAGCAATTCAGAAATTTAAATGAAACTAGTTCCAGATAATTCATTCATTGTTACAACTAGTGATCTCATTGGCCTAGACTCAAAAACCGCTAAAAGGTTAGGGTTCAAGGTGCATTTCGTCTATTTTTCTTTTAATTTTAAGGTTTCAAGCAATCTAAGACCCAATCGCATGCAACATGCAAGTTTTAAAAGATATTGTATTTGGGAACTTCATCAAAGAAGCAAAATTATTAGCTATTGTCTTCTGCTATTCTGATTGGTTAAGCACGAACATTTCCTAAAATTTAATTGACGCAAATGGATTTTCTTTATTTTTATACTGAAATATAATTATGAACCATCAGCCCCTCCTCTATTTTTGAAACCAAAGATATTCTGCGTGGAAAGAGCCAATGCTGCAGAGGCGAGCAATGAAGTTTGCCGTAGTTGTTATGTGGATCACTACTTAATATTCTTTTTGAAGTAGCAACAAAGTGAAACGGTTTCGTTTTAAACTGACGTTTTCACAATTGCGCTTGCTTTTGCTAGGAATGTATTTGACTTTTGTGTTTGTCAAGATTGACCCAGAAGCGGAGAAAAGAAAGAAAGAAGAGGCTGAAAGAAGAGAGAAGGAAAGAGCTGAACGGGAGGCAGAAAGAAAAGAGAGAGAACGTGAAAGAGAAGAGAAAGCTAAAGCCGAACGAGAGAAAGCAGAACAAGCTAAAGCCGAGCGAGAGAAAGAAGAACAGGCTAAAGCCGAGCGAGAGAAAGAAGAACAAGCTAAAGCCGAACGAGAGAAAGAAAAACAAGCTAAAGCCGAGGGAGAGAAAGAAGAACAAGCTAATGCCGAGGGAGAGAAAGAAGAACAAGCTAAAGCCGAGGGAGAGACAGAAGAGCCAGCTAAAGCCGAGGAAGAGGAAGCTGAAGAAGAAAAACCGGAAGAAATGGAATCCGAACCGACAGCAGCCCCGGAGGCAGCCGAACAAAGTACAGAGAATGAATCAAGGAAACGGAAACACGAGGAGGAGACTGGGGCACAGGAAGTGGAGGATGTCGGAGAACCCGCTGCGAAAAAGCAGGAAACTGACGAGGACACTTCCGGTTGAACAATCGTTGACTCTGAGAGTAGGGGTGATAGGAACTTAGTAGGAATAGGGTGGGGTGGGGTTTCGTGTGACCAGCAGTGATTTCTGCAAAAGTTTTGTCCCAAGAACATTAACATTTTTCTTTAGTTAATCAGCAAAACGTTGTAGGTAATGCGTCAAGTTTAGAAAAAAAATCTTTTACTAGCCTCTGTTTAGCTGATATTCAAGCTATTATCAATAGAAAATGTCCAGATAGTTAAGTAACTATTAACCACTGAAGGAAAGATCATAGCTAAGCCATTTCAGTCTCGATCTTAACATGTCAGCTCTCGGCTTGTTGACATTTCCTTGGATGTTAGGGCCGATTTACACGGAACAACTTTGTTGCATGCGACACGCTTACGGCATGCTTACAACATGGCTTGAATTGATTTACATGGAGTATTTCGTGTTGTAAGCATGTCGTAAGCATGTTTTAAGCGTGTCGTATGCGACCAAAGTTGTACCGTGTAAATCGGCCCTTAGAGCGATTTTCATTTCAGTGTCGTAAAACCAAAACCAAAGTAATCATTTTGACCAATCACAACAGACGTACACAATCAAATGAACCAATCAGAACTCGAAGTAAACACATGTAGCCGGCGCCAAGCGCGGGAAAACGCATGCAGACAAGTCACGAACGCATGCAGGCAAGTCACGATTGGTTTTGGTTTTACTTCTGATTGGATAAGAAAATGGCGCGAGATTTTTTTAGCCAATCACAAAGCGTAGAAATACAACACCAAAGCAATCGTCAAGTTACTTTCGATACTCAATTGACAACCGCTCTGAGTGTCCAAACAAGTTTCGCTGCACATGTCAACCACGCGCCTCTGTCATCATGCAAAGGAAAGCACGCATAGCGCGTCACGCATAGCAACGGCATCATTTGAAATATTTTGTACATACGAAAAGTTTAGTCTGTTGTCTGTTCTTTCCTAATTTGACTATTTAAATGTACGCCTTTTTGTAGTGAAATGGCCGACGGTTATTTCAAATAGTCCTCCTGAAGTGTGCTTAGCCATTTTGCCTCGGTACGTGTGAATATTTTCATGGTATTTGTTTACCTTTTCCGTGATGGTCTTTTCTAAAAAATTCCTTAACATATACCTAATTCAATAAAGGTTGCTTTGGTCATTGGTAATTGGGCATTGGGAAGCTATTGCTTGGCGGTCACTCAAGCGAAGCATTGCGTTGTGTTTCGTATGCCAAATGCCAATTCCCAATTACCAATGATCAACTGCCAAAGCAACCTTTATTGAATTAGGTGTATTTACTTGTATATCGTACCATTATATTTTGTAGCACTTTTTCATACTGTGTTCTTGATTAAAGTACTAAAGACAAGAGCGTTGTTAATTATTTGTAGAATTCAGTTACGCGCTTGACTTGTTTTTTAGGCCGTATTTCAGCCAAGTGTAATTTTCAGTTTTCTCTTATCTAAAATAACCCAAGGATTTTCATGTTCATGAGCCTGGGATCCCTAAGGAAACGGAATAGAAAAACACAATTTGCTGCCGACCTTCTTACTCGTCAGGGCCCAATTGCTCGAAAGCCGCTTAACGCTAACCCGGGGCTGAATTGTTAGATGTAATATAGTTTTCTGTTTGCGTTGTTTGAAAGCGCTTTTTTCTGTTAATTTTAATTAACAATTTGAGAGCAATCCAAGACAAGTTGTAGGCTAAAAAAATTTACAAGAATCCGCTTTGTAAACGTGAAGATTTTGATTTAAAGTTGGTGCTAATCCTGGGTTAATTTAACCCTACGTTAAATCTGGACTTTCAAGAAACAGGTCTTAGGACCCTGGTGGATGAAGGAACAAAAAAAAAAAAAAAAACGCTCCTAAAATTCGTCACCCTTTGAAACGTAATGTTATGCTCCAAATTCTATTCTCTTTCACTTGGTTCAGCCGAATAGAATCATGTCTATGACATGCTAAATGAATGCAACTGTATAGTGAGAGGCCGACCAGCCATACAAGCTTTATTTGATTTAGGAACAAAAACACTTTTCGTTTTACAATAAGTATACCACGGTATAAAACAATAACTAGATTTAGGAGCCATAAGAGACTTAAAATATGAAAAATGCGACTACACACCGGACGCGAAAAACCGGACGATGCTCGGAAACATGTTCTCCAAACCGAGTGCGCGTTAGTCATATAACTTCCTGGAAGGAAGCTGGAAGAGCTAATAAAAGGGGGCGGGGGCGAGTCGGAAAGTGAGCTTGTTACTGGTGGCGTCAATGGGTCAAGATAATGTAAGAATGTACACGAGAATATTTTCAGCCTAAAGTCGGCAAAAAAAAAAGTATATATGTATATATACATTCTTATGAAAAAAGAGTTTATGCCGGCATACACCTACTGCACTGAGGTGTAGGGGTTGACACATTATGTTCCTGAAATCGAGTATTATGCCTTTTGGCATTGCCGTCAAAACGGACTATTAGGCCCGGTTCAGACGCCGAACTTTTCATGAGCCGAACTTAATTCGAATTTGGACCGACCCAAATTAACAAAAGTACGCCTGTTGATTCAGACGCCGAACTTAATTAGCCGAACTTAATTCAGTTTGAAGAGAAACAAATCGAAAGGTGAGCGATTTTCAGGCAAAGATGTCAGAACACGCACCAGTCGTTATAATAATTTATGCATTAGGTTCGGCTCATGAAAAGTTCGGCGTCTGAATCAAAGCCGTTCCAAAGCCGAAATTCCCGGCTGAGCCAGGCGAAAAGAACGGCTCAGCCGTTCCAAATTCAAATAGCCGTTCTTAATTGATTCAGACGCCGAACTTTTCATGTACTTAATTCAAGGTATTAGGTTCGGCTCATGAAAAGTTCGGCGTCTGAACCGGGCCTTATGCTCCAAATTATGCTCGACTGTTGCTATTATGCTCCTGAAATCGAGTATTATGCCTTTTGGCATTGCCGTCAAAACGGACTATTATGCTCCAAATTATGCTCGACTGTTGCTATTATGCTCGTAATTATGCCGTAAAAAATTTTTCCTGGACCCCATGAAGCGCGAAAATAAAAACCATTTTCATAATAAATTAGTAACACAATATGAACATTTTGTCCAAACGATTTCTAGTAAAGTAGGATATTAATGCATGTAACGTAATTTTGGCAGTAAAGCAGGCCTGCAGTGATCAAATTAAAGTAACGAAAACCACGTAGAACATTAAAATAGCTTGAAATTTTGTAGTTTTTATTCAATAAACGGACAATGGTAGCTCTAAAAAAAATAACTGTTATGTCGCAAAATGGCACTATTATATATGCCGGCAAAATAGCACTATTAAGCCGGCATTATGCTCGATTCTCCACCTGTAGTATTATGCTCGAAATTATGCCGGCATAATGTGTCAACGTTGAAACGTAAAGTCGTTTAATACGATATTTTATATAGTAAACAAATTCCTAGCCTGTATCATATATCAAATTCCGTTTCACAATTTGTTTACTACATAAAATATTGTAACGACTTTCCGTATCTCCATTAAATCCCCTAAAGAAGGACAGCTTGACTGTCCGAAATATCGGGAAACCTCATTCTCTAGTTGTATATTTTTTTCTTCGCTGTTTTTCCTCATTACTATGGTTTTTAATGTGTCAACCCCTAGCCCTACTGAGGTGCGGTTCATTTTACCGAGAAGGACTGTGTCGAGAACTACATTTTGCTCAGGGGTAGGGTGAGTCCATCACTGCGTTCATGGGATCCACTCGAACCTCTACACAGGTGTTAAATGTTTGGGAATTTAAAGGTTTTTCGTCTTTTTGCTTCATTAAAATGGGATAATTTCAAGATCCATGACATGTGAAGAGGTATGTGGTCTGTTTTAATTGTATTACAGGCGAAAGGAAGCGGCCCTTTGAAACAGATTCGCTGAAAATAGCAGTAACAATATGGCTTCGTACGCATGATCGTGTATGTGTTGTTTTATGTATGCACAATTTGCAATTTGGAGAGTGTTTGTTTTCCATTTCCGTCCTGAAACCTCTTTATTCAAGGAATCTCTTTTTGTTCTGATTTTCGATCTAGGTTATCTTGTAGTTTGTAGCTTGTTTCAGTAGACACAAATTTTCGACGTCTTTACACGTCCTTTGAATTGTGTTGGCCTTCCTGGTAGAGATTCATTTTGTTCAATCTTGGAGAACAATTCATGATGAGCTATGCATCTTATGAGATTAACTTTAAATACCAGTGAAAAAAGTCACGGTTCTTGTACAATTATACATGTGCTTCACTTCCTGGGATTGTACATGGCACTTGAATTTTTTATTTGCACGGTTCAAGAAGAATTTTGATGTCGTAAACAAATTCTGTAAGCTTAATTTACTAATGAACTTGGAAGACTCTCGATCACTCGCTATTATTTGAATCGCGAGTACTCGATCCCTAGAATTAAATCTGCTTTCAGTTAACAATGCTAATCTCATGTTGTCTGATTTCATTTTCATTTAGAATTGTGATAAATTAAGAATAATTTGAGGGCAAGGATGGATTTGCTGTTTTATGTGTAAGTGTACATTTATTGATTGTTGTTAAATAGAGCGGTTTTCACTTGACTGTCGTAAAACCAAAACCAAAGTAATTACTCTGGCCAATCACAACAGACGCAGACAATCCAATGATCGAACCAATCAGAACTCGAAGCAAATGAATGTAGCCGCGCTGGGAAAACACGTGTGAGAAAGTCATGATTTGGTTTTGGTTTTACTTGTGATTTTTGGATAAGAAAGTGGCGCAAGATTTTTTAGCTGATCACAAAGCGTGGCAATGCAAAACCAAAGCAATTGTGAAATTACTTTCGGCACTCAATTGAAAACCGCTGTCTTATGATAATATTCCAAAATAAGTCTCACTTAAAAATAAAAAAAGAATAATAATGTATCAGGTAATTCCAGAAGTGCCCATTCCCCTTCCTCCCTCAGGCATTAGTCAGGTATTTTCTCATGTCTGCATCTCAAGGGTCAGGTTGATTAGCCTACTATACCCCTAGAATACCTTGGGATGTTTAACACTCTCATGTTTTCAACCTCACATAATCTAGGCTTCATTTCTGGTGATGAGTTTTTCAACAAAGCTGATAAATTTGCTACAAATAATTACCTTTAACCCTTTCATTCCTTGAGTCAATTATGGATACCTGTATTGCAGCTCTAACTTTTGAGTCTGTTGATGAAATCCTATGGTGTAACTGTTGTGGTTCAAATTTTTCTTTGGTTTAAAAATTTTCAAACCAGTTTAGTTTTTATTTTCCTTTGTCTCAGGTTCATTACCATATTCTGCTCAGACAAAGGAAAACAAAAATCAAACTGGTTTGAAAATTTTCAAACCAAAGAAAAATTTGAACCACAACATAACCACTTCAGTTATAGTACTTTTGCATGGTATCATTTGTTTTTCAATATTTACAAAATGAAATTTAGGTTTTTTCTTGAATTGTGCAGTTCCAGAAAATATCCTTACTCCCCCCATGGAAGGTGTTTTGTTTAGCACCCCCGGTCCCCCCAGGAAATTCCAGTTTAGCTTCATACGTTGCTTCTAAATTATTGGCTTTTAAGACCCCCCTCCCCCTAGGAATTTCCAATGATCTTCCATGGGGTGGGTATGGATTTTTTCTGGAACTGTACATTTTGATGGAGTCCAAGGGTAAGAGTAAGGAAGTGGTAAATCCATAGAAAGATTAGTCACTAGATACGTGTATTAGGGTTGGTGAAAGATCATATCTGAGCCCGACTTGCAGAGCTCCAAAAATCTGAGCCAGAGACAACAAACTACAGTACATTAGCAACGGTTTTATTTGCTATGGTTCGTTAGTTTTTGACTAGTAACCCAAATCAACCAGTGCTGCTTGTTGAATTTGTCGAGACTTCTGTCTAAACTTAGGTGGGATTTGTGATGCTTTTAAAATTTCTTATTCTAGACTCCCAGACGACCCTATTTTTGGCACACCTGAGATTCCGAGATGCCTTTTTTAATCGCCAAGATTTTGAGACTCGGCCAAAATTTTCTGCGACTCATCATTTTCAATAGACTATTTTAATACAGCGGCCCTAATACTGAAGGAAAGTACTTCTCTAGACTTTTGCTTGCCTGTGAAAACTGTTAGGTACCACTCGTCCTAGATGCTAGGTTTGTTTGCCAGGAGCGATGAGAGGTATGCACCAACAAAATGTTTATATAGGTGAAGTTGGTCTGGGTGGAGTATGGTCACTGCTGAAATATATCCCTGTCAGCTAAATACACAGCAAGAATCATACAACCATTACACACAAAAATGACCATGATTGTTTTATTCAGTATCATATTTTTTTTCCTTCCAGAATAATAATAGTCGTTATAGTCCTGTTTCTCATCTTCTGGATATTCTACTTCTATGCAAGAAGTCGAAGACAACAACAATGCCAAGCAACAAGACAACAAAGAGAGCAGGTAAGTGACTGAATCTGATAAGAACCCTTGTTAAAATGTGCTGGTAAAGAAAGATTTTCAAGAGTTAATGTGGGCATATTGCAAGTAGACCGGCATATCCCATGAAAGGGGCAAGTTGTACTCCTAAACATGTGACAAGCTGCAACATTTAATTTTGTAATTTAATATAATGATATGTAATGAATTAAAAATAATAATAAGCCATAATTTATCAACAGACTCTTCCTAGGAGCCATGAAAGTCTACTTAATTATTTTTCATATTAGTTTTGAGTGATAATGGCCCTCTCATTTAAGTTTCTTTCTTTGTTTCTGTCAAATACCTTTTAGGTTCCTCAAGGGCGCGAGTTTGAAGAGCAACCCGCAGTTCCACAGCCCGCATATGTGTTTACCGAATACCCGTTTGGTCTAGATGATGTACCAGCTACCTTTCAAGTTCCTCCTGTCTATTCAGAAGAAGATCCGGTAAAACTGGATGAACCTCCACCTCCATATATTAATGACGACGACAGAGAAGGGCTTATAGAGAACCAGGAAAATTGATGATAAAGTATAGATTTCAAATGTGTATGTACATAGAAACTTTACACAGCTTAGGGTTATGTGTTTAGTAGTAAGTTTGTTGATAGGTTACAATAAAATTGTAGAAATATTCAATTATATAGAAATTTTCTACAATATGGTAACTTTGATTACAACAGAGGCAATGTGAACTCAGGCCAAACAAACAGCTCACAAGAAGTTGTAGGGTGATAAAACTTTATTCCTGTTGCTACAAGAAATGCTTGTGGACCAGTAAAAACAATTTATTTCGTAACTAACAATGGCACTTAAAACCGTCAAAACTTGTCTTCATATGAAAAAGTGTTGTTTGTTTACTTGGAATTCTAATTTACAGCAATTGGCATCAAAGCTGAACTTTAGGGTTAATGGTTTTCAGTACAACAAAATAAAATAGACATGGTATTTGTGGAAATAACCTGAATGTTCACAGGCCATATTAACATCTTTCCAAAATTTCATTAGTAAGTCTGATGGGACACTTGATTTATCAGAACTGACTGGTCAGTTAGATCAGTCAATTTGTACTAGATAGTATAGCATTATTTTTTAGAAATGGCTTTCCAAAATAGCATGGTCCATTTTATAAATGGACTACTAGGAACAGTTCTTTCAAAAGTAGCATTCGGATTGACCAGCCAGTTCTGACAAATGCAGGTAATTAGTAATTTTGGAGAGTTTAAATTTTACACCTATTAAGGTCTTGAAGTCAAAGGGTTTGTTTTGCAAAAGTTTGCTTAGATTGGAGAACAACCTCTGAGTGTTGGATGGATAATATTTTATTATATTTTTATGTGTCAATAAGTACTGTTAAAAGAAGAACACATTTTCAAACTGTTGGATTGTTTTATCAAAAAAACTTGTTTTGAAGCGTGGTATATGCTCCTATCTGTGAATTTTCTTTCGGTAGACTGTAAGTAAGTCTCTTTTTGTAGATGCAGGATGGTTGTGGGGCGGGATTCCGCCATTGACTTTAAGGTACTGCTACATTTTTAAGTTATAGACATTGACCAGTTACTACTTAAATTACAAGATTTTAATTTTAATTTTTTATCAGCTTCAATTATAATGGAGGCAAGAGTTTTAACTTTTTTTATATTTAGGAGTATGGGTTAAGGTATACATGTATGTACTCAGTCTTATGCCTTTGGAAACTTGAAACACAGGTTTTGGTAATAAGAGCTGGTCTAACGAAGCTCTGTTAGGCAGGCGTGCATGTACCTATCTGAATTTCAAACCTTGCCATTTTGCACTTTCACAAGGTTCGCGTGTCACTGTCGGAGTTTCCGTGCACTACCGTGCCGACAGTTTGCAATTTCACAGAATCTTCTTGTTATTCATAGTTGTTTCACTTTGCTAATGTCACTGTTTAGATGTTGACATTTACCCTAATGTGGCCTCTAAAACATACTTGGTTATTTTGGTTCCATGTGGGCATCTAATGTGAGTGGCAAAGCTCTTGAGGCATTAGAGCCAGCAAGGGAAATGAAGTGGGCAAAGTAATAACTTGTGGTTCTGCCACTCATATAAGACACTCATTCAAAACCCAAATAAGAATGCATTCACAAGTTACTTCTTCAGTTTACTTTATGTCAAGTAGCTGGGTATTTTTATGAAACTGCTTACAGTGAACACATGAGTTCACTTTATTTTCTTAATAATTATCATTAATCAATCAACTTGATATTGCAGCCAAAGAATTTCTACTCATGCATACCCGATTCCCTTTACATTTTTTGCACCGTACTCTTATGCACACACATACTAAAACCTGATAACTTTATCTTAGCACTATCACATGTGTTGTCTACTAATTCTGCAACATAGAATGGTAAACCCGAGACTCACTAAGGTGCCAACCCTCCAAAGCAAACATTAATTGCAGCATACCTGTATTGTGATCACATATGATGGAAAATCGCTTCAGTGCATCCTATTTCATTAACTAAAGATAATTAGCATCAAATGTTAAGTTAGTGGTCTATGACAATGCTGTCTAAGAATTGAAGCCCCAGAAAATCTCTTGCACGAGTCTGCAGGGTAGCCTTGGTGTGTTCCAGATAAGTTGAACCTCCAGGTTGAATTCCTTTAAAGTGCCTATCACCCCTAGAACGTTATTTTCAGAATCAACTCTATGTACATCGAAAAGTTGAGTGGTAAAATATTTCTTGTTTTGAACGTCGTGTTAGTGAGTTATAGAGATTTGAATTTTCAAAATGCTAATTAGATGACGTCAACCCGGGAATCATTTATTATACAACTACTTGTTTTCAATCAATCAATCGAGCAATATTTTTTTACGAATCAGTTGACTATCTACAGTTTATTTTCAGTATTTATCAAATTAACTATCCTCAAGCTTTAAACTGCGTATTGTTAATTGGCGTAGAAATAATGGCAAATTCCCGGGTTGACGTCATCTAATTAGCATTTTGTAATTTCAAATCTCCATAACTCACAAACGCGACATTCAAAACAAGAAATATTCTACCATTCAACTATTCAATGCCCATAGAGTGGATTCTGAAAATATCTTTCTAGGGGTGATAGGCACTTTAAGATGCTGATGATCTGCAGGATAGATTGTGTTTGGGTTACCAACCCTTTCACTCCCAGAGTCAATTATGGAGACATGTAGTGTATTTCTAACTTTTCAGTTTGTGGACGAAATCCCATGGTGTGATCGTTCAAATGAAACCTCTGGCAATACGTTTGCATGGTACAATTTGTTTTTCAATATATTGAAATTTAGAATTGTTCTAAAATTTTGACTTTTGGCACTCCGGGGAGTTAAAGAGTTAACAGTGAGCAAACAACTAATTGTAACCTCTGTTTAAGCTTTTTTAAAACATCATCTTTATGTATATATTTATAAGGTTCCTAATGTAATTATTATAAACTAAATACATACACAATCATCGTATGCCTACCTCATTTCACTCATCACTAAAACTATAAAATCTCAGCTATGTAATGTCTTTTTAGTGCCAAGCACTATATATATAATCATTATTTCAGTAAATTTGGTGTAGACCTAAATCTTATGTAAAGAGTTGTGGACTAATAGATATGGTGGGCTTATATCTCCAAGCACAAGTAGGAAGCCACTGTAACCAGAGGGATATCAGACTGGTGGGCCAAAATTTGTTGTGGGGTGGGCTCGCTGGAGCAGGGTTCCTTTAACCTGGATTTTGTGGTCTTGCAGAAAATATTGTTTACCAGGAGGCTGACATGTTAAATATACCACTGAGTTTCTCTTGACTAATTCAATAGCATGCATTAAGATTTAACAACAGTTGGGTTTTCTTGCTGATTATAATTTTTTGAGGAGAGGTGTGAAGCGCTGATTCTTGCCTGCAAGCTTCAGTGTGCAGTGGCTTTTTCGGCTGCCTTTGCATTCGCTTTCACCTTAGTTTTTGTTAAATTTGTTTCAGTCTTTGCATGCTATGATCATTAGTTGTAACTGGTGTATAGGGACTGTGGGTTAATTTTTAACTTTACGGTTGCAGGTTGCAATCAATGCCGAATTAAAAAAAGTGTCAGTTACTGTATATAAACATACAAAACTTCATTGACCAAAATTTTTGGAAAAAAATGGATTTTGCAATAATCTATTTCACCTTACAAGTGTAGTAAATACATAATTTGATAACATAAAATGTAGAGAATTTGAACTTAATTAAAGGTGGAAAATGATTGTCTCTGTGCTGTGTTATCTGGTTGTTCCATGCATGCATCCAAGTGCACGATGGTACGTGCCATCCTTGATTTTCCTAATGTTGCATTATTTCAGGCCCCCTCCTAACAATTAAGGAGATACCATTCTCTCAAGGGGGGGGAGGACTCTCATGTAAAAATGATGAGGGTGTTCGTCGGAAAGTTTTGAAAAACACCCTACAAGGTACCAGAATCTTGTTTGATGGGCGTGGCTGAAATGGATTTTTTTACCCCAAGAAAGTACCAATTCTACAACAATGCGTTTCTGTAATATTTTTCTGGCTTAAAAATAATTATTACGGTGGTCTTTTTCGATTAGCCCCTTTAGTGGTAACAATCTATAAATTTTGACCCCAACAACGTACGACAAGCATCGGGGGGGGGGGGGGGGGAGGGGGGTACGATGCAAATTTTTGGGTGGGGGTGTGCCGCTGGGACTCTGAGACCGTTACCTATGCTAGACCATTTTCGCTGCATTTTGCAACCCTATTCTAGAAGTGTATTTATTTCAGTGGCTAAGACAGCCAGACAGCTTTGGGGACGAAAACCTTTGCGCAAGTGTCTTCTCTCACTATTTCCCACGCCAGCTCTCTTTGTCATTGTCGCCTCTGATACACGGAATTAAAGGGACACCTCCTGGTCCCCGCTGGCAAAATGCTCATCTCATATAATCTGTCATTGCAAAGAGTTCTCTTCCAGAGTTAAGTGATCAGTTTTGTACGATTAGTTTTGTTCTCTGAGCAGCAGAAAAAATATTTTTCAAACTTTTTCCCCCACCCCACCCCCGTTTTTAGCATTTGTATTCTGCAGGAGACTGGCACTAGAGAGTTTCAAGATGGCGGTAAGTTTACGTGTTTCTTGTTTGAATGTTTCTTGTGTTTTTCCTAACGTCACTTTCTGTTTTAAACAAATTCAACAGCTGGCATGATACAAAGCAATATCTTAATCCGCTAGCTTTATTTGACATTTTAAATATTTCAAATTATGTCTCGGGTTTTTCTTTTTTTTTTTCTTGTTTGAACGATGGAAGACCAATAAGCTTAAGCTTATTATTATTGAAAGTGTTCAATTTTATCTAAACATACTTCCCAATTCGATAATGTAAAGCCGTCTCTTGAAATAGTCCAGCCCACTGAACTATTTTGAGTTTCATCTCTGCCCTTCATTCAAACATTGCTAAAAATAATCAAGGTATACAAACCGTTCTTTTTCTTTCCCACATCTTTGTTCTTCACTACCAAACTTATTTCTTATCATAATTCGAACATTTGACCTTTTAGAGAATTGTGCTTGTTGCCTTAAGAATGTGTTCATGACTCAATTTCCCCTGGCTAAAGTTTGTTGATGATTATTACCTGTTGATGCCAGTGCAAGAATTCCCCCTATAGTGTTGTTCCAAAAAAAAATCCACACCCCTCCCACCTAAGGTTTGTTTGGTTTGAGTCCCCACCCCTCTGGAAAATCCAGTTTAGCTTCATACTATCCTTAAAAGTCTTTGGCTTTTAAGACCCACCACCCCCCTTGGAATTTCTAATGACATCCTTAGGGTGGGTATGGCAGAGATGCCAACCTCTGGAGATTGAAAATAGGGAGTTTTTTCTGAGGGTGAATTCTGAGGGTGAAATGTTTTCATGTGACGTTTTTTTTTTGGTCGTGAGCATGTAGGGGGGTCCCGGAAAACTGCATTCCTGAGACCCTAAAAGTGTTTGTGAAGTTAAGATATGATAAAAGACTGCATTTGTTTTTGGATTTTGGAAAAATTTGGGTTAAAATCTTAGCCTATTGTAGAGAAAAGATCCAAAGGAGATTTAGTGACCCGTACGGGAGACCGGGAGATTCGTTCTGTATCCGGGAGAGTTGGCATCTCTGGTATGGATATTTCTGCGAATCACACAATGGCCACTAGACTTCCTCTGTCAAAGTCTGTTTTTAGATTTTTAAATTATGAGTAGTGGGGCCTAGAGAGTTGAACTGTGGCCCACCTCATTCAAATGGTCAGAAACATTTGTCCAAATGTGGCTGTTGTAAAAAAAGTCCATCATAATAAAAATAAATACAACATCAATTCATGTCATGCCTCATGTCTTGCAGCCTAAAAAACAAGCAACAAAAGGACAGAAGCAAATTCTGGAAGAAAATAACTCGACTTTGGATTTCTATGCCAAAGTTATGATAAGCATTGAGGTAAGATATGCCAACTTCTGGAGATCTGAAATCTGGAGACTTTTTTTGTTTGTGACAACCTCCACTCAGGCCTGTGAACACATGACCTTTGCAATACCACTAAGCTACAAGGCTAGTTGGGAGCTTAATGGTTTATAACACAGTGTGGTCAGGTTCAAACCTCAGAGGCGATGTCATAAAAAAATGTTCTGTGGGTTCTGTTTGTTGTTGGTTCTCATCCTTGCTCCAAGGGTTTTTCTCCAGGTACTCTGGTGAATCTCTTGCCACAAACACCAACATTTCAAAATACTAAATGTTTCAATTCAGAAACAGTGGAAGTAAGAGCCAACTTGTGAATTGCAAGATGTTGGTATTAATTACTTGTGGCATTAGAGCAGTTTTCAATTGAGTGTCGAAAGTAAGTAAGCGATTGCTTTGGTTTTGCATTGCTATGCTTTGTGATTGGCTAAAAAATCTTGCGCCACTTTCTCAACCAATCAGAAGTAAAGCCAAAACCAATCGCATCTTACCTGCACTCGTTTTCCTGCGCTTGAATCTGGCTACATGTATTTGCACAAGTTCTGATTGGCTCATTGGATTATCTGCACCTGTTGTGATTGGCCAGTGTAATTACTTTGGTTTTGGTTTTATGACACTCAATTGAAAAGCGCTCTATGAATTGCGTTACGCCAACAAGTTATAAAGTGAGCTTTTTTTCAGAGCAAGATTTCAATGATTATCTGCTGTGCACATATCCACTAACCGCACATTCACAGTCCCTACTAATGTACTCCTGTCCACCAACCAGAAAACTCATGTCATCATTTAATAGCGATGTAAGAGATCAGGTCACTTTAAGTTGTCATAAGAAGTGAGGAAAACAATTTATTTTGTGTCCTTTTCACTTTGCTAAAGCGAATCACGAAATCACATGAATCATGAAACATGCTTATTTATTCGAAAGGGGAGATTTTGCGTGACTCACGTGTTCTCTAGTAACATTTTTATTTCAAGTGGTTTCAAGATATAGAGCTGATAAAATTGGATTTTGTATTGTATTCCGAAAATAGTATTCAAGGTTTAATTTCTTATCTTACTTATTTCATCACTGATTCATCTGAAAACCTGTGTTATTAATAGCACTCTGTTCAGTGCTTGTTTTAAATTGTATAATGGAAAGAAATTTTTCCTCTTGAAAGGATTGAATGGTGAACCATGCGCGTTTGAAAATACGAGTTTGAAAAAAGATCATTCTTCTGACATGCAATGCGCGAGACTGTAAAGGTCAACAAATTTAACGCATTAGGTCATTACCTGACTTGAATCCCACATAGGTTTGATTTACACGATTTGTGTTTTATATAACTGCATTTCAGTTAGCGATCCTGTCGGCTACTGAATGTAGTCTTACTTTTCAGACATAATTTTATGTTGAACTCTGTAAAAACACTCAAAACATTTGGGAATCAATACTGCAATGGGTTAAAGACAACACAAGTTCAAGCTGTGTACAGCTGCTTGTTATACTTTTAAAAACTTGTAGGCAAAAATATGCAACTATCTAATTCTTCTTTTCTTTTTCTTTCTTTTTTTTTTGGGGGGGGGAGGGTGGTGGGGTGGTAAAATTGTCACTTTTATGCCCAGGGCTGTAGTACACGGCCATTAATTAAAAGTGATTTGTTAAATGAAATTTATTTAATTTTTTATTTCAGGTGACATATATCATCTTCAGATTTACATTTTTTAATTTTAACTCCAGTTGGTTCTCATGGGTAAGTTACTACTTTTCTGATCAGTATTTTACAAAATGAAATAATATTTTTGGCTTTTTGTTGAGTTTTGATTTGGTTGTTTTTAGTTACAACTGTAACAGAATGCAGAGATGCCAACCTCTGGAGATTGAAAATAGGGCGTTTTTTCTGAGGGTGAAATGTTTTCGCGCCGAAGGTGTGAATCGAGCGACGTTTTTTTTTTTTTGGTCGTGAGCATGTAGGAGGGTCCGGAAAACTGCATTCCTGGGATCCAAAAAGCATTTGTGAAGTTAAGATATGATGAAAGACCACATTTGTTTTTGGATTTTGGGAAAATTTGGGTTAAAATCTTAGCCTATTGTATAGAAAAAATCCAAAGTTGCTTTTTCACTTTTATCCAGGAGATTTAGTGACCCATACGGGAGACCGGGAGATTCGTTCCGTATCCGGGAGACTCCCAGATAATCTGGGAGAGTTGGCATCCCCGAGAATGTCAGGCTTCCAATAGTAAACTTCAAAACTCGGGCACCCAACATGGCGTTTCTTCTTTAATTTTCCAGGTTCTTTTATTAATGGTCACTGCTCTTTACTTTGGATGCTACAAGTTTATGGAGTCCATGGCAAAACCAACATACTCTGACTCTGGAGCTCTTATAGATGGTGGAATGGACCTGAATGCTGAATCGGGGACTGCGGAGTATGTGCTAAGAGAATAAAATACTGTACAGTCCACTCACTCTAAGATAGTCACCAATGGGACAAGAACCAGCCAACCATGATAGAAGGTCTATTTTAGGAGGTCGCACAGTCCGCAGACCGCCATAGTTTGTTCTTCCTAGACCGCAAACTGATTTGTGTTTTTTCCTCAAGACTGAAACCGTCGATAATTTCAGGATCGTAAACCGCCAGATAAATACGAATGTACCCGCAAACCGACACTAAAAAAATGGCTTAAACTGCCAGCCCGCCAGAGTATAATAGACCCTCATGGTAGAGAGGTGTCCTTCTTCTTGAAAGTTCAGTTACACTATTCTCACTGCATAATAATATTTTAATAATTATTAGCTCATAGCAGAAGTTTACAACTTGGTAATTTCTTCACATTGCCCTGTGATTGTGCATGCTTTTAGTGGTAGTGTTGCTTTGTGCTCCTTGAGTATAAATTTGGTTCATTTTATCAGTACTCCAGGATGACAGTCAACTTTTGTGACCCACCCACTTACCCTGGTGGCAGTTGGCAAGCTCAGTGTATATGTTGCAGGTAAAATCTGTTCTCAGGTTGAATCAGTATTCAATCTAGGTTGAATGTGTACCCAGTATTCAAACTAGGTAAGCTTACCCTAACCCTAGCACAAAGCTAACCATCACCCCTAATTCTAATTCTAATTCTAATTCTAATTGTGTGATCTGCAAAAGGTGTAACCCATCACAGCAGATGTGTAAATGTGCATGCGTTAGATACATGTAGCCAGATACATGTAGCCAGTGGTGTGATGGTTAGCTATGTGTTTGAGTTACCAGTAGTTAGGATTAGCTTTGTGCTAAGAGTTAGCTAGGGTTAGCTTTGTGTTAGAGCTGGTTAGGGTTAGCCTACCAACATTTGAACACTGGGTACACTTTTAACCTAGATTAAATACTGATATAACCTGAGACCAGATTTTACCAGCAACACATATCCTCGTTGCATGCCTATTGCCTCTGCAGTCGCAGACTCTTCCCATAACTTAACCTTCCGTGGTGAGATGTAATGTGTATTCAGTGAGGACATAGTACTAATGAGTGACTCAAGTGTGGTAGAGACCAACTTTAGGTATCCATCTTAGAGAGGTGTCCATCTTAGAGAGAGGTGTCTGTCTTAAATAAATTTCATTTACAGTGAAATGAGACCCTGAAGTGTGATAGAGACCAACTTGAGGTGTCTGTCATAGAGATTTGTATGTTTTATATATACAGTGAAATGAGATACTGAAGTGAAGTGTGATAGAGACCAACTTGAGGTATCTGCCATAGAGTGATTTGTATGTTTTATAGAAAGTTCATTTACAGTGAAACGAGATACTGAAGTGTGATAGAGACCAACTTGAGGTGTCTGTCATAGAGATTTGTATGTTTTATATATACAGTGAAATGAGATACTGAAGTGAAGTGTGATAGAGACCAACTTGAGGTATCTGCCATAGAGAGATTTGTATGTTTTATAGAAAGTTCATTTACAGTAAAATGAGATACTGAAGTGTGATAGAGACCAACTTGAGGTGTCTGTCATAAAGATTTGTATGTTTTATAGAAAGTTCATTTACAGTGAAATGAGATACTGAAGTGAAGTGTGATAGAGACCAACTTGAGGTATCTGCCATAGAGAGATTTGTATGTTTTATAGAAAGTTCATTTACAGTGACATATGATACTGAAGTGAGACCAGTAGAGACCAACTTTTGCTGCCCCTCTAAGAAGTGTCCATTTTAGATGGGCGTTCATTAAGAGGGAGTTGACTGCACATGCTTTATTTTTATTAACAGTACTTAACTGAATTGTACAGTATGATATTAAAACAAATTCTGCCTTTAAATGTTGTATATCTTTGAGGCAGTATTATTCCTAAATGCAACTTGTTGCCATTGTAGAAAAGAGCTAGTTGTTTCTCGTCATCATTTTGCTTGACCTTTCCAAGATCCCACATGCTTTTTATTGTGCCTTATATCACTGCAATTTGTATGATTGTGAATCTATATCAGTACTTGCTATTAGTACAATGGGTAGTTTTCACAGATGAATGAGTAGAACCTTCTGTTTATATGGTTACAGTAACCTTTCAAGTATTCTGTCATTGCAGACACGTTAAAGACCTTATAATACTGACGACAATAACTCAAGGGCTTGCAATATTCACGGACTACATGTGGCTTATTATGTTTCTGGTAAGAGAATGACTAATTACCTGGGGCCAGAGAGTGGTGTAGAGGACTCTTATACTAGTAGTAATCGGAGATTATGGAGACGTGTTCGAAGGAACTGCCAGCGAAAATGAGCCCCTGAGAAAAGCAGTAGGGGCGGCCATTTGGAAGACCGGACACCAAAAAATCTCACATTTTACTGCATGTAAGGCACAGGGAAACCAACACGAAATGGCACACTCACCCCACTTGGCTCATAAAGCTCCTGTCATGCAGGCTAATGAAATCCTAAAGTGTGCCTAATTTAATGAAAGCTACTGAGCAGTACTTTTATTTGTTCCTGTTTGTTTTTCAATAAAAATGGTATTTTTCAAGTTTTATTTTTGCACAATCCTGGAAGTGAAATGTTTAAGTGTGTATTATTTATTCCTTTCAGGTTCCATGCAGAGCTATGTATATGTTATGGGTCTACATCTTAGCTCCTTGGATATTCGCGCAACCTGACGAGACAGAAATGGACCCAAAGAAACAAAAGAAAATGGAACGAAAAATGAAGAGAGCAGGAATGATGTAGCCAAAACGCCAAGTTACAATAGCCCTTTTTTGAATCAGTGGACATCATCCTTTTATAAATATATCTGAAAATGTCAAGTGATATGAAATACAGGATCCACAAATAGATTCTTTATATTGAATTTGACATCTATGGAATTACCATAAAATGCCGGTTATATAAGCTCTGGGCTTATGCAGTTTAACCGGCATTTTACATTTTATGGTATAAAAATCGAAAAACTACGATTTTTGCAATGAAGTGTAGAGCAGATGAGCATACATGAATTTCAATGTTTTTTATTTCTTTAGTTTACAGGAGAGCGAAACTTAATACTTTCTGCTAAAATCTATTCCTCATTGACTATATAAATTTTCATTTAATTTATTATTTTTATATTGTCAAGCTGTTTCCAAAAAGGGCTATTAAACACCATGTCATGGCTAGTTGCTAGTCAGAGTTTTTTTATTGATTGTAAGGTTATTTTATTTGGCAAAGTTACACAGACTTTGCAGCTATCAGCTCTTGCTTCTTCTGTCTAAGCAATATCACAGGGAGCCCACAATAGTTTTGAAGTATTGGATAAATTAATAACGTACAATGTGGTTACCCTGTGATGATAGGACCGTTACCTTATCCTACAAATGACTTATTGATAACATCAAAAGAACCGACAAACGATAGAATGAACAAACTTTTTTTATTATTCACAGCTTTTGACATTATACCCTGCGAGCAGAGCCTCTTTCGATTTTTCTAGGAGGATCGAAATAGGCTCTGCTCGCAGGGTATTGACATTATTAAGCGGCTATTGTTCGCTTAATAAAGCTTTGACCGTACATGTATGGGTAATATATTTAATCTTTTTGTTCAGTTATAGGCAAGATTATAAAAAACCTTCACATTGTAAAGCTTTTCCTATATATCACGTTGTCATGGTCATAGTTTTCACTTTTATGCCATATAAAAAGTGTACAGTTGTTTGTTGAGACATTCCGGTGATTTAAATCCTAAAAGCCCAAACCTTCTTCAAGCCTGGAATATTAAACCCTTCTCTAAAATAAGCTGAAGCAAAATCAAAGCCTGTGAACGAACATAAGAACCTGCTTGTATTGAGATCGTTTGAATACGTTCTCTATTTTTGATTCTCTCGGTGCATTTTCCAGATTTTTGGTAGCATCCACACAGAAAGGTTCGTTACGGCTAGCGCTAGCGCACTTTTTACCACTCGCATAAGGGTGGACAAACGTCTTAAAGTTTTTAGTGTGAAAAAGTGAAATTAGAGCGGAAACGTCATCTTTTTATATATAGCACACACAAAATGACCGACTGACTATTTGTATAACAGTTTTTTTGCGTAGCAAGTGGTGGATAAGGAATTCGTGCACACGGGCGAAGGCAGCTGGCTCGCTTTCCTTAATTTTCTTTCTTTCTCTCGCGAACTAATCTCTCGGCGCCCTGTTTTCCTTTCCTCTTTCTAGCTCCTACTGACGCAGGTGATCTTAATTATTTTAAACAATACCCCCCCTCAAAAACACCGTTCAGAACAATTTAGGAAATTTCGCTTTCCACAACGCGGTTGGGTCAAAAGGGAAGACTGATAAAGCAAGTCTGTCAACAGGAAATAGAAAGCTTTTCCGCTTCGCTATTTGAGGTCATTCATTGAAAAACTCCAATTTACAAAAACGTGCTTTAAAATCTTGTGAAATATTCATTTATTACTGGCATGTTAAGTATGATTGATAATTTTTTTCCGTGAACTTGAACTTGGCATCGGTCGATCTAATGATCCCACGTTTCTTCAGTTTTCCTCATTGAATTTGCCACAATAAACTAAATTATAACTTCCTTTTTAACTAACAGTCACCATAAGAAAGTACGGCTCGGTAATTTCATTTGAATGGTCACACTTTCGTGTTTAATCCACAGACTCAAAAGTTAGAACCACGTTGTACAATATAAACAGTACCACAGAAAAGTGCTGCTCAGTAGTTTTCAATTGAATGGTCACACTTTTACAGTGTGTAATAGAGCCCAGCCAAACGGGAAATCAAGTTCCAGCTTGCCCCAGTTGGGGCGATATATTGCGACTCAGACTCGAAAGTTAGAACCATCTTCCATTGCATAATAAACAGTACGACGGAGAAATACTGCTCAGTAGCTTTCATTTGAATGGTCAGACTTCAGTAAGGATTTTATCTATACACGGACTCAATAGTTACAACCAACTATTTTAGGTCATTCTTTAGAAATTTGTCACAATTGACATAAACGTGTTTTAATTTACAAAAACGTGCTCTGAAATGAAATATTAATTTTACTGTTGACGTGTTAAGCATACAATTAAGAATGATATTGAACTTGGCTTCCGTCGATCCAACATGAATTTCTTTTTCGTCTTTTTCCTCATTCAATGTGTCAATAAACAGAGTTTTTAATGCTTCCAATTTTTAAAATATTTAAAAATTACACAGAACCATAAGAAAGTACTGCTGAATACATCTTATAAAGTACTGCTCAGTAGCTTCAATTTCAATGGTCAAACTTTAGGATTTAATCCACAGACTCAAAAGTTAGGATCACCTTGTACAGCATAATAAACAGTACCACAGGAAAGTACTGCTCAATAGCTTTCATTTGAATGGTCACACTTAAGGATTTCATCCACAGACTCAAAAGTTAGAACCACCTTGTACAGCATAATAAACAGCACCACAGGAAAGTACTGCTCAGAAGTTTTTATTTGAATGGTCACACTTTAGGATTTTATCCACAGACCCAGAAATTTTGAACCACCTTATATAGCATTATAAACAGAACCACAGGAAAGTACTGCTCAATAGCTTTTATTCAATGATGGTCACACTTTAGAATTTTGTCCACAGACTCAAAAGTTAGAACCACCTTGTACAGTATAATAAACAGTACCACTGGAAAGTACTACTCAATAGCTTTCATTTGAATTGTCACACTTTAGGATTTCGTCCACAGACTCAAAAGTTAGAACCACCTTGTACAGCATTATAAACAGTACCACGAGAAAGTACTGCTCAAAAGCTTTCATTTGAATGGTCACACTTTAGGATTTCGTCCACAGACTCAAAAGTTAGAACCATCTTGTACAGCATAATAAACTGCACCACAGGAAAGTACTGCTCAGTAGCTTTCATTTGAATGGTTACACTTTAGGATTTCATCCACAGACCACCTTGTACAGCATAATAAACAGTACCACAGGAAAGAACTACTCAGTGGCTTTTATTTGAATGGTGACACTTTAGGATTTCGTCCACAGACTCAAAAGTTAGAACCACCTTGTACAGTATAATAAACAGTACCACAGGAAAGTACTACTCAATAGCTTTCATTTGAATCGTTACACTTTAGGATTTCATCCACAGACCCAGAAGTTTTGAACCACCTTATATAGCATTATAAACAGAACCACAGGAAAGTACTGCTCAAAAGCTTTTATTCAATGATGGTCACACTTTAGGATTTCGTCGACAGACTCAAAAGTTAGAACCACCTTGTAGGGATAATAAACAGTACCACGGGAAAGTACTGCTCAACAGCTTTCTCTTCAATGGTTACACTTTAGGATATTAAGGTGATGTTACGCGGGACGATTCGCAACGATGATTTTCCGGCGCGACGAAAAAATTTCGAAGAAAATCGTCCGCGCCCCCATGTTACATGGCGTCAACTTTTAGCGCAACTTTTAACGCAACATTGTTGCGCTAATAATCGTCCTTGCGAATCGTCCCGTGCCTGTAACATCATATTTAAAAACAACCTCAAAAGTTACAACCATCGAATAGGTTAAACAAGTTTAAAGATTTCGTTCGATTTTACCCTTGATTTAATAGAATTGCCTAAAATGGCCTGTCACTATAAAACGAGTTTTTCCCTCATAGAAATAACGTAAGTAATTTACTTAATTATTTGGACATAGCATTCTATATGTAGGGTGCAAATACGCACCAAACCTGGAGTGCACATATGACGAGTTTTTACACTCTTCTGTCCGCGTGCTAGAAAAAGCACTTTCAAAAACTTAGATTTATGAGAAGATGACTGTCATATGATAAAAAGGCTCGAAAAAATAGAAACTGACGCGCAAAAATACTCAGTCGTATTGCACAACTGTACGCTGAATAACCTTTATTTATAGATGAAAGTTGCGAGCGCTCTGTTTGCCTAATAAACATTGTTTTATTTCTTTATTATAAAATGCTCAAGGAAATGCGCGCGCTATGATTGGTTAAACCGAGTTAATTATAACTCGATAAAGCACGCGCGTGACGTAAGGATCAATTAAACCATTTCCAGTTTATAAAAGAAATAAAAAAACTTGTTCCGACCTCGTGCATTCGTGCTTCTCGGCTACACTTCTCTCGTATTCTTAAAAATACCCGCGTGATTATATAACTCAACAATACTCAGCACGTTTTTTATTTCTTTAATAAAACGTACAAAAATGTACAAAATGTTGTTCTCAAGTTGAAAGTTTTATCTCTTGTGGTAAGAATGGATCTTTGTTGTATATAAATTCTGCGAAGACAGGTTTTCTTTAAACTATATCAAAATCAAGACGAGTGACATATTTAAAACATCAAATAGTGAACAACTGTTTTTCTTTTCAAAAGTCACATCAATCAGTTTAGTTTATAAATCAAACGAGAAGGCCAACATGTCATAAATAGGGGTTGACACATAATGCTCCTAAAATGAAGTATTATGCTCTTTGACGTCATCACCCTCTTGGCCACACAGCGGGTTATGTTCCTAATTATAGCTAATTATATCATCTATCTATAATCCCATACAAGCACCTATGGTATTTTTTTTATATTTTTCAAACTGTCCAAATTAAAGATATAATTTGGATAGTTTTTGTATGGATCATCGCGCAGCCGTACAGCAGACTCGGCTGTACAGCAAGTTTGTTTCAAGGAATTTTTTTTGACCAGGTTTTTGCGGACGTACAGCCGGCAGAGAACCGGCAAGAAGATAGCAGGTTTCCTGAGATAGCGGAGACAGATTTAAACGCCATGATGGAAGGAAACCAAAACAAAAACACGAAGAAAAGCACATGAACATGACTCGATGTGTTTAACGAGTGACGTTTAGCCGCACGCAAAGAACAAACAGCCTTGGAAGACAAACCCGACATCATCCAATTAATTATTTCCAAATTGGACAGTATGTAGTCCTATTACCAATACAAATTATGCTTGGCTACAGCTATTAAGCCTGCGCGTAGATATTTCAGTCCTCTTTCTTTTGCTTCACGCACAGGCAAAAATAGAATTTCGTTGTGAGAACACAGTCATCATGACCGAACAGTGAGGAATTCCAGTTACTCGGAGTTACCGTTGACAACAAATTGAAATTTGAAAAACACACTGCCAAGGTCTGTAGGAAGGTGTCGCAACAAGTAGCAGTATTAAAGCGCATGAGGAACATGCTGGCCACTAAAAATAAGAACGAGCACTTATAAATCATTCATTGTTCCACACTTTAACTGTTGTGGAGAAATATGGCATTTTCAGTTGTAGTAAGACCGCTAACGACAAGCTGGAGAAAGTGAACGAGCGCGCTGTTCGTTTTGTTTTTAAAGATAAGAGTATCCCGTGTGCGGAGGATGTACTTAAGAAGTTAGGCAGCACTACACTAAGGC
Source organism: Cladopsammia gracilis (assembly GCA_022457155.1). Lineage (NCBI taxonomy): Eukaryota > Metazoa > Cnidaria > Anthozoa > Scleractinia > Dendrophylliidae > Cladopsammia > Cladopsammia gracilis. The sequence continues at coordinate 1,766,400 of JAJGOT010000057.1, read as the reverse complement.
ATCAAAGGGCAATGAAAATCCTCAGTACTATCTACAAGTTGCTAAATCATCAGTACAAATACTCCTGAGAGCATAAGGGACCTAGTTGAGCGCAGAAATATTACATACGATCTAAGAGGAAAAGACATTTTAAAAGTACCGAAGCCTAACACCACCACGTATGGCCTTAAGTCATGGCGCTATCAGGCTACCAAGTTATGGAATTCCCTTCCTAATACGTTGCGAAAGGCAACTGACCACAACGCGTTTAGAAAAGGCCTATTTGATATTAACATTGAAGTGTAGAAATCAATGATAGTATTAATAGATTAATAGATTATTATATTATAGATTAATATTGTACACATACACCTTTAATTTTATCTATTTAGTTATTATTTCATTGTACTAATTTAGTTCGTGGCATTACCTGTAAACTAGCTGGTGTGTCCCTTAGGTACACTACTTATAGCTAAGTGTAATTGTATACGTTAAATAAAGTTATTGTATTGTATTATCACAGGCTACATCTATTATGCATCAGTCAATTCTTACAGGGCCCATGGCCCCAGGGCATTAGTCGGGCATTAGTCGGGCATTAGTCGGGCATTAGTCGGGCATTAGTCGGGCATTAGTCGGGCATTAGTCTCTTTTTTCTCCTCTCGCAATTTTCCATCGCCTCAATAGGTTATTGTTAACGAAACTTTGCTGAAACAAAATGCAAAGCTGATAAAACAGCTAAAGGATTTCAGTTTTTGTATACTGTATTTTGCTTAGGCAATATCTTGTTTTTTTATATAGCTGGGCCGAGTTGTTCAAAGCCTGATTAGCACTAATCCTGGATTAACTGTCAACAGAACATATGAGTTGTCATGGTAATTAACCCTGGATTTTCTTGGAACCGGGGCCTGGCGTTTTTGTCAATACAACGCGCGCGTTGACGGGTTGACTCATGGTCACATGACATCTAACAACTGTTTCCCACCAATTGTCCTAAGCGGGCAACAATTTTGACGTCAAAGGGTAACATTGCACTGTTGCCAGCTAGCACACGTGATCAGACCGTGACAAAAGGTGGTATGATGATGCGATTGATGTTTACCGCCGAAATTTGCATTTCATGGTGTGAAATGAAGAAGTTGCTATCCTTGGAACTTCGTGTTGACTGAAGTAACTGGTATTGTTAATCTTAATTTATAGCCGAGGGCTTCATGAAATCAGCCCGTGGTAAAAGAATAACCTGCCCTGAAGGGGTAGAACCGCTTGAGAATAAATGGACTGTACAAACAAACTAAACAGTCACCAAAAAACTTAAAAATGGCCTTAAATTCAACTGCTTTTATTCGAAAAATGGAGAAACAGTAGCTATAAATATTAAAAATAATCATTATGTCGCAAAATAGCACCATTATGCTCTCAAACTAGGCAAAGGTTTCCCCATCGATCGCCGCACGCAACACTGAAATTCTATATTACTCGAGGCTGAAAAATGACTATTTAACAACTAGAGAAGGTCAAAAAAATTATTGTCATAAAACACCTTGCACATCAGTGAGAACACGAGAAAAACGCAATGAAAGCTCGGGCGAAAGCCAGACAGGAACCTTGTATTTGTCTCCAGTTTAATGCCGGCATAATGGAGCTATTTTAAGGGCATAATGGTGTTATTTCAAGTCCAAAACTTGCACGTGCTTCATGTAACGCGTTTATCATAAGGTTTGGCGTCAGCACGAGATTCAACTACCGGTGGACGCCCTTAGGGCACGCGGCGCGTGATAAACCTAAAGTATTGCGTAGGATAAAATTGACGACAGTATGACAGCAATGGGAAAATAATTAACTGTAACCAAATCATTAAACAAATATTCCGGCATTTTGGTTACAAATGAAAGCACGTTTCAAGGAAAGTTTTCAATTGAACTCATGTTCCTTAGTAATTTTCTCGCGACATATTATATAGAAATTTAAAATGTAATAAAATTTAATTGTAAATAATATACGGTAAAATAAACTGATGGCGAAAATATATAAATATGAGAATGAAAAACAGTATGAAGTTATGTATAGCCAGGCACTTGACATTTTCAAAGCTTACATACTACTGTTCTACAGTCAGTTTTTAGACTGAACTAAAGCTGAAAGCAAATAATTTGATATTTGGCAGCCGGCTACCGGTCCGACCTCAATTCAGTTACCGGTGCCCTTGTTATAGCCATCGCATCACTATTAAACAAGGAAATGTTACTTCAGTTTCCTTCTACTAATGTCGTGCAAGACTCTCCGCCCAAGGTTATAAAGTGTCATTCTCTTTACTTAGACATTTTATCTGCCCATAGTTTGTCTTCTGTTTTAATGTTTAAGTCAATACTTTTTTTTTACCACAATTGCCGCTAAACTTGCAATCTGATTGGTCGACGTGAGTGGTAAATGAGAGTCCAGACAACGGTTCTGACGCTAACATCACGCGCGCTTGAAAAAAAACCAATCAGATTGCGAGATTATAGACAACGCTTGCTCTTTCTTTGCTGTCACTTTTGTAACAAGACTTCGATTTTTCATTGTATTTTTTTTTCTAAATATTGTTGTAAAAAACAAATTTACACCGGTTTTCCGTGGTGCGGACTCTTATTTACCACGATTTATGTCATCACATGGTCAAAATTTGGTGCTGACTCGTGAGTCCACAACATTTTGACCATTTGATGACATAAATCGTGGTAAATAAGAGTCCACACCACGGAAAACCGGTGTAAATTTGTTAATTCGTTTATGAAAGTTTTATCTTAAGCTAATCCTTTTTACACTGTCAGAAGCGCAATTGAATATTATTTGGTTTGCATGCACTGTGAGTAAGTTTTTATTGTTTTTGTCATGATTCATTGGCATTCTGTAGCATTAATGAAACTTCGTTTGGGTTTAAAATATAAAGAATAAGACATCACCTCAGTTATAACTTCTTGAAATTATTCTTTATTTTCAGTTCTTTTCAAATAAAGTAAATAAACATTTTTTGGTCTGCACCAGAAACAACGCTCTCTATAAAATAAATATTTCTGGCTAAAAATGTTATATACATAACTATATACGAGATCATTTTTTTTCATGATCAAAAACAATAATTGTCTCTCTTCGTTACTTCATGCCTATACATAACTATACTTTGAATTGTGCAACATAGCGTCAATTCCGAGATAGCGCGGAGCGTTAAGACTCGACGTACCGGCGAACAAAGTTTGTTGTAGCAAAATTTTCTTTAGTAAAGAGCTTATTACGGCTCATTTTCACCCCCCCCCCCCCCCCCCCGGGGGTTCACCCTTATAACAACATTTCGAGTATAACAAACCACTGAATTGTAAAAGCAAAAAGCATGTTTTCGCTATCAGTTGGGTTTCACTAATCACGGACTCACCGGCAACCGCCTCTCATTGCTCTCGGTCACTAGCTTTCACACGCCGCGAGCTGTATTCATCAGTCCGTGACACTGTTTTAGGCCTACATGATTTATAAGCGCCGTAAGGACAACTCTCACGCGTATTAAAATCGTCGGGGTTTTGCGAGTTTTGTACTAACCGTACGACTTTTTCAAACTTCCTTATATATAAACGTCTGGATAGGGTTTACTGATACCCGAGAATTGTCCACAATTTTCATCGTACTTTATCTCTGAGACTTTTAGTTGCATGAGAATCTTAAGTTACTTTAATACCTGAGAATTGACCAAAATTTTCACCGTATACGTTGGCTGAGAAATGCCGCGTTTTTGATTGTTAGCTGAAAGTTACTTCTTTTAAAAACTGATAGCGACTGAAGAATAATGACCAAAAATCTAACTCATAAGCGTGTTTACAGTTCCCCTATCCAGACCCTCTTATATTTCTTTTGACATCCTCGTAAGATTTCCCTAAAACTTTCGGCCGCTGAAATATTCAGCTAAAAGAAGAGAAAAACTCATGCAAACTGAATATCTGTCACATAGTTTCCTTTAAAGGCACTAAAATGCTATGAAAAGTACAACGCCTTCCCTAAACATTCCTCATTGAGAAAGGATTCAGCTATCTTGGAATACTCTTAGTTTATGCCCCTTTGAAACACAGTGAGAGGTATAAGAATGAGTATTATACTGGATCAACCGGTGCCTCATCCGAGACAGAAGTATCGTTAATAATAAGACTAATTTGAGGCAAAGTCCGTTCACGTCGAGAAACGGTAATGTTCGAAACCTCTTCACTGTTCATATTTACATTGGACACGGGAGAGGAAAGTCTGAAATTCGCGTCCGTTGGTATAATGACCGGCAAGGCGGTTCGAGGTAGCGAGGGAGCTGGCGCCATGATATTGTTTAGCTCTATGCCGTTACCGCTGTCGCTATTTTCTCCTCTGCTATAGTAATAGGACAATCGCCTCGCCAGTAACCGTTTCCTTAAACTATCGTAAGAAACCTTTATGTGCCATCCGTTGATCATAGAGAAAAACACAATGTTCATGAAGAAAAAACCAAGCGGGACGTATTCCAGAGACAACGGGCTGTGGCGGGTTAGAGTTTGTACGAGTAAGGCTATCGGAGAGATTGCTCTAAGTATGACGGTGGTTATAAATCTAAGCACAGAAGTACACAAAAAGAGCCACCCGTTTTTGCTTGCGCCTAACAGACGAATCAGCGAGCTGAAGTCGAAGATTAACACACTGCCCTCGAAGAGAAGCCCGATCACTCCAGAGATGGAGTTTTGTCTGTATACCATTAACACGCTAAAAGCTGACGCCGTCACAAAGTGATGTAGCAGGCTGATCTTGTACAAAGGAAGCTCTTTTCTCAACAACAAGTCCTGGCAAAATTTGTACACGTAGTTTCCGAGGTAAACGGAGAAGAAGATGAGGAAAGTCGAAGGTGTGTCGCGAAGAGGTTTGCCATAAGTTTCTTTCGAGGAAATGCAGTAAAAGCCACAACAGAAGAGAAGAATTGAAAAGATGTGATCCCTAAATCTGCGAAAAAGAACAATATAAGGCTTCATTAAGATCTTGTTACTGGAGAGTACTGTAAATTCTTAGGTTTGATATTGTAGATTTTATTGGTATTATATCATATTGTAAATTAGCTCTGAAAAACCGCCAAGTTGGAAGAACTAATAAACTATTGTATTGTACTGTAGTGTATTGAAGAGGAACTTTTTGTAACTTGGACCGCAAATTTACTGTAATACAAGATAGATGTCAATGGTTCCATCTTTAAAGTAAAGACCGTTTTTAGCCCACAAATAAATCCGTTTTTCACCCGTTAAATAGAACCACCTCTAATCGCTCCGGGCCGCTTGTGGCAGCGTCCGTGAGCGATGAGGGGCGGCTGTATTCAGTAATTGAATACCGCCGCCTCTCATCGCTCCAGGCTGCTTGTAGCGGGCGGAAACAGTGACGGAGACGAGAATCTATTTGCAAGCTAGACTGCCAGAGTGAACTTTCCTGAAGTTTTTCAGGGTTAAAAACTGTTCCTTTGGAGGCCGTATAGCCGATTCCTTTTTCTGCTACCATCACTATAAGCAAAATAGCTATATGGAGCCCCAAAGGATATCGAATGCGAAGACAGCCGCCTCTTATCGTTCCCGGAGCGGCCGCGGAGAGCCGGCCTAGAGGCGGCTGTATTCACAGGCTACAAAGGTCTGAAATTTGCATGGGTATGTTTTGCTGCCTAGTACGAACGCTGCACACCTCCATTAAATTTTTTAACAACAACCCCGCGGGCTTTTTTATTCAAAGTACATGTACCCTGTTCAGGCCAGCGTTTTAAGCCACTGCCGAGGAGTAAAGCGAAAAATTGGCGTGGGTTTGGTAATTTTTCATTTGTGCCGGGGTAACTCCCACTCTCTGAACGCCTTTAACAGGCTTTCAACAACAAGACACCGCAATAAGCAAAACAGATTGAGAGGCATCAGTAAAACTTAAGCAATGGGTTGAGTTTCATTTCGCCCCTTTAAAAGTTCTTGCCTTAAAAACACTGTATAGCTAGCTGTGTGTCTGAAAAACTAAAACGGCCTAATGAATTTTATTGTACAGTGAAATCATTAGATCAGACAAGCCGTCAAAGCAAGGTATAGATAGGCTCATGCGCGATATGAAATTTATCCGACTAAACAGACAAATGCGGAAGTAAGTATGGGCCAAGACCAGGATTCGGAGGCCTCTTAGCTCAGATATTTTTAATAGCAATCAGCCGGTTTTGTTGGCTTGTGCATAGCAAATAAGAGGGGCTTCCAGGGTTTCAGACCAATACTTGTTCGAAAACAGAACTTTCAGATTGTTAGTTGATATGGGTTCGTTGTGAAAACGATCCCGTTTTTTGTCATTGACGAGCAAACGCAATGGATCAAAACGTCACGCGTGATAAATTAGCATCCGTTTCAGAGCTTGTGTACGCAGCAATAACAAAGGAGCTGCAATTTATACATGTGAAGTATTGTTAAACAAATTCTCCAATAAAATGCACGGAAAAGTTAGTGCTGCCAAATGTCACCCATCCATGATTTTAAAAAATATTTCGGAGAACTTAATTCTTCCATCTTCCATGTTTTGTGAAGACATTCGCGTTATCGCTGCGCGCTTGCACTGTTCACTCTCTTGGGCTGCAATTGCGCAGAAATGTGAATTCATGATTTGTTGGCCGTCAGCGCTCGCTTTATTTGTCACATTTTTTCCTTTTATGGTAACAATTCGAAAACGAAAATGAGCTCCAACATATGAAATAATGAAACGAACACGTGCATGAACAATAATGATAGCTCCCCAAAATTGTGTAGTTTAAACACACGCGGAGAATTTAATTCCTGCCTCAGTGTTCCCGGAAGTCGCTTTCAGGTTCTACGAGCTTGAGTCATTTTGTGCGATTCTAAATTGGATGCATTTTAAGCTGTTTGAGTTGCAATTTCGCTTATGCTCTAACTGGGAAATTATTGCCCAAATTACAATCGGTAGAATGTCACTTTTTGTCGCAGTGTCTTTATAGTCAGCTTTTGCATTTTTGGCAGTTTTTGTAAAACGATAAACCACGGCGATATATTAAAGCAGCCCTTTGAGAACAAAAGTTATCAAGTCGATCATTATTGAGGCTTGTTATAATATTAAGTGTGCATATAATTATGTTTTCAAAACCACAAGGAGAAATTAAAACAACTGAAAACGGAAAAACTGTAGAAAACCGGTTATACCGAGAAAAGAACGGAAAATTTGTGAAAGTGAAATAGTTAGGGATTAACCTATTTTGGTAAATCTACTTTCTAGTCAATAATTGTTGTAATTCGTAATATTACTACTGAAAACGTGGACCGGCTATTGTCATGAAATTCTCAATTTCTCGAGAAAGTACGATCGTGTTTTTTGTGTCGCCAACTGAGATGTCGCGGCGCGGGCGACTAGAGGTCCTCACGCGTGACCTCGCGATATTTACACGATGTAGAAAAATTTTCGCGGAAAGAGACATTCGCGGAGGGGTTTTCGCTGAAAAAGCCTGCGGTCAATTTCTCAACCCTCGCAAGTATTACAATTTTATACATCTACACGAAAAACATATACCGATTTTACAAAATAATGCTACTGCTGTGAAAAGTATTAACTTCATTGTAAACCGAGTTTTACATTTCTTATTTGTACTACAAATAACACAAAAATGCCGTAATACATGTACTCACAGTTTTCGAACGAGTCGAGGTTTTTCTTCGTAGAGCTTGATCAGTTGACGCGAGAGCTGATTATCTGTTTTGGAGAAGGGGTAGACGATCGCTGGTGCGAGGAAGAAAAAAACGCCGACTGACAAATTGATAGTCAGAGAGAGCACCAGAAGGAGGGCACAAGTGGGCGACGGCATCATTTTGCCAGACTTCTATCATGGCCAAGTTATTTGTAGCTGTAGTTGCGGCAGCCAACAGACTGTCGGAATAATTTACTGCAAGGAAGACGATGACTCAATCGCACAGGAACTGGGAACTGCTAAAGCTCTGCAGTTGTCTCCATCTGCAGACTAAACACCCGAACATCAACTTACAAATCTATCGATCTGTCAGGCACACAACGGAAAAGTGAAGTGAAAGGCGAAAAATTTCGTTGCTTTCGTTTTGTCGCTGCTATTGTTTCCAGGAACAATCGAAACTCGCTTCAGGTTTCTTAGAAGCTGTGGTTTTCGTTTTCGTACAAAGAGCTGAAGACTTTTTTAGCTTTGGTGCTCAAGCGTTGCAACCTGATCTCGTTTCAGCATAACTTCCTGGAGATAGCTTTTGAATGGCATTAATTATCCGTGGATAAATTATCCTTTTAAGGGGTCTGTTACTCTTTTTGTGCCGGAAGTAAATACTTGCTAGATATTTTCATGTTTTTAATCCCTCTAAGGCCGCAAGTGCTTTAAACTGGAATATTAGAACGATTATTTTGAGCGTTATTGAATCAGAATAAAAATCACCACGCAAAAGTTTACGATGTCGACATCATCTTGAACAGCTAGCAGCATCTATATGAACCATTTAAAAATTCATGATAATGTTTTCAGCGAAGCTCGGTTCGACATCCTGTATTTTAAATTAAACATGACACCTGGTAGATTTGTATTATTTTTTTGCAAGTATTAAGATCAGCGATAATTCTCTTGTCTCCTCAAAAAGGGTTCAGATGTTTCGATGTTACGTTAAAGGCAGACCGGATGTTGATATGTGGGAAGTTAAATCGGATTGGTTGATTGGCAGTAATTGACAAACGTAAGCCAACATAGTGCTCCTTATGTTTTCTGTTTTGATTGACGGAGAAAGAATCCGAAAGGTCAAAGCAACAAAATCGTAAAACGAAATTGAAAAAAAAATATATGTATAAAAAGCAATGAAAACGAAACAGCTTTCTGTCGTATTTACATCCCGAGTTACATGTACTCCCACAACACGTGTTGAATTGTTTAGTTTTATTTAAAGGCCGATATAAAGAAATTTTTACGTGAGCATGAATATTTATTTACGGAAGATTTTGACTGTTATGGAAAATGACGAAGTCTTTGTGACAAAAAAAAATTCAAATTTATCGATCGCACAAACTGACTTGACGTAAAAATTAGATAATAAATAAAAAAGGTAAAAGTTAGTTTTTATATCGATATTTCCCGATAAGTTCAATGCCGCTTCTAAACAATTTATTTTAAAAACGCGTTTTATATAAAAAAAGAAATTTAAACTCACGGATATCTCTGTAAAAGATTCCGTTTTCTAAAAAAAATTCTGGATCGAAAACGGAAAGCACAACTCGGAAACCGAAACTTACAAAATTCAAAACAATGTTGCTTTTATATTTCCATATTTTTTCTACCTTCATCGAATCCAGCTTCTGTTTACGCATTAAACTATATTTATTGCCTGCAACCCGGCTAACCTGTGGACAGCTCCTATAAATAATTGAGTGACAGTTTGACGGGATTTACAATAAAAGGACTTCCTGTGTTTAAATGCAATACGTATACATAACGCAACCCAACTCGTTTTAAAGTCGCAAATAGGTATAAATTATTTAAAAAACCCGGCTAATTATCCACCGCAAAGCTTCCGGGGAATGCCACGGAAAGGGAATCTTGATATGCCCTTTCGAAAATTTGAATACTTCTTCCTTGAATGCTGTCCGGCAGTGCAATAGGAACACATGTTTTTTAGAAAACAGGAACAACAAAAAATTGAAACATCTCGGATATAAAATCGCGCTTGGGATTGTATAAATGGACAGTCGGGCTTGACAAGACAGGCTTAGCCCATTAGTAACACTCCGATTTCGCCAAGAAATGTTATTGTTTTTTCGCCCACATAGCGGATGAGTGCATTGTACACTAAAGACTGTGTCTGAACCAATTAAATTTATAATAAACAACCATCCATTGGGAATTTTATAAAAAGCTTTGTCACCTCAAAAAAAGAAAAATCGTTCTTCTCCAATACAGCATACTTAGCTATACTTGAAGTAATATTAAGCTCTGCCAAGGCAAATATAATATTAATAAACATGAAAAAGGCATGAATAGGGGAAACGGTACGATCGATCGCGAGAAGACAAATAAGGGAGTTGGAGAGGGCAGCAAAAAGTGTATTTGTTTCCGGTAAAGGGATGTGATCATGACAATATGAACATGGTATGCCTTAGGTTTGCCCAACCTCCCTTCTAAATAATGAACTGTCCCATAACATTATTTGAAACGAGGAAAACATAAATCAAGCGGATCTGAGCGCACAATCAGGGGATTTCCTTTCCCCACGCTTTTTGGCCCTAACATTACATTACTCAGTGAAGTAGTGTTACACTATTGAATTTTTAATGCATTGTCACCAAATTGTTTTCTGAGGGGGACATTTAGATTCCGCGGTTTTTCGGTTTTGGTCATTTTTGAGATCGGTTTTTCGGTGTTTGCATTCAAAATTTCCGGTTTTTCGGTTTTTGTATCTGTTGTGGTTTTCCTTTTCCTTTTTAAACATCAGGTTTTCGGTTTTTCAGTTTTGGTTTTTCGCCTCCTAGTTTCTAGACCTTTTTATTGACTCTTTATTTAACCTCGATCAACCCGTGTAGCTTTACGTGATGCGCCATCCAAACGGTTTTTCGGTTTTCACCGAAATTTTGGGCGGTTTTCGGTTTCTCAAAGGCCCCAATGCCCCCCTCTTTTCTATACAGCGGGTTTAACCCAAAGAATAAACCATTTCAATTTAATGCGAAACCTAAATGCCACCTTCTTTGTCAACTTGGTTGAGTGGGTATTGGGATGGCAAGAGCCCGCCTCTTACATATCTGTGAATAAGGGGGGTGGGTGGGGGTGTTGGTGGATCGAAAATATTACAAACTGAAAAGATTTTCAGATGGAGTGGGGGCGAGCTCACAATACTAGCTATTATGCTGTTTTCCCCTGTTTAAGTTCTACATTAGTTCGTGGACAGGATCCTTTTCGGCGCGAATAGCAAACCAGTGCGGTCTGGAAATAGAAAGGGGAGCTCCCCTCCTCCTCCCCCTACCCAGACTGCGTTATCGATTCGCTCACGTCGTAGCCTGCACAACAGGCGCCTTTGCTGTGTGCAAGCGCGAGGCACGCGAGGGCGCGAGGGGACGGAAGGGTAAAAAACGTCTTTCTTCCTTCTACCCCTTGCGTGCCTCGCGCTCGTTGCTCGCTGTTCACCCTGCGCACGCCAAAGGCGCCTGTTGTTCAGGTTACTCCGCTCGCTGAGTACCCCCTCAAAGTGGCCTGTTCACAGACTAGTCCTCCATAAAAGAGAGACGTTCAGTTATTTGAACCATTGTTGACCAGTTTTGCTATAAAGTTGATATAAGATTTTCTTTAAACTTTCCCTGATTGTTTCCCACCACACAGTGATCCGAAATCTGCAATAAAAAATATAGATAGGCCACCGAGCTCGTTTATTTTATAATTGTCTCAAGTTACCCTTTAAATCCTTGCAACTGCACTTATCAAGCGCACGTTTATTCTATCAGCTCACACTACGTTTCGCAGGGACAGGAAGCACAGCTTTAAAGTAATTCTTGAAATAACAAAATAGATGTAATGTTTTGACCAATAGGAACAATTTGATGTTTGTTTTATGGCACAGGCACACGTCCTGAAAAGGTATTATCTAAAAATATTCGTTGGGTGCGTGATCTCGAGGATAGAATTTTGTGTCCACGAGCGATGGCTACACATGATTTTTTTCGCGATTACTTTTTTTTCTGACATGATTTTTTTAAAAGTTTTATAGCACAAAGAGGAGGACTAAAAGAATGAAATTATGCTAAAAAAGACAGGTCACAAGCTCGTTTAGAAGAAAACAACCGCTATCTACTAAGAGAACTGATCCTCAAGGAAAACCTGGTGTTTCTTCGGAGTGCGCGCGCGCGCTCGTGCACGTGCAAATGAAGCAAGATATTATGTACAGTAGTGATGCGCAATGCCTACAATCCGGAGAGAACTATTATTGAGTGAGATAAAAAAAAATTTAAAACGAGTTTCTAAAATAATTTGACAACTTTGATTTAAAAATATCTAAAGAGCTTGAGTTAACAATCTCCTCGGGGAGACAGTTCCAGTCAACGATAGTTCTTGGCAAGTATGAAAACTTAAAAACATTCTTATTAGCACGTGGGATCTTATACTTAAATTGTTGACTTCTTCTTGTCCGAGCCTCAGGGTGATTGGATAGCTACTTTGTAGTTTCCGTATCAATCAAATCTGAGAAGGAATTTTTTTAATGGATAATCGTCGTGACGCGATAACCATATAATGCTCTAATGCGCTCTATATTAAAAAAAAAAAAAGGTATGGATTTCAGGATTGTCTAATTTTTTGTCGGGTTTTCCTGTCTTATCCAGGGGATAATTGGGCGGATAAATTTAAAACAAGAATCTTGTCTTCTGCTCTTCTCATATTTACATCACGATTCTCGTATACGTTTGCTTGCTTTTGAGACGTAAATATTTAAGAAATACAAAACACTTTTACACTATTTCCATGGAATTTTGGTAACACTAGTGTAAGTTTGGGAGAACGAGAAGTAATGTAGAAACACGAGCCGAAGTGTTTGAAGTTCTCCCAATAGAATTATGGCAAATAGTCTTCAACCAATCAGAGAGCGCAGCATTGCCGTCAGAAAAAAAGACTACATTAAAGGAGCTATGTCCTCATGGAGGTCAAAATTGCTTGCATTAAAACTTTATACCTTTGTCAGACACGAAATGCTTATAGAACACTACAAAGAAGATATCAAGTGAAATTTCGAAGGGGGAATATATCTGATATACCTGCCAAGTCTCACGCCTGCGAGTCTGAGGCCTGTTTATATGGTCTCGGGTACCCGAGACAACCCTCCCCCCGAGTTACCCTGGGCGAGCTAACTTTTCACTTATTTCTTTGAAAAATTCAACCAACCGTTTACATGAGAATCGTAACTCGTCTCGGGGGGGGGGGGGGGGGGGGGGGGGGGGGGGGGCGGGGGGGCGAGACAACTCGGTTGGGCGAGTTGTCTCGCCTCGGCAGGTAGGGTAACAACTTTTTCTCATATAAACACTTTGGCTCGCCTATCCGGGACAACTCACGATGTCCTGCGTGTCACGAAAAGCCAAGATTTTAGGTTTAAGAACACAAATTCGTGTTAAAGAAGTAAAATGTTAATCAGCAAAGCCCACAGTGATCGAACGAATGAAAGAAAATCAAACGAACAGGTATACGATAGCTGTATTCAGATTTGAATATTTACGCAGCGTTGTGAATATTTAAGTAGGGTCAACTTTTAACTCAGTCAGCAGGGACAACATTTCTCATATAAACGCTCGGCAAAGTTGTCTCGGGGGGAGGGTTGTCTCGGGTACCCGAGACCATATAAACAGGCCCTGAGAAATTCCGATCTCACGCCTACTCACGCCTATGGAGCAATTTCTCACGCCTGACTTATCAGCCTTATCAGCCTTAACTGATCATGATCCAATTAAAATATAGTTACGTTCATGAAAATGTGGAACTTTTTTGTAGGTTTTTATCGTTCTAAACATTACGATTACAGCTGGATGTTATTAAACGGAGGTCTGACGTCCATGGAAACTTCCGAATTCTTCGGAACATCTTCGGAAAACTTCGGGCATCTTCGGAATAGATCGGGTTCTCTTCGGATTTGGTCGGGCCGCCTTCGGAAATCCTGGCACTCCCACGAAAAAATTCTCACGCCTATCACTCGGAAAAAGTTGGCAGGTTTAATATCATAATCCGAGTTTTAATGAGTTCTCCAAGACAAAAAACGATAAACTTGAAAAAATCAGCCTAATCTTAAATAAAGTTAAAATCCATTTCCATCCTGGCCATCTGAAGCCCAAGACAATTAGGTTTATTCTTACAGCACTAGTAGAACAATTTTAAACAAAACTACACCATTACTTTTGGGTTCCCACTGACAATGTAAACGCAAACATTGTTTATAGTGGACGAGCACTTTGCTATCCAGCAGTGAATTTGCTGCAGCTAATTTACAGGCACGCTACTCAAATAAGGAAACAAACATTGCAAACTGAACATAACATGTTAAAAATCCCAACTGGCAGGAGGCAGACCAGTTAGTTACTTACAAGCGTGGCCAAGGAGTTGAATTCAGGTCTACTGTGAAACAACTCCAGCTAGTGGTCAGAGCGGGGAAGTCGATCCAGCGCCCTATTAAACCACTCAACCCCCCGCCTCCCTAAATGTAATATGTCCTTTGGCTTTGAGTAACACTATAAATGGTTACATAGCCCCTTTAAATTTGTAACTTATCAAGTATGTAGAGTTTTGGTGAATACTGGATTAGCCGCATGGCAAACGTATTAAAACTAGGAGACCGACATACTAAAATTAGACAAAGAATTCAGTGAAGCTTTATTTTGTGTTGAACCTTTAATTAAAATAATTTAAAGACTCATTATTGTCCATTATGCTTCATATGCCTCTGAACAATAGACGCCTCACTACTGTGCAAAACAAAACAATAACAGAGGCACGTGAAGGCTAATGGACAATACTGGGCCTTTAATGATAAAGTTATTCTTAAATGGGAAAAATAACATCATAACCTTTGAACTTCTGATATATTAAAAAACTGAAGCATATAAAATGATCTAATGAATTAACATCAAGTTTGAGAAGACTTATGTAGGGATGTAGCTAAAAGAGCCAGCTACCGGCTAACTTCACCAGCTGAAAGAGAACTTATCACCGACGGAAATTTTACTAGATAACAATGACTTGGGGTGATTTTGAAGGTGCACAAGCCAGAAAAACCGGCTGGGCTTTTTAATGAGCCTGCTCAGTTTTTTCTTAGCTACACCCCGGCAAGTTATGCACTTTAGATCCAATATAAATGGGCATCAACATCAGTGATGAATACAAAAGAAGGGGCTAGGGGCTCTGCCACCCCCTTATTGAAGTGTCACAACATAGGATTTTATCCATAGACTCAAAAGTTAGAACTACACTACATGTTCCCATAATTGACTCTGTGAGTGAAAGGGTTGAATCAGCCCCCTTTGTATTGTGATGTCGTGGCAGATTTGGACCCCCCCCCCCACTCCCACACAGATTTGAAACCCCAATGCAGATTTGGACCCCGCATGCAGAATTTAACCCCTTCCCCACAGCAGATTTGGACCCCCCAATGCAGATTTGGACCCCCAATGCAGATTTGTACACCCACTGCAAGTGTGGACTCCCCCACTGCAGATTTGGATCCCCACTGCAAGTTTGGAGTGTGTGTATGTGTGTGGTTTTTTTTTTTTTGGGGGGGGGGGGGGTAGGGGCCCAAATCCACAGTTAGGGAGGGGTCAAAATCTGTAGTGGGGAGTGCAGATTTAGACCCCCCTCCCTTCCCATTCCAGATTTGGATCCCCTGATTCAAAGCTTACAAACAAGTCTGCATTCACCATAACTATTTTCACATTATCAAAGTTCCTAATGTTTTGTAGCACACTCCTTCACCACAAATCAAGTAATTAAATATCACAACAGGTGATCAATAAGATAACCAGCAGAAGACTGATGGGATTAAAACAAATCCATGCAAGTGGAAAAAAATGTTGTAGAAAATAATATGGCAATTGCCAGTAATGTTCTTGTTACCAAGTTGTTGCAAGACTGCACTGGGAATGCAAACTAAAACATTGATGCTTGCAGAGTCACACCTGCAATCTTCACAGAAAACAGTGAAACCTCACACAGAAGTGTCGGTCGAGTATTGCAACAGTAACTGTGTCATCATTTTCCAATGCAGTAGTTCTAGAACTTTGTTCTTTATACATTCAGTAATATAAGCATTGTTGCTTTACTTCTTTTCTATAACCAACTTTGCGTGTCTGTACATCTGCCCTAAAGAAACCTGTAAACAGAATTTGTCTCCATGAAAATTTTGTTGGAAAAAAAGAACTGTTGATGCAAAGGCAATGGGACAATGGTTCAGTGGAACCTTCACAGTGGCACCATTGGGATCAGGAGAAGATATATGAGCCCAAATTTGCCAACGTTTACAAAGAAATGTACCTGTATGCTGGGGGGAGGGGTGGGGGAGGGGGGGGGGAGGGGTGGGGGAGGGGGGGGGGAGGGGTGGGGGAGGGGGGGGCAAGATGTTTTTTTTTTGGCTTTAATGAAAAGCACTGAAAATTGTTATTGTGCAAGACATAGAAACGATAAAGATGAATTACCTGTCTTTCCATCATATTTAAACTGTCCTGTCCTTTTTTGATTAGAGACTTAATCTTGTCTGGATCTGAAATGTCTTTGTTTTCCCTAAAAGCGTCTTTTATCCTTCTGGTTGCATACATTCTACGTAAAGGAGATGATTAAAAAATAATAAAACAACAACAATAATAATAATAATAATAATAATAATAATAATAATAATGACGAATATTTAAACAGGATAAAACCCATCAGTATTTAAAAAACACTGTTATCAATGGGGTCCTGTAAGTAAATAAATATAACTAAACAACTAAAAGAACAACATCAGAATGGTCCCACTAACAGACCAAAGCAGCGATACAAATTTTATGTTTCTCGACGCATGCAGATCAACATAGAGAATGTTCAATGTGATTCTTCAAAATAAAAACGGGTATTAAACGGCTAACATGATGCATGACGTAATATGCTTACAACATGAGATCATAACAATATCAAAATCGTGTGGATAAAATAGATGTCGAACTCAAATATTTTTCAGGCTGGACCTAGTATTTCTCATGAGCATTAAGAAACATCACTGGAAAGTATTTTGGCCAAAATCCATGGCATGAAAAATTAAACTTCCCGCATGTGACCTGCAAAATTAAGTCTTAAGCTTATGACATACCGCGATCCAGTGTGAATTCATGTCCATTAACTCTGTGAAAATTACACTGATTAACGAGAAAAATTGTCTTTATATTCAGAGAATGATAGATAACAATTACCTGTAGTTATAACTGGTAAATGATTTTCCTACTCGCAACATTTGACGGTAAAGTTGTAGAACTTCTTGAGCAGTGAACGCCATTTTGAAGTCGCCATGTGCAGAACCACGACGCATGCTTCATTTGATTGTTTTGCTCGTGGGCTCACTTTCGAAATCATTTGTCTGTGAAATTGAGTCGTCCACATATGCATGACTCAGTTAAATTTTTTCTAATTGTTGTATAAGCCACGTTCTGGCAGCTCTCATCTTTTCCTCCATGGTATAAAGGATGGCAAAAACCGGCCTTTTTTGGCTAGTTGTATTCGTACAACTGAGCTTCTTTGTTCACACGAGGTAGGAATGAGTGCTGAATTTTTGCTTATCGTGCTTTTACACGTGATATGTGCTTCGCTGAAGGAAAGTTCACAAGCTTACTTCCGCTAATCACCTTTGATTTCGTTCAAAAATCATGCAGGCATGCATTATGGCTTTGTTGTAGCTCGGCTTTGTATTAAACCATTTGTCTATTTTTTTTATTTCTGTGGTGTGTAACTTGATATATTCACATGAAAATTTAAGACTTCACATGCGCGCGAAAATATGGAAAGTGAAAGCCAGACGTCCCGCTAAGCTCCAAAGACAGCTGTTCAACCATTAATTTCTTTTGTTGTTCTGGAATTTGTTGATTCATCGAAGCACTCGTGTCCAGTTGTTAATGATTTATCACATGTCAAAGACAACGTGTTAATTTGTAAGATAAATTTAAAAACATGCACCTCTAATGACAAAATTAACCACGTAAGCTTAGGTAAGCTTTATATAAGCTTAAGTTATAAGCTTATATGCGATAGGTTTTTTTGCATGAATTTTCAGATGCAAATTTGCGGGGCATTTCTTTGCATGACTTCAGTTGTAAAAGCACTTGGCAACAAATCTTTACAAAAATGGAAAAATTAAGGCATTGGTTATCAAATGTCTGATTTTTTAGATAATCGTTTCTGTTTAATCTATGTTTAATTCTTTGTCTGTGTACTGTTACTTCAGGACTGCATTGTAAAGTTGATTCATGGTTTATACAGCTATCAGTGTTACAGTATGATGAAGACAGCCTGTGCTTGGTGGTTTTTGCATCATTGCACATCTTCTATTGGAGTGGGGAGGGGGATTATTAGAGAGGTGATAGGAGGTTCTAAACTTCCCACTCCCTGTACCCTTATCTCCCACCCCCCACTCCCCCCCCACCTCTTCCTTGGTGGCTTTTCATTGATTGTACTTTTTCTATTGGAGGGGGAGGGGATTATTAGAGGGAGGGCAGGGGTTTTGAACTTCCCACTTCCCATTTGTTATACCCTTTACTCTCAATCCCCCCCCTGCCTTCCTTAGTGGTTTCTGCCTCTGTATTTTTTTAATTGCAAAATTTCCCCTATATCTATTGCTTTCAGCCATGTTAGGAATGCCCATTAACCACCCTCTATTTCCCTTCTCCCTACCCCCCCTGTCCTGCCCTTCTACTTGAGACTTTTGAAATTGACTGTCACATATTTGATAACAAAAGATTGTTTCTTTTTTTTGTCTACTTTAGTAAGCAATTTCAAGATCCTATTTATGAAAGTGTTATTGCTAATGATGATGACAGTCGTGGCTTGAATGATGCGGTGAGAAATTGACCACTAAACTGCTGAGTAATGCAATATTAAAAATGAATATTGTATTCATAATTACATGGTATTGGACTCCAAATAGTTTATATTGTACATGCGTGCAGTTATTTGTGGTTTAAATTTGTTTTTGGTGTGAAATTGTAACTTTAATTTTTAGTATCCTTTGTTCCAGATTACCGGTATGGTTAATGAATTTGGGAGAAAGGAAAATTAAACTGGTCGGAAAATGTTCAAACCAAGAACAAATTTAAACAACATAATTTTTATTAGTTTTATAGTAATTATTTTGTATTTTAGAACTTTACAGTTGGTGATAAATTTTTAGTCATAGTTGTCAATAATAATAGGCATTTCATTTCTTCAGGAATTTGAAAAAATCCTCTTGCAATATGATAAAAATGGAGATGGAGAGTTGTCGTCTGAGGAAATGGAGCAGTATTTCCGTGATGCTATGGTAATTGTTTTTTTTTTAAATCATAGTAACAAGTGAGGTATCCAAGGTAGCCACTTTAACATTGAGTAGGGTCTGGAAATAAATAAAAATTATCATAGAAATCTATTAGAAACAAAATAATGGTATGTCACACAAAGCAAGTTTGAATGAGAAAGGTTAGGTTGAAAGTCACAAAACTACAAGTTGTGTTTTATTAAAGAGTGTTTGTAACCACACAATCTCTGTTATTTGTCTGATTTTAAGAAGCCATCAATTTTATTTATTTACCGACACAGTGTATTCAAATAATGGCGCACTTAGATAAATAGATATATAGTTAGTTAGATAATTTAAAATCACATCACAGCCCATAACTTGGGTGCAATTATCTTGAATAGTTTTATTTTTCTTACCAGGCCTCCTTACAAGGAGAAGATTCTGGAATTAAACCAGAAGGCAAAAAGGGTTCGACTAAAAAGGGAAGTGCAAAGCGCAAACCTCAGACACAAAAACAGCCAAGTGATCACCAGTGGGGTGTGAAGAAGATTGCTGGGTGTTTGTTGGGAATTCTCTGTTTTATTATAGTGTGCGCTGCATTGGTACGCAGAAAAAGTGGCATGACTGAAGGTAATCAATATGAATAATATTTTAATAATGCCAAGCCCCAGCATTGGTGGAAGGTCTGCTTGTTCAATCTGTTCACATACAGTTTACATAGTGGTTCAAATTTTTCTTTGGTTTGAAAAATTTCAAACCAGTTTGATTTTTGTTTTCATTTGTCTCAGATTAAGGCCTTTTGTGGTGCACGGCATGATAAGAACTGACTGACTAACTTGTCTCAGGTTAATTTTAATGAGAAACCCTTTAACTTTCAAGCTGAAGAGTGCCAAAAATCAAAATTCAAGAAAAATCCCAAATTTCATTTTGTAAAATATTGAAAAACAAATGTTACCATGCAAAAGTACATGTACTTCTGAAGAGGTGTCATTTGAATGGTCACACCATAGGATTTCGTCCAGACTCAAGAGTTAGAACTACACTACATGTCTCCATAATTGACTCTGGGAGTGAAAGAGTTAAACTGGTTTGACAAAACAAAGAAAAGTGTGAACCATAACATATACATGTACTGTACTTGTATCAGTGAAAGATTTATAGCAAATTCCACTGGTTTTCCGTGGTGTGGATTCTTATTTACCACGATTTACGTCATCACATGGTCAAAATGTTGTGGATTCACGAGGCACAGCCGAGTGAGTCAGCAACAAATTTTGACCAGGTGATGATGTAAATTGTGGTAAATAAGAGTCCACACCATGGGAACACTGGTGAAAATCTATTTTTTACCACAATATTTAGAAATTGTGTTGTGTTAGCGTCAGCACTGTTGTGTGCACTCTCATTTACCACCCGCATTGACCAATCAGATTGTGAGATTACCAGCAATGTGGTAAAAATGCATTTTTATGTACTAGGTATAAGTGTGGATGTAGAGGATATCCGTGCAGCGCGCCTGCGAAGACTGGGTGCTCGGCAATCCAACACAGATGCAGAAAATTCGACAGCAGTTTCTAGAACTGAATCTTCTCAAGTGAAGGCAGCAGTTTCTGACAACAAGCAAACCATTAGAAGAAGGCTGAATGACAAGAGTGAAGAGTCTAAAAAAAATGTAGATGACATGGGATCATTTGGAACCAACAAAAGATTAAGCAAGTCAAAATTATTACATACGAATATTGACAGACCAGAGAATGATTGTCAACCTCAGGGGATTACAACAGAGAGCTCAGTTGCTGCTGTTAAGACAGCTCCCTCTGTAAAGGCTACTTCCTTAGAAAAGTGTCCTGTTACTGATGTAACTAGTGCACTTACTTCTGATCAAAGAACATTGATTGAGGATGTCAGAATGCTGGACAAACCAGATGTGCAAGAAGAGCTGTTGAAGTTACCAAAGGGTATAAGCCAGGAAAATTTATTAGTGTATATGTTATTGTGTATAAGTGCCAGAAAATATCTGTACTCCCCTCATGGAAGGTCATTGGGAATTCCGAGGGGGGGGGGGGGGTGGTTTAAATTAACTCGAATTTCCAGAGGGGTGGGGGTAATAATAATAATAATAATAACTTTATTTCTATAGCGGTATATACAAAAGCTCTATATCGCTTTACAATCTAATAAATATCTAACTAACAAAAGCACTAAAAACAAAAAATCAAATAAAAGCAAGTCTAAAAAGCTAAGTCTTCAATCTGGATTTAAAAACATCGACTGATTGACTTAATTTAATGTCTAAGGGAATTTCATTCCAGTGCTTTGGGGTAGCGACCAAAAAGGCCCTGTCCCCATAGCTCTTCAGGTGCACATTTGGTACTTCTAATAAATGTTTGCTAGCTGACCTAAGATTTCTTGTAGGGTTATATGGACTATAAGTTGACTTAGATACGGAGGCACCAGATTATTGAGAGCTCTAAAAATTAACAGTAATACTTTAAAGGTAATAAGAAGGGTAGGGAGTGGGGGGGGGGGGGGGGGGATTAAACCAAAACTCTTCTGTAAGGGAGGTATGGATATTTTATTTTTGGAACAACGCATTATTTTATAATAATTATTACAGTGTATTATGCATTGTACACATGAACATTTCATTAGCTGATAGCCCACACTTAATTCTGGCAATCAGTACATGATGGAGGGTATAATTTGCTACATGTAGCTGATTTTA
This sequence comes from Cladopsammia gracilis, assembly GCA_022457155.1. Classification (NCBI taxonomy): domain Eukaryota; kingdom Metazoa; phylum Cnidaria; class Anthozoa; order Scleractinia; family Dendrophylliidae; genus Cladopsammia; species Cladopsammia gracilis. The sequence continues at coordinate 1,744,683 of JAJGOT010000057.1, read as the reverse complement.
CTGTTAGCATGTCAAGTTTTCAGCTTCATGTAAAAGAGAACAATTAATGCAGCATTTACCTGTATACCAAACCAGTTTAATTTCTAGTTTGTCTCTAATGAAATTGCTGATCATTTACTGTTGTATACTTAACTTTTAATGCTTTTTATTCTTTCCTAGCACTCAAGCAAGAAAAAATACAGGTTAGGGCTTAGTTTGGAAAATATGCCTTACAGTAGTTGTCAGGCATACATAGGCCATGTAGGGAGTAGATTTAGACAAAGCTCTTAGAGAGAGGTCCTTAGAGAGGTAATGGGAGGTTCCTAGAGATTGTTAGATAGTGGTCCCTGTAAGGGGCCCCTAAAGAAGAGGTCCCTAGAGAAGAGGTCACTGGAGAAGAGGTCTCAAGAGGACATGAAGAGAGAGAAGAGAGATCCCAAGAGACGAGGTCCCTAGAGGAAAGGTTCTCTACAGAGAGGAAAGGCTCCTAGTAGAGTGGTCCTTAGAGCAGAGGGATCTCTAGAGGAGAGGTCCCTACAATAGATGTCCCTGGAGAGTAAGTCCCTAGAGAGTTAAGGTCCCTAGAGGGTAGGTCCCCTAGAGGAGAGGTCCTGAAATAAGAGGTTTTTAGAAGAGTCCTCAAAAAAGGAGTGGTCCTCAGAGAAGTGGTTCTCAGAGGAGAGGTCCTTGAAGAAGAGGTTGTGAGAATTCTGTATGGAAGGTTCCTCAGAAGAGGGATTTCAGATGAATAGGGTCCCAGGAGAAAGGTACTTTGACGAGATATCCCTTGAGGAGTGGTTCTTGGAAGAGAGATTTCTAAAGGAATGTCCATAAGAAAGGTATTTAGAGTAAAGGTCCATGGAGGAAATAGTCCCTAGAGGAGCTGTCTTCAGGGGATTGCTCAGTGGGAAATTATTTGTTAGAGAATAAATATTTGTTTTGTTTATATAATTCAGGATCTTCCCTATGAAGAAGTTGTAAAGAAGGTACTGACTGACGTTTTGGAATGTTCTTTGGTAAGTGGATTTGCAAAAAAAAGAAAATAATAAAAAAAACTAGTACTTCCCCCAGGGTATATTGTCCTGCAGCACGAAACTCAACAAGAATAAGAGAACAGAATTACAGAATAGAGTTACATTTGGAGATGTAAAGAGTGTTGGTTACCATATTTATTGATGTCCATTCTTTTCTGTAAATACAATGTAGTATTTGAGTCAAATTTTGCAAAAACTGAAAAACCTTTTGCAATACTGGACTGGCAAGAAAATGTCAGACATTTTGATACACAATTCATCCTGTCCGTAGTACGTGTAAAGTCACTTCTTATGGTCAATTCTTGACTTTTGTAGGATACCCAAGCAGATAAGAAGAAGGATGCCCTTCTGTTAGTCAAGGTACAGGTTGATCATTATTAATAATAAATATATCTTGGAATATACTTAAAATCAAAGCTCAAAAAGTGTGATTATTGAATAATGTTATGACCAGTATTAACATGGATCAATTTATTAGCTGTTAATAATCATAGTGCTACATGGTCAGGCCAGCAACTGTGGTGAAGATGACAGGTGTTAAGAAGGACATATATCTTATTGACCAAGCATGAGGGTCGTACTGGGAGAACATCGGCCCGAGGTCTTGACAGACTGAGCGTAGCGAGGTCCGTACAAAAAAGACCAAGGGCCGATATTCTCCCAGTATGGTCCCGAGCAAGCTTGGTTAATAAGAGATTTATTACACAACTCCTGCTGGCGGGAGGATCGCGCGGGATCATTCGGGACAATGTTTTGGACCGTTGATTCCGTTGCCGAACAACAGGCTACTCTAAATTTGAAAAAGTAAAGTACAGCAGCCATGGGAGGCTATCTTGAGTTTTGAACCAATCTACTTTTATTGTGTACCCAGCACCTAAAAACTTAATGACAGACCTCCATGGTACACCGTACATACTGAGTACATGTATTAACATGTACCTGTAGACTAATTTCCATCTCATATTTTTTTAGGTCGGAAAAGATAATGGACAAACAGTGTTACAAATTGATGCATCTGAACTTCCCGAAAATAGTGATGAATTAAGCAAGGTAAAACCGGCTACAAATTAATCAATTAAAAAAAAAATTATGATAACAAGAATAACAATTACATTAAACATGATCAGATCACTTGCAGGCTTCAGTCTTTTCTAATTTAACACAGCTGTGACTCAGCATGTTAAGAACTTTCAGTGAGAAGCCTACTAGTAAGTGTTATACAGTGTGGCTTTTGGAAACATGATATGAGTTTTGGTGTTTAGCTTAAAGTTCAAAGTTTTTGCAGGGCAAAATTAGCTAATTAAAAATGATCATGGATTGGTTGCGTACTATCAATGTCACCAAGCTTGGTAAAATTACAAAATGTCAGTGTGATCTCTTTTATGATACAAGTATGGGTTTACATACATGTATTTCTAATTTTGTGTTTGAAATAACATTCACAAACTGTGGCCCAGAGAACTATGAAAGCTAATTGAAACAACATTACTTTTATATTCTGAAATGCCAGAGATTGGTGTTTTATGACAGGTATTAAATGCTTTTATTTTCTTTCGATTTAGAAGCTAGAAAAACTTCTTTCTAAAAGGATCTATAAAGAATTGGTAAGTTAAGTGATCTTTTTGTGAATAACAATAACATTCACAGTCGAACCCCTCGCTACAAGTTGGTGCTTGACTGTTTATTGTTTCCTTTTAGGATCCAATGAAGTTTGCAATTCAGTGCTTTGACAGATGCTCTCAGCTGCCGGGAAAGAACTTCAAAACAATTCAAGATGGAGGAAAGATTTGGAAAGAAGTGACATCAGTTATTATGGAGCCGTGTGTGAGCACAATTCTTAAACATCTGGTACATGGTGAGTCATGCTTGTAATGTTGGTTATTTTGTATTTATTTCACATTGTTTAGACTCTCCTTTTAGCAGGTGCATGTATGAAAAATAATCGCATATATATGGGTACCAACAAAGCATTACAAATTTAGGGGGGGCAACCAAATTGATTGCTGGGATGGACTAGCATCCCTTCCAGAGGATAATGTTTAGCAGTTTAAGTCCCAAATGTGTCTTGCTACTGACAGTAACTGGGTATTAAGACAGCTCCTTCTTAAACTCATTGTATATAATAAATGTTATTATAAAATTCATTAATAATTCATAAGGAAAATACAAAAGAAATGAATGTTTAATGAAGGTTTGTAAACCCCAATACAGATCAACTGAGTTGATGAATTATTAAACAGTAGCATTAACTTTTGATACAGATCTCTGCTGAGCTAATTAGTATGCATAAACTTTTGATACAGATCTCTGCTGAGCTAATTGGTATGCATTAACTTTTCATACAGATCTCTTTTACTCATTGTTTCATTTCATAAGTCAGATAAAATATTCGCGTCTGATCTGTATGGGATTTACAATGGCTCGCCTTCGCCATTGTAAATACCCATACAGATCTCCCGCTCATATTTTGTCTATCACTTATAAACAATGAATCAAATTTGTCATAATTTTGTAAAATAATAAGCCCAACAGTAGCTGTTAAACTAATACATATACATGTAGAAATAATAATAATATTTTGTATAACACCAAATCCACTGATGCCCATGGCACTTTACAATAAAAATATAAAACAAGCAAAATTAAAAAATACATTGTTTACAGGGCTCGAAATTGCGACCAATACGGTCGCATTTGCGACTTAATTTTTGTGTTTGCGACTAAAACTTCCAGAGGAGTCGCAAATTTGCGAGTAGTTTTCGCCTTGGCCAATAACGAAATGAAAAGCCTAGCAGTCGCTACTTTGCCATTATTTTTGCCGAAATAAATAAAGAACTGAAAAAATATATTGTTGTGTGCCTTGATTATCGTAGACATTTGAAGATATGGGGTAAAATTGTACGTAATTTACCCGCAATGTTACGACGCAACGCTATTCCCTCGATCGCGGCCGCCATTGCAGCGGTTTCTTATTCATATGTATTGCAGGCTCATATTTTTGTTTATTAAACCGCTGGATTAGAGCTGTCATCGCGGCCGATCGCGGCCAGGTGGAATCCGCCAAAGTATCATCAATTTCGCAACGGTGACGGACGTTTAAGTAGATATGTTCCAAGATTGTATCCTTTCTGGAAGCTAATTTCACCAAAAAATATAATTTTGAGTTGTACACTAGTTTTAAGATCAAGAAAAATGTCTTGATCGTTACGATTGTGGCGGCCAAGTTTATAGTATTGCATGTTTCGTTCTGTATTGCTACTTAATTTTGCGACTAATATTTGTGAACTTGCGACTTGATTTTCGTATCTAGTCGCAAAATGGCGACTGAACTTTTTTTTTAATTTCGAGCCCTGGTTTATGGTGATCAGAATTAAAAGTAAGTTTATAAAAAAGCTAGTTTATAAAGGTATGTTTTAAATGTCTTTTAAAAATGCCGATGGAATCACCGGACCTCAAGTCAAATGGAATAGTGTTCCATGCATAGTCTCGGTGCTGCCACAGCAATGGCTCTTTCTCCACAAGTTTTTAATCTAGCGTTTTTAGCCAAGAGTTGCTGAGATGATGATCGTAACATACATGAAAATGTTTGGTAGTTGTTAGCAAAAGGTTTCAATTTGGTGATTTTATTTTATTAATTTTTTTCTTTATTTAATGCTTAAAGTGGTACTATGATGAAAATTTGTTATAATTTTGTATTCCACTTTTTTCACCAGCAAACTAACAAATAGGCTCAAAATAATAGGAATCGCGATAAATTAGTTCAGTATATGCATAACTGCACTGGAAATTTCTGAATGAAAACTCCGTGAAAACCGTCTGCCATTACTCAGTTCTCAAATGAAAGCCCGCGACTTTTCGGTGAAGCTATCTTACTTCTGATCATGTGATGTGACGTAAAAGACTCATCCAACCATTTATTTGCATTTGGCGTTATTTGGCAGAGAAATAAAGTGAAATTTGAGAGGCAGCAATTCGGAAAAGAATTTTGCGAATCGAGTAGGAAAATTAGCAGTGTTTGTCACGTTTGTTTTGCTGCGTTTAGTCTTCTACGTCATAACTCGCCCTGGCCAACTCCCCAAAATTTGTGTCCCAGTCATTTTTTGAATCGAGTAATGGCGGCAAGACGATTTTGAAAATTACATTTCAAATAAACACACTTCCAGAGCGAATTTCGACCCAAAATTTGGCACGGTAAGTAATACTTATATTTTCAAAATATGTAAACAGAAATGAATTCACAAATTTGATCATAGTAGCACTTAAAGCTTGTGAAGCTATATTAAATATTTGAGAGATGGTCTCTATTGTCCAAAGAAACTCTGCTTTTCAAATAATGTTTTCACCACTCTTCTTGGTGATGAAGAAAACCTTGATGAAAAAATGTTCTCTTGTATTTGATATACACATATATTAAATTAAACAATGTGTCGATTCTGTCCTTTTTGCAGCTGCGGCAAGTCCTACATCAGCTGAGGAAGACTTGTGGTCAGATTTCATCCAGTCTGGCCAGTCTGAAGTATGCACAATGTTTTCTCTCATGTCCAATCTACTCTCATTTAAATCTAGCCTTTGGCAAAAGTGTGAAAAATTTTTTTATGCCTTTTCTCTTCTATCCTTGTGTAAGCTGCCCTAAGTACCATGGCAGCCTTAGCTACATGTAGGAAGTTTCTGTTGCGGATGGTGTGATCACCAAATGACATAAAACAAAAGATTCAAAAGACACTGAACAATACCCACACCACAACACAAAAGCTAACCAGCAATGGCTTCCGCAACACCAAGAATCCACTTTGGACAAAATTATTGATCAAGGACATTATTTTATTTGTTTGTTTACATTCACTTGTCAAGACCATTCCTTTTCTTTTGTTAGGCGCCATCTCAGTTTTTTCTTGCAAGTATTGGAGGCTGGTCATGTGACGGTGTGACAGTAAATGGTGAACTTCTTAGAAGACTTCTAGAGAAAGGCAGGCAAGATTCTGAAGTTAAAGAGACCTTTGTTGAAATGGTATGAATCTATTAAATGTATTAAACATGTAAATAAATGCATATATCTCGATCAAACTAGGCTAGGTCAATAGCTCTGTGCTTTGGTGTTTTGAACTGGAAGTTCCTGGTTATGAGGTGACAAACTTGAATAGAAATGGTGACCCTTTCACTCCCAGAGTCAGTTATGGAGACATGTAGTGTAGTCCTAACTTTTGAGTCTGTTGACGAAATCCTATGCATAGTGTGACCATTCAAATCAAACCTCTTTGGCAATACTTTTGCATGGCATCATTTGTTTTTTTCAATATTTTACGAAATGAAATTTGGGGAATTTTTCTTGAATTTTGATTTTAAGCACTCGTGGGAGTTAAGGGTTAAGTTGAATGCTGCTGCGTTGAAGTTAGGGAGCCTCAGATTAAAATAATTAAGCACTAGATCACTTTTCAAACTCAGCACATCAATCTCATTTTAATAGAGTACTAAAAGTGATGATGTCACAAAAACTAAATTTGAGAAATTATGGGATTTGATTAGATATTCGGAAAGGGCATGACGAAAAACGCTGGCTTGCCAAAAATCATCATCTTAGTTAATGAACCAAGGCAAAGTTAGAAGGGTTTGTATGGAGTCCTCAGAGCATGAAGGGGCCAATATCTCACCCCCAGATTTCACTAGGATGCTGAGTTTTGGCAAGCGGGCATTTTTCATCATGCCCTTTTCAAATATCTAATCAAATCCCATAATTTCCCAAATTTAAGTTTTTGTGACGTCACACTTTTAATTATTTTTTTACAATAATTATCATGCAGTATTTTCATGTTGTTAGGGCCGATTTACACAGTACAACTTTGTTGCATGCGACACGCATACGGCATGCTTACAACATGACTTGAATTGATTTACATGGAGTAATTCGTGTTGTAAGCATGTCGTAAGCATGTTTTAAGCGTGTCACATGAGACAAAGTTGTGCCGTATAAATCGGCCCATACATCAATTAAAATCGAATTAAATTAAAATGAAGAAGCTATCTCTTGTTGCATTGAATAAATTGTACTTCCTGCTTTGAAGGTTTGTTATCTTGAATTAAAAATTTGCTATTGGGAAGAGGTACCAACCTGTCAGGAACACTCAGAATTTGTGTTTTGCTTTGTTAGGTTACTGTTGGAGGAAGACAAGTCACCCGGTTTAAGAGGTTTGTAACTTGAAATTATCAACACTTCTTCTGCTAGTACAGTATAACATCTGCTTGATAGCGAACTGAACTGAACTTAATTCTCTCTGCACTGGAAGGTGCACAGGGGCGGATCCAGGAGGTGGGGGGGGGGGGGGGGGGAGTGAAATGGGTGAATTTTCAGCCCCCTTTTCTGAGACCCTTTCTTTCTTTTTTCTAAAGTATTTCTCAAATAAATAATATGTTATTTCTCTGATATATTTTTTCACCCCCCATTTCAAAATCCTGGATCCGCCCCTGGTGCATAAGGCAGTCCATTTCTGTAACAGCAGACTTTTTATGGGCAGCGATGTTAGCCTTACGCCTACCCTTGGTCATTGAGACGCAATATATAATGTTGTCTCAAAATAATACCGACTTGTCATTGGTTGTAAATTTCCTACTGTTAGCCTTCAGTTTGAAATATTTGTTTCTAGCATTAATTATACAATTTTGTAAATAAATACAATATGCGTTGGTTTCATCTCAAGACTAGAAATCTCTTTTATCTTCACATAACTGAATAGGATAAATGAGATTAACCTAGAGTGCAAGAGTCTGTTCAGAGGGCTGGAAGTTCTCCTTTCCCAGGTATTGCAACAACTTTCTTTGTCTTTGCTTCTTGTTACTCATGCGCGTAGTGGCATGAGTTATAAAATGGGCTCTGTTTTTCTTTTTTTTATTATTTTACTTTTTGTGTCACGATTTTGCATGCAAATTTATGCACGCATATTTTAAATTGGCACTTCCGGTTCATAACTTTGCCATTTACACTTCCTGTTTAGTGACTTTCGGATACTTTCACTTCTGGTAAAACAGCGTTACTGAAGCGTCACGACAGCATCTCTTACAACCCTTCTTACATAACTAATGTTCACGTTTGGTATATATAACATTCAGAAGAATCACTGGCTTCATTGTGGTATAGCCTTCGTTTACAAAACATTCAATAGTAAACAACGTGGTTTGCAGGAACGATGAATGAATGAAAGGAGTAACTCTTCTCCATGTCGGACATTTTCTTATCATGTTTAATATATACATATATATCATAAAACTTTCTTACGCATGCGCATGAGTATAGGATGCTTGCAGCCTCTTGTTTATTAAGGAAAGGTCTCTTAGTTTAAGGGAGAGGAGATGTTAATAATTGTGATATGAGTACATTTTGCTTTGTGTTCAGAGCATGTGTGTTGTGTGAAAAAGATCTTAGTTTTTAAATAATCTTCTTTCTCTTTTATTTAACTTTTAGTTTATGTACAAAAGAAGAAACTTTTCAGCAACACTTTTTCTTTTTTAATATTTTAGCCTGCCATGACAGAATTTCTTGCAGAAGCCCTTGAACGTGAACTGAATTGCGGTATTAAAGAACTGGTAATTATTTCGTAGCATTTGATGTCATTCAATTTTGCATCATAGCAGTTAAAATATGGACTTAAGTGGTACCACCTGTCTACTGTTTTTGCAGGGCATTTTCTTTCAAGAGAGGTCACTATTTGCTTCATTCCTGAAAATCTCCACAGTTGATGTAAAACCGGACAAATCCCGTGTATCTTCATGCTTCCTTGAGCTGCCGCACTTCCCTCAGGCTTTTCAAAGTGACGTTGATCAACTTCAGGTACTTTTCTTTCATTCAGGCTCTTCCAGGCTCTGTTGTTTCTTTAGACAAGAAAGTTTACTCCACTTTGTCTTTCTACTCTCAGGTTTAGAAATAGGAAAACCATTCAGAAAAGCAAATTAATTTGGGCTCCCGTAAATGAATGGTACACAGGTGCGGGTAGTTTCGTTTAGGTGTGTAAATTACAAATTTTGGTGTCACTTATGGTGTTCAGGAATTCAGGAAGGAACACCAGTATTTTTGGCCTTCAAGGTAACGTTTAGGGTAGCATGCAAAGAATTTTAAAAACATCCACATTCTATACATAATATATTAATAGACGAAAGCATTTGATAACAAAGTATTTATTGTCATTGTAGTCACTATAACTCGTGTTTGTCTTTCCTTTTTAGAGTGGTATCTTTTAGGGGTGAAATAAAGCTTGGGCGACACCCAAATTAGTCTCCTTTAGGGGTTTATATTCAAGCTGGGGGGGGGGGTGGGGGGAGGGGGAGGCAAAATGTTGTGGATCGTGATGATCTTCAGGACGTTGAAATTTTGAAATTTGTTTTCCTGTCCACTGTCTACTTCATGCAGTGTAGTTTCCAAAATCGTAGAGGTTGTATTATAAAGTAACCATGTTTTTATCTTTTGATTCTACAGTCTCAAATCATGGATGGTATTCATTCCTGTCAGAACGTTGTTTACAAGGCACTAGTGAAGCTGTTAAAAACCAACACCAAGGACAGGTCAGACACAGTCTTGTTACCATGGTAACAACCTTTGGGTGTTATGTCGCTGAGAGATTTTTGCTTTACCAGACTCCCTTATGTAGCGATGAAAACTCTAGCAATTGTAACTTGGTTGTTACCATGCTTGCAAAGATTAAAAAAGTCCACAGTCCTTTCCTTTTAATTATTAATTTCCATATCAAATTATCGCTCTAGTCTGGGCACCCAGAGGGTGTAGGGGGAGAAAGTGGCTGACATTTCACACTAATTATCGCTCCTGTCCCTTAGGGTTTTTTAGCTTGGCCTGAAACGTAGAATGGTGGTTGTATTCATAGGCTACTCACGAATTCAGAGAAAGGTGTCTTGGTTGAAAACTGAGTTTTTCTTGTTTTGTTTTGTTTAGTGCTTTAGCGTGGCTTGCTGGTGTTGTGACACTCAATGATTTGAGACTGTCACCAAATTTGCCGGGAGATAACTTCAAGACAGCGGTGGCAAGTGATGGTAAGGAACAGAGTTCTAATTAATGAAATTTAGACCAGGTATCTTAATTAAAGTCATATTATGATAACTTACAGAGTAATTCGCTCCCGGAGAGCATGCAAAAGAATTCCGTTGATATAGACGTTATTTTTCAAGTAATGATGGATTCATTCTGTTATTTGCAATTTCCATGACAGAACAGTTGTAATTACTAGAGTGATTAACCATCGCTAATTTTTCCCGCGATTGACAGGGATGATCACGTGATCTTCCTTTTGGGGTGCTCCATTATCTGTGTGTCACTTCCAGTGGCAAATGGCATTTTGACGTTACCTGTTTATGTCATATGCGATGCTTGATCTCTGTTTTCATGGCAAATGGAAAAGACAAATAGACGGTTGTCGTAAAACTCTACTTAAAGCCCTGGTGAAACAGGAGCACAAGTCGACGCAAGTTTTTAAAATTTCTACTTGCGGACAAACTTCGGTTGGATGCCAAACGTGCTCGCAAGTAGATGCAAGTTGTTCATAAGTTTTAAAAAAGTCATTACACTGCAGCTTTGTGCACGCGATCATACCAAAGCAAACGATACGGAAAACAACTTGTTGTCATTTGCGTCCACTTGCGTGTAATCGCGATGGCTTGCGATGACTTGCGTTCACTTTGATCAAGCTCAAATTTGTCCGTAAGCAGGCAAAAGTATTTCACTGTTTGGCAAAAGGTGAAATACTTTGGCCTGCTTGCGGACAAATTTGAGCTCGATCAAAGTGAACGCAAGTTGTCGCAAGCCGTCAAAATTACACGCAAGTTATTGCAAGTTTGCGTTCCCGTTTAGCTAGGTCTTTAGTTTCGGTTTTAGGACAGGAGAATAAATTATTAGACAACTACTCTGTATCTCCGTTCCTTTTCAGGTTTTATGTTGAATCTGTGCTCAGTAGCTCTTCAGCTTTGTGATTCATTCCTGTTGTCCAAAGGCAAACAGAAATACAAACAGATAGAACCACAGTACTGCACCTCCAGGGGCTGCCGTCTGAGGTTTGATAATGAACGTATGCTGGCTGGCGGACATATTGGTAAGTAAAATAAATAAACAGACGCGTGTACAATAGCCCTTAATGACATGGCTGAAACTGGCACATGACGAAATGGAGCATGTTGATTGGTTTTGCTGTTCGAAGCACTAAGATGGACCGCTCATGGATTGATTTTACTGAATTGCGTTTTCAATGTAAACGTTCAAAAGAAAACTGTTTTGCGTAGTGTACAGTCAAAGCTCTCTCATAAGCGGACAGCTTTACCTACAGCCGCCTTGGCAAACCCCTGTTTGAATCTTCTCTTACGAGAATCATTCCCGTACGCGGCCAGCTCGAGTTACGGACACTTCTGTTTCTCCATGGTGTCCGCTCATGGGAGGATTGATTGTAGCAACCTGGGTGTCCTGCCTACGATTTTAATAAAACGTCTGCAAAAGTTGAACAAAAATGTAGAAATTTGCGCGTTGCACGCGAGGATGTTTTTATTAATTGGTCCAAAAAACGGACCTCGCGCTGTTTCAGTAACATTTTTAAATTACCCACCAATGCGCGGAGGCGCATGGAATTTTGTGTTTTATCTTTAATAAAGATCTTTTCGGTGTTTATGTGCAGGTATGGATAGCGAGGAGAGAGCGGATTTACTTAGAGTACTCTTCCCTCCTGAAGAACTAAAAGGTACATGTATGTCATTGGCGTTAGAATTCCTCAATTTAAATCTTAAGTTTAGTTTAAGTAGTTTGTTATTAAATGTGTAACCTGTTTTTACTTTTCTTCAACGCCCGTGTTATTTGGGTCGTTATGTTGTGTGATGGCTTACTCTTAGAGCACTAGCAAAATAATTTTAAACACAACTGGACCGTTATGTTTGGGTTATCACTGAAATAAATATGTCTTTCGGCTTTCTAACCCTTTTACTCCCAGAGTCAAATAATGGAGACCTGTAAGGTAGTTCTACTTTTGAGTCAGTGGCACTCTTGGAAGTGAAAGGGTTAAATTAACAATGTGACACTTCTGTGATTGGTATAACTATATAGAGCAGTTTTCAATTGAGTGTCGAAAGTAATTACACAATTGCTTTGGTTTTGCATTGCTACGCTTTGTGATTGGCTAAAAAAATCTCGTGCCACTTTCTCGACCAATCAGAAGTAAAACCAAAACCAATCGTGACTTGCTCGCACGCGTTTTCCTGCGCTTGGCGCCACCTACATGTAATTGCTTCGAGCTCTGATTGGTTCATTGGATTGTTTACGACTGCTGTGATTGGTCAGAGTAATTACTTTGGTTTTGGTTTTGCACACTCAATTGAAAACTGCTCTATTTAACAATTAACAGTTAACAATTAACAGCTCGAAATTTCTGTCGTGTGATAGTTTATCATGAGGGCGAAAGGATAAATCTACTAGACGTTCAAAACTTAACAACAAATACTCTTCACAGACACTTCGAAAACGTGAAGAAGCGGCCGCCAACAGAATCATTAGTGAGTAGCGTAGCCAATAAGAGAACAGCTTTCGCGATATAACGCTAGTAGATTTATACTTAAATGGTAATAGGACTGAGTGGAGTCCAATTGAGTCTCTAATCATACGAGTGATAAACAAAATCGGTACGAGTATGTTTTAGACAGCATTGTTCGACCCAAAATCCAGTTATCATTTAACCATAACCAATACAATTTCCGAGAGAAGAAGAAAAACTTGGAAAAAGGGTTTTTATCAATCAAAAGCGTTGATACAATTTTAACACTGAAAAACTGGTATTGTCCGATAACAACTTTGCTGTTGCCATAGTGATTGTATTAAATGATGTGATTGGTTCATTTGGCCTTGAAACTGTCCTATTACATTGAACGATTACAGCAAACTGTCCGATTACATTGTCAGATAACATCTTTGCAAGCAAATAGGCCATTTGCACGATGACATCATTTGACTACTACTACCAGAATCCTTCAGTTTTTTTGTTTTGTAGTGCAAATTAGGGCTATTGTTATTTAAACCGCACTGGGATTACAAAATTTAAATAAGAAAGGAAAAACGAAATGAATTCTGGTAGTAGTAGTCAAATGACGTCATCGTGCAAATGGCCTATCAGAGGAAAATAGAGAGGTTTTTGAACCAATTACATTTGAGGAAATTGTTATAGTATGATCATGTAGTTTAGTGGATGTAATCAAACGGCGTTGATGTTTTTCAGGTCAATTTAAGCTGATGACAGAGATGTTCCACGTCACACACAGCGCTTTGCATATTGGACTCACCAGCACTATTCAACATTACAACAAACTCTTAAGGTCAGATGCGTTACGCTGCTGTTACACCTAACAATTTTTTCGTGCAAATTGTCTCGCAAAAAATTGTGGAAGTTGAAAAATGACGCATCTGTCCCCCATTGGTTTTCTTAAAGAGTGTGGTGAAACAAATTACAAGAGCTATGTTACACATATCTTTGTTGTCACTGCAACTTGAAGAAATTTGATGCAGAAAGTAGAAAACGATTTAACTCTTCGTGCAAATTAAAAAAAAAAAAAATTCAGTTATACGTGCAACATGTAAAAATCGTTTGGCAATTTGCAACAATTTTTTTTTTCCGAGACAAGTCGCACGAAATTCCTTTAACATAGACCGGCGAGTATTTTTTAGTTGAGTGTCGAAAATATTTCCCTTTATAATTAGTTTTCAAAACTTGCGCAACTTTCTCAATCAATCGTAAGTAAAACCAAAAACAATCGTGACTTGTTTGCGCGCGTTTTCCCGCGCTTGGCGCCGGCTACATGTATTTCCTTCGAGTTCTGATTGGTTCATTGGATTGCCTGCGTCTGTTGTGAATAGGCCATTTGGCACGATGACGTCATTTGACTACAACTACCAGAATCCTTCAGTTTTTGTTTTGTAGTGCAAATTAGGGCTATTGTTATTTAAACCGCACTGGGATTACAAAATTTAAATAAGAAAGGAAAAACGAAATGAATTATGGTAGTTGTAGTCAAATGACGCCATCGTGCAAATGGCCTATTGCAATGTTGATTACTTTGGAATTGTTTTTACGGCACTCCATTGAAAACCATTCCATCGGCAAGCTATCATGAAAACTTTCTTTGCAATTTTTTTGTTATTTTTGATTGAACAGTAATAATCTGATATGACTGAAACAATACAAAACAAAAAACGTTTGTCTCTGATTTGTGATCTATTTGTAAGTTTTTTCTCGTGTTTTATTTCCAGGAGTTACGTGATGATGGCGGAAATGAAGGAAGGCACTCCCGTAGAAGCAGAAGCTAGAAAAATGCTTGTGGTGAGTTTTGATGTATACGGATGCTCGATACCGTGGGGAGAGGCAGGGAAGATGGTTGAAAAGTCGAGGAGCTTATAAATGTGGGAGCTCTGGCCAGTTTACTGAAAAGAAATACTAAATACATGTGCAAAACTGTTGTTTTGTTATTAAACTTTTTAATGCACGTGCAAAATTGTTGTTTTGCTAATTGAACATTTTAATGCACGTGCAAAATTGTTAAGTGAACGTCTTAATGCACGTGCAAAATTGTTGTTTTGCTAATTGAACATTTTAATGCACGTGCAAAATTGTTGTTTCGCTAAGTGAACGTTTTAATGCACGTGAAAAATTGTTGTTTTGCTAATTAAGCCCCGGTCAAACAGTGCATGATAGCCGATGCGATGATTGTCGATGATAGTTAGTTTGATCCCAACTGTCATCTACTATCATTGACTATCATGCTTGAGATCAAACGGGCGCATAGTTGGTCAAAAGTGACACGAGCTATGCAAAGTAGAGCAAGCTCCTCCTCAGTCGCCTGCCGCGTTAAAAACATAAGAGTTCTGCGAGCGAAAAAAAAAGCGGCGGCTTGTTTTTTTAGAGCTATTGGAGGAATGTACTGATAATTCGATGGAGCATTGTTCAAAGGGAGGAAAGACAAGAGAATGGATACGTAGAAGAAATGAGAACGACGAAAACTGGCCGAAAAACCATCATCGACTATCATGTGCCCGTTCAAACGAACAAAACTATCTTTAACAATCATGATAATTTTGAACATGTTCAAAGTGTATGATAGTCGATGATAGCGCGTGATGGTTGATGATAGTTCGTGTTGAAACGGGAGCGCGAGTTTGAACTATCATCAACTATCATTCACTATCTTGCACCGTTTGACCGGGGCTTTAAACGTTTTAATGCACGTTTTAAGGCACGTGCAAAAAAAATCGAATCTTTTTTAGTTTTCGAATTTTTGTATTTGCCAAAAAATTTGCCATATGTTTGCCCTTATGTATTTTAATGTTGGACTTTTCATTGCTAGACGTTGTTGCTTGTGTTGCAAATTGTTTGGATTTTGCTCTTAAACGAGGCGCCAGCGACATTTTCAGTTGTTTATCACTTTCATCATTTTGCCGAAGCGGTTTACCGCGATTTTTACTACTAACTTGGCCCAGTCTTCGCGGGTCTACTACAACTCCCAGAAGTCTTTGCAACTATAACGTCATAACGCAAACGGTCCATCATGTAATGTTAACCTAATTGTTGTGTCCTTCTGTAGCTGTTTGTTCTTCAGTGGAATACATGCCTTCAGGATGCACATTTCATGAGGCTATGTTCAGAGTTTTACATCACAAGTGCCGCATGGCTTCTCCATCTTCTAAAAAATTCTGCCTCTGAGAATCAGGTGAGAAGAGATATTGATCAGTTTGTAAGTAAAGATAAAATGAGAATGTAAGACATCAGCTCTTGAGACTATATAAGAGCGGTTTTCTCTTCAGTGTCGTAAACCCAAAACTACTCTGACCAATCACAACAGAGGCAGGCACTCCAATGAACCAATCAGAACTCGAAGCAAATACATGTCGCCGGCGCCAAGCGCGGGAAAACGCGTGCGAGCAAGTCACGATTGGTTTTGGTTTTACTTCTGATTGCTTGAGCAAGTGGCGCGAGATTTTTTAACCAATCACAAAGCGTGGCAATGCAAAACCAAAGCAATTGCAAAATTACTTTCGACACAATTTAAAACCGCCCTGTCCTAAGAGAAATTATAAGTTAGGTTTCCTTGGTTGACTTTTCATAATATTTTTTGATCAGATGACCACTTTTTGGGTTAGCCGGATTATGCTCATTTAATTGGAAATGGACGTATTATGCTCAAAATTATGCCAGTAAATATTCCCCTGCACCCCCTATAAAATAAACACACTATTAAATAGCTAGAAGATACAACTTTTTTTACAACTTATAATTATCACTCAAACATTTAATAAACCAAAGTGATCCTTAAAACGCTAATCAGTTTACTTTTTCGCTCTTTTCTTAACGTCAACAAAGAAGCACTTACTGGCTTCCAAATGTTTACACTAAAAAGTGTTGTAACAGGAAATAAAAACACTATTGCTGCAAAACATCGTCATTATATTTCGGCATTATGCCCGATGTTCTTGATATAGCATTATGCCCGAAATTATGCCGGCATAATCCGTCTAACCCTAACCGGTTTGATGCAACATCATTAGCGGAGTGGGGTGAGATCAATAGCGTACCGAATATGCATTTATTACCCTTCCGACCCACGGATAATAAACACTTAATGACTGTTTCCCGAGGGATAAGTCATTAAGTGATTTGTTATATAGCAACAAAAAAAAAAACTACAGCACCAGACAGTTTGAAAAACGCGCCAAGCACTCGATCCATCATAATCATACCACCTCTTGTCACGGTCTGATCACGTGCGCTAGCGGGCAACAGTGCAATGTTACCCTCTGACGTCAAAATTGTTGCCCGCTTTCGCAAATGTTGCCCGCTCAGCACAATTGGCGGGAAACAGTTTGTTTGTTAGATGTCATGTGATGATGAATCAACCAATCAACACGCGCGTTGTATTTACAAAAACTCCAGCTATATAACAACCAGTATTGTTTACGTTCAGTTACCTTCCAGTTTGCCTTCGTTTGAATTTCTAACAGTGCATTAAATAATTAGTTTTGCGAGTTAGTTGCTTTTTCTGTTTCGAAGGTGACTTTTTAAACTACCATTTTGTTAAACTGTTTTCAGGATTTGACTAAAGATGAGATTCGTGCCAAGCAGCGGGAAATCTTTGCTCA
Source organism: Cladopsammia gracilis (assembly GCA_022457155.1). Lineage (NCBI taxonomy): Eukaryota > Metazoa > Cnidaria > Anthozoa > Scleractinia > Dendrophylliidae > Cladopsammia > Cladopsammia gracilis. The sequence continues at coordinate 1,727,523 of JAJGOT010000057.1, read as the reverse complement.
TATTCCTGAATTCTACATCAAAGACATGTGTTCGTGGTTCAGTTTTGTTGCTCAAAACAGACCTTGTGCACTCAAAGGTTTAGATGTAAGTATTGTGCTCTGCTGTCCCAGCCCAAGCAAAAATGGAGAGCCTCGTTAGGATTGTATTCGTAGATACCTCCACCGCGGTCAAACGTCCGAGGTGTTTTTCGTTTTATTTAGTGGGATTTTATTTCTTTTTAAATTGAAATATGGGCAAGGATGTATAAAAAAATAAGGGGACGTAGCTATCTTTTAATTTTTCTCAAAATAATGAGCTTCTTTCCGTTGAAAACTGACCAAACTTCTTTGCGCCTGATCAAAGTTATGTTGGCAAATGGCACCGACAATTCTGCAGTTCACAGTTTTTAAACACTTAGAACTTTTTTTAGTAAACTTTCAAAACGTTTGGTAAATTGACAGTGTATTGGCAATATATTAAACTTTAAACAGTGAAAATAACAACCTTAACTTTTAAGTACTTTGCTACAGGAAAGTACTGCTCAGTAGCTTTCATTTGAATGGTCACACTTTAGGATTTCATCCACAGACTCAAAAGTTAGAACCACCTTGTACAGAATAATAGACAGCACCACAGGAAAGTACTGCTCAATAGCTTTCATTTGAATGGTCACGCTTTACTGGTCACAGACTCAAACGTTAGAACCACCTTGTACAGCATAATAAACAGTACCACAGGAAAGTACTGCTCAATAGCTTTCATTTGAATGGTCACACTTTAGGATTTCATCCACAAACTCAAAAGTTAGATGCACCTTGTACAGCATAATAAACATCACCACAGGAAAGTTCTGCGCAACGTGTTTCATTTGAATGGTCGTTCTACAAACTGAGTTGTGATCTATTATGTTGCAGATCTGTGTTTTCGTGGATTGCTGTGTTGCGCTTATTGAGCGCCGGGATCTAATGCCCGGTCCTGTAGCGGCCACCAGAATTGTTACAGGGCTACTATCATTCGCCGAAATTTGCTCCCGAAATAAGAGGTTCGTTCCATATGTAATGCGTTCGAACATTATGATAGGCAATGGTTGTGAGGACCATCAGTTTTCTTTATTTAATGTTATGATCTTTGTTAGCTTTTTTATAATCGTTGGCACAATGGGTTTTGAACAGTGTAAGAGCATTTGGCGGATAGAAGCGTTAATATTTTTCTAGTCATTTTGCTTTCTATACGGAGAAAACATGTTGCAAAGTTTAATTGTTTACAGTGTTGTTCTGTGCATTTTTCCCTTTAGGAAAAACAAATTGTTGGAGACGACAACTTGGGGAAGGTAAGAAACTGGGCGTTTAACATTACACTGTTCAGTTTTTGGTTAATTCTCATCAACAAATCGATCTTTGTTTCTACTTTCTACTTACAGTGGCATTGAAGGTGATCTGATGGCCTGCGTTGCTATGTGTCCAGCGATCAAGAAAAAGCTTGGCCCAGCTCTCCTTCATACCTACTGCTCAGTTGACATTGTGGAGGGCCTGGATGTCGACAAAGAAGAGTTTGACAAATTTTCAGCTAGGTATGTACACTGTGTTATGAAATCATCTCAACAAGCTATGTGAAGGAGAAAATAAAAAACTGTTTTGTTAGACATAACTGTGGAAATATAAGGTATGTTTTGAAGCCCTCTCCCCCCCTCCGGGGGGATCTGGGGGGATGTTCCTTGATTTGTTAGGGTGACCCCAAGTAAAACTATTGGGAGGTCCAGGGCTGGAATAATATACCCAATCACATTCTGTTGCGGAAACCAAGGATAATACCAGGGCTGTTGAATGAAAGAACGAACGTACAAGGAAACGGACAAAACAACATACCTACGAAGGAAAAAGAAACGAACGAACGAACGAATCTGTAGGACTCTTTGGAGACACCAAAATAAATCCTCCAAGTAACCTACCATGTCTGTTTTAGATTTGAGATTGTCAAGTTGCTGGAATCTCTTTGGAAAAGACCTGAATTCTTGCCTTCAATTTTGGAAGAATGTGGTAGCGAAAGTTTTCAGGTATGTAAGCTCAGCAACAATAATGTCACCTTCTTCTCGGTTCATATACTGTTGACATTGTTACAGCAGATTAAACTTTTTTTTCACAGTTAAACGTGTCATGCAGTTCAGTTGGTTCTACATTGTAGTGTTTATTGTTTTTTTTCTAATCCTAAAGTGTGACCATTCAAGTGAAAGCTGTCGAGCAGTTCTTTTCTGTGGCGCCATTTTTTATGCTGTAGAAGATGGTTCTAACATTTGAGTCTGTTGATAAGCTACTGAGCAGTACTTTTCTGTGGTGCTGTTTATTATGCTATAACAAGGTGGTTCTACCTTTTGAGTCTGTGGATGAAATCCTAAAGTGTAACCATTCAAATGAAAGCTACGGAGCAGTACTTTCCTGTGGTACTGTTTATTATGCTATACAAGGTGGTACTAACTTTTGTGTCTGTGGATGAAATCCTAAAGTGTGACTATTCAAATGTAGCTAGTTAGCAGTACTTTCCTGTGGTACTGTTTATTATGCAGAGGACAACTACTAAAATCAACTGATGTTAAAAAATAATCAATACAATTATTACAGATTTAATTTCATGTTTAAAAGAATCAAAGAGAGCAACCGTTACAATCATATTCTAAATAACGCACTGAGACCTACTACAATAAACTTATGTTAATACGCCGCACTTTAGATAATGCTGGTCTGTTCCTTGGAAATGAAAGGGGTTTGTACTGACGCGGGTTCTTCTCTTGATAAAGTCATTCCTAGGTGCCGTACTGGACACACTGCTTTACGTGTTGAAAGACGGTTTGCTACGACTTACAAACGTCAGGAAATTACAGTGTGCCAAGAAATGCGGTAAGCATTTGTGAAACATGTGCATTTGTTTTCTTTGCGAGTTCGAGACAGACCGACCATCAGGCAGACAGAGAGACGTCAGATCATCCTGCAGACGGACTGTCAGACCATTAGGCAGACGGACTGTCAGACCATCAGAAAGACAGGCCATTTTATTTTTTAAGGTTTATGACATTTTCTTTTTTTTTTGACAGACGAAAAGTGGAAGGAACTTAGTGTAGAAGAACGCCAAGAAAAGGAGCAGTTTTTAAGGAATGAAGAACACGTGTCGAAATCCTTCATGGGGATGGTATGTACAGCTGTAATATAGACTATATCGGAAGGAGGTGGGGTGAATAACGGGGGAGTGAATAAGGAGGAAGGCAGAGTAAATAATGAATGGCGCAGTGAATAGGGGGGGGGGGGGGGGGGAGTGAATAAGGGAATAAGGGGGGAGTGAATAATAGCTAATAAGGGGGAGCGAATAAGTGGGGGAGGGAGTGAATAAGGGGGGGAGTACCTGTAAAGACAATGTTCAGTTTTGTCCAATGAAATTACCCGCCGTTAAATGGTATATTACGTTTAGAAATCTAGAACCACTAGGAAATGAAAAACACGCGCTCAAGAGTCATTGTACTGTTGTTCGAGTTTATTGCATTTCCTAGATGTTGTTCCTGTTAGTAGTTGTCAGCATTGTAGCTGTTGCATTTTCCAGAACACTAACGCGACTGAAGTACAACACATCTTGTTATTTCAGGCTAATGCAACGCTGGCATTTCTGGAGAAAATAACCGAAGAAGACAAAGTGGCGCGCTGTTTCTCGCGTTCTCCACTTTCAGTCAGAGCAGCGGCGGCGGTTAGTGTTTCTGTCTGTTAATTCTACTGTCACAATAGGACGATATTCAATAAGCGTCGAAAGAATTCTCGTTTGCCTTGGTTTGGTATCGCTACACTTGGTTACACACATTTTAAACCAATAAAAAACTAGAAAAAATAGTGAAGTGCTTTATCGGATGGTAGACATAATTTAGACCAATCAATCAATTTTAATAATTCTTTCCTATTCCTCTACTCGTTTCTAAAGTGCCCAATTGTTAGCAATCCTCTGGCTTTTCCTAATCGATTTATGTCATTTATTGAATACTGTTCTACAAAATGAAGCCATTCTTGTTGGGTTTCCTATGATCTATGAGCTGTGATTTGTTTTCATGTTTGACCATATTGAAATCCATTTTCGCCATCGTTTACCCCAGAGTGGGAGGGAAGATAGACCCTGGGATCGACGCTGAAACCATCCCAGCTTTCTAATGGGTTTTCATTTTTTGAACACTGTTGCACAAAATTAGACCGTGTTTGTTTAATTACGATTCAGGTGATGTTTTAAAAAGGGTTTTTTTTTCAGATTATCGGGTTTCTGGATTCACTTTGCGGCCGTAAATGCCTGGATTTGAAAGTTCAAAATATGGAGAAGTAAGAGTCGAGTATAGATATTACTGAAACCAAATCTTATTGCGATAATTTTAAAACCTACTGTTGTTCCATTTTTTACAATAACTGAAGTTATTCTCGTATGCTGATTGGTCAATTTTTATCATCAATAAGAGTACTCGTGGATCCACAGCACTTTGACGTAATATATCAAACACGAGGAACAGTGTTTCATCAGATTTCCAAACACCGAGAAGTGGATTGGAAAAACGAGGCGCAGCCGAGTTTTTTTTAAACCACTTCAAGGTGTTTGGAAATCTGATGAAACACTGTTTCGAGTGTTTGATATAGCTTTTCAAACTGATCGTTAAATGCGGAGAAAACGAAGGAATAAAATCGCCAAAATCTATGCAAATTAAGAAACGATTTCAAAACCTCCTTCACGGTAGTGATTTCCTTTGTGTTCTCGTCATGAATTATTAATGAGTTTGAGAAAATGTTATGACGAATTTTATCATCAATAAGAGGACAGACGCATAAAAAACTGACGTCAATTTGTTAAAGATATTCTTTTCACCAAGAAGAAAACCTTTAACGATTTAATGATTAAAAAAGCGAGCTGACAACTTAGCCAACGAGAATCAAACTTTCTAGAATAATCACACTCCTAAGAACACCTGCTCATAGATGGAAACTATTTCTTATTTTTTGTTTTTCTATTTCCAGATATTCATTCGACCCACGTGATCTGTTGGTAAAAATTTTAACAGCGTTAGTGCGCATGGCAAATGCCAGCGAAGATAGAGAGTTTGTTAAATGTCTTGCCGCTAACCCAGACTACAGCAGGCTCAGTATTGAGAAAGCGTTACATGTAGTTCAGCGGGAGAACCTCGCTCCAGATCACGTGGTGCAAGACTTGAGAAAAGTTTTGCAAGAGGTATGTTTTTTTATTAATGCTATTTAAACTGAGATATGCGGTAATTACAAATTGGAAGCTACGCGGGTTCTGATTGGCTAGAAACTTTGTTTTTTTTAACAACCTCGTCCCCAGGACCTTCTCCGCTTTGTTCAAATTCGAAATGGCGGGCGGAGAAACCGCTGGACAAGGCTGTCAAAATACTCCAATAATCGTGTATTTTGTCACGTGACACATAGTGAAATGACGTTTTCGGAGGTTCTTTTCATTGTAATAAAGACATTTTATCATGTTTTCATTTTGGCTGCCTTGTTCCTACGCCCTGAGACAAGGTTGTCGTTTTATCAGAGTTAATAAAATGCACAAAGAACTGCGCGTGATATAATTGGTCATAAGGAGTTCATAATAGCTCAATAAAACATAGACGAACGTGTTTTATTGTTTTCGAAGTGCTTTTCTCGAGCAAACTTTACATTTGGTGGGAAGAAAGCGTGTTTGACTTAATAAGATTGTAGACGAGTGATTTTGATTCCAATCATGGATTATATTGTCATAAAATATTTCGGAATTTGAATGTGGAAAGCACTAACCTTCGGCTTATTCTTTCTACATCTCTCTCGTGTTCTCAAATGCCCGTCGTGTTTTCGACAATGTAACGTTCGTTTGTAAACTTTCCAAACACTCAAAAAGTGTCAAATATAGATTGTTCGGTACACTATACAACATTTTTGGGGACTGCTAAGAATTAAATATAATCTTAAAATTGATATGTTTGGTTGTTGATTAATTCCTTCCAGGTCGGATCACTGTTGGCGCGAGAAGGAGATCACCCCTCCCCCTGTGAGGAAGAACCAAACGGGAATGATAGTGGACTTCCTGTTACAGGTGGGGAGGTGGCTTATGGATCGGACCCAAAGCGGGAAAATGAAGTGTACATTGAACATCTTGAACCAATCAAGTTTGACACCGCAGAACTTGTGGTAAGAATGCCCCTATATACCATGCAGTTCTCTTGTTAGATTCTTAATTCATGTATCACCTATTCTCTAAATCAGTTAGCGCGTTAATTTTGTACGTTTGATTATGGTATTGTAAAAGGAACCGAACGTTTACCCTTGTTTGTCATTCGTATCTTGCTTATTATTTTGTTTTAACTCTTTTCCTCCCAGAGTCAATTATGAAGACATATAGTACTAACTTTTGAGTCTGTTGACAAAATGCTATGATGTGACCATTCAAATGAAACCTCTTCGGCAGTACTTTTGCTTGGTACCGTTTGTTCTAACTTTTGAATGTGTCGACGAAATCCTATGGTGTGACCATTCAAATGAAACCTCTTCAGCAGTACTTTTGCATGGTACCATTTGTTCTAACTTTTGAGACTGTGGATGAAATCCTATGGTGTGACCATTCAAATGAAACCTCTTCAGCAGTACTTTTGCTTGGTACCATTTGTTCTAACTTTTGAGTCTGCTGACGAAATCCTATGGTGTGACCATTCAAATGAAACCTCTTCAGCAGTACTTTTGTATGGTACCATTTGTTCTAACTTTTGAGTCTGTTGATGAAATTCTATGGTGTGACCATTCAAATGAAACCTCTTAAGCAGTACTTTTGCATTGTTCCATTTGTTTTTCAATATTTTGCAAAAATGAAATTTGGGATTTTTCTTGAATTTATTGTTTTTGGCACTCATTGGAGTTAAAGGGTTAAGTTTGCAAGATGTTTTCCAAGTTGTCTTTGTTATTAGATGGAATTACAGTGTCTTGAGTCTGTCGTGAAGCCAAAATCAACTCGATCAACTCGCAACATAGAAAGAGGCCGTTTTGTGAACAAACGGCGAGTGAACCACAAATCGTTATAACATTTTAATTAGCTGCTTCCAAGACAAGAGTTACCCGTTCTGCAGCACACGGCTAATCATGATTTTTTTTTTACTCTCAGGAAGTCCATGCTTTTCGGTGCCGTGCATGCCAGCCTATTTGTCCCAGGTAAATATTCATGTTTTTTTATTCCGTCCCAACACGTAAGCTTATAAGTAATTATAGAAATACTACAGCAGAAAAGTGTAATACGCTAATCGTAGCTTGAAGCTTAGGTCGTGTTCTATTGGGAACAACCGTTTCAACCTAAACCGGTTTTGGTTGATTTGGTTAAGGTGTCCCAATAGAACACTTTTCAGCCATTTTCGGTTTCAACCATTTCAACCAGGTTCAGAGCTGGTTGAAATGGTCTAACAACTAAACCAACCGAAAACGGATTTTTCCCAATAGAACACGAAAAAATCCAACCAACCCAACCAACCGAAAATGGTTGATCCCAATAGAACACGGCCTTATACATGCGGCAAGGATAACTGCGGGAAAACGTGTGTGAAGTGCCAAGCGCGGGAAAATATGAGACCGGTGGTAAGCGCAGGTAAGGATGCAACTGGTATCTAGCGCGGGAAAATATGTGGCCGGTGGTAAGCGCGGATAAGGATACAACTGGTGTCAAGCGCGGAAAAACACGCAGTCATTACCAAGGGCCGAAAAGTGTGCCGTTAGTGTCAAGCTTGGTAAAGCATGCAACTAGTTCCAAGCGTTGGAAAACATGCGTTCGCTTCCAAGCGCAGGAGCTCACTTGCACTAAGAGTTTGTAAAACATGATAAACCTTTGTGGCAAAAGTAAACATAGGTTTTCTTTTGGATGACATTGGAAGGTCTTAAATACCTTAAGTTGTCGCTTTTTTCTTTAATAATCTTGTTTTTGTTAGATCCGGTAAAGTGCGCGCTCTTATGCGAGAAGCGACTCAACTGAAGAACAACCTTCCCATACACCCAAATGCGTCCATTCTGGTCAGACAGGTGAGAAGATTTTTCTCTTTGTTATTTTTTTCAAAGGAAAACAATGTCCCTGTTTTTTTTTTCAACTTTATTGGACATAAACTTACTATTACAAAATAAGTTGGACCAAAGGGAAAGGCGCAAACGGGACCGTAGCCTGTTCCAGGCATCGAGATAGTGGGGAACGCGCGAAGTAAAAAAAAAAAGAAAAGGAAAAAATCGCGCAGGAACTGGGAGAGGGAGGTCGGCAGGGAGGTCCCCAGTTCCCCACGATTTATTTCCTTTTTTTTCTTCGCGCGTTCCCCACTATCTCGGAGCCTGGAACAGGCTAACCGGACCGTCAAAGCCCCATGCGAGGCGCCTGTTGAACGGATAAAAACTGTGTGAATTTTTTTTTGTTTTCTGTTTCAATCCCTTTGGATTATTAATTTCAATTACAGTCGAACCTCCACTAATGGACACCTCCCGTAGGCGGACACTTCCCATAAGCGGAAAGAAAGTCGTGGTCCCAGCCACATTTTTAACCTCCCATAAGCGGACACCTTTCTTAAGCCCACACTTTTTCTGGTCCCGATGTTGTCCGTTTATGGAAGGTTCGACTGCATTATTTAGCCAGTTTGTTCAATTATTTCCCCGTTAATTGTAGGTAGCAAATCGCCAAAATACCGTGTCTGTCGCACCCTCCATAATTCAAAACACTAGAACAAACGTTTAAAATGCAATTTCTTTTTCTGGTTCTTTCAGGATGAAAACCGTATGGACTTTGTCCGTGCACTTATTACCGGCACGGTAGATACGCCATATAGTCGGGGATGCTTCGTGTTCGATATTTACTTTCCGTCCTCATATCCTGTTGATCCACCAATGGTGAAAATTATCACCACTGGTAACGGCACTGTTAGGTAAGATATGGTGATTTATTTATAACACTTGTTAGGTAGATATAGTGATTTAACCTGTACTGTCAGGTAAGATACGGTTATTTATTTACAACACTTGTTATAGTTAGATATTCAGTGATCTAAACTGTACTGTCAGGTACGATACGATGTTTTATTTATAACACTTGTTAGGTAGATGCAGTGATTTAAACTGTACTGTCAGGTGAGATGCGGTGTTTGATGATTTACTGCAAATTGTTGGAAGAGATTTGCTATGGCAAACGCGTATTACTTGCAATTTTCAAACTTTTTCAGTAACGTTTTCCAATTACACGGTGTTTGTCTTCATCTTTTTTAAAATTAAACTTTTTAATCTTATTTTTTATAGCCAGAAAGTTTCAGTAGAAAAACTGTTTGCTCCACACGCCGGAGATGTTTCCTGTGCCGAGCTTGCTTCGCGGTTCTTTTCCATCCAAGTGTTATTTAAAGAACCTGTTTGTCAAAATTGGTTTCGATAAAAAATAATTTGGGTAATTTGTTACACTTTCCAGGTTCAACCCGAATCTCTATGCAGACGGGAAGGTAAGCTTAATTCAAGAGAATTAATTTTCTTCTTGACAGAATAGGTTTAATTTGTTCGATTCTCGCATTTCTTCGAATCCCCGTGCAATCATACTATTAACGCAGTAAAAATGCTCACACTTGCAGGTTTGTTTGAGTTTGCTCGGGACATGGCATGGGGGCGATGCCAGCGAGAAATGGGATCCAAAGAAATCATCGCTTTACCAGGTTTGCGTTTGTAAATATTAGTGTTAAAGCGTATCCTCAAAAGTAAGAACAACTCTCGCACAGCATCATCAACAGGAAAGTACTGCATATTAGCTTAAGATTTCACATGCAAACAGATTCAAAAGTTGGAACCATTTTTCACAGCGTGACAAACGGCATTGGAAAGTACTGCTATATAGCTTTTGAATGGTTTTTTTATGCACTTTAGAATTTCATCTACAGACTCAAAACGTTTCCAGAAGCTTTACAACCGTGCTACACAGGCGGTGTGCGTCACGAGTTGCAATGCCTCATGGATTAATTTGTGGAGCAGCCTAGCGATGAAGGCAAAGTAAACGCGAACATTTGTACCTTTTTATCGCAGGAAGTTTGTTTGCTTCGCCCATTTCTTTTGTGCGCCACTCTCTGAAAGCCAGGCACAGGCGAGTGGTAAAACAAGGTTTCGTTCCTGTTTAACCGGTTTTAGTAAGTCATGATGTTTGTGTTGCGTCGGTGGCGGAGTGAACCATGAAAGTTTGGTTTCAATAACTGAAAACTGGTGTCGTTCCTGTTTAACCGGTTTTAGTATCTATTCAAGTTATGTTTGTGTTGCGTCGGTGGCGGAGTGAACCATCAAAGTTTGGTTTCATCAAGTGAGTTGATAAGTTAAATATGCTTTATTCGTATTCTCGGTATTGCACTGGAACTAGCTTGCAGTCGAGGCTTAAAAATATGAACCTCGACTGCAAGCCTCGACTGCAAGCTAGTTCCAGTTCTTTACCGACATTACGAATATTGCCTATTGGCCACCGTTGATAAAGTGCCACTATGATTAAAAAAATATACGTTTTCTGTTCTCTTCGTATTTTGAAAATATAAGTACTCTTTACTTACCTTGCGAAGTTTCAAGTCAAAACTCGTACGGGAAGTGCCATTATTTTAACTTTACATTTCGAATTCGGCTTGCCGCCATTACTCAATTCAAAAATGACCGGGATCGAGTTGGCCTAAAGATTTTGTGACGTCAATGACTAAGCACGTGCCTTTTGGCTTTGTTGTCTGTGGCCCGGAGGGAACCGCGTTGAGTCATTGATGTCACAAATCAAGTCACGTGTACCAGATCGCAAACCAGTAGAACGTGAGCTCGGATTTATGAACGGAGTTATGGCGGACGGATTTTACGTGATTTTCGTGGGTTTTCGGCCAGCTATTTCTGGGCTGTGCAAGAATATATCAATCTAATTTATAGCAATTCGCATTTGTCTAAACCTATTAGATACATTTGCGTTAAAAAAAGCGGAAAAGAAATACAAACATTTTTGTCGTAGTGGCACTTTAAAAGATTGAAAAAGCTAGCCATTCGTCAGAGCGAATCCAATTCATTTGCCCTGACGAAGGGCTAGCGCTCGAAACGTCAGCTTTTGGAATCTTTTTTACGCTGGCCAATTTACCTTATCAACTCGATTGATCAAACCAAGTTTTCTTGTTTTAAGGTTACAGTGTACCTTCAGATCGAAAATTTATCGAAATTTTTTTTTTCTGGCGTTAAAATAAAGTTTACAGAAAGAACTTTCATTCAAAAAAAAAATTATCGAAAAATAGTGAAAATTGACTGAGAAATGACAGTATAACTTTTGTGGGCGGAGTTTGTTTATGAAGCGATATGTTTTTTTAAGCGCTGTTTTCTCAAAGTTAATTTTTCGCTTGTTGGGGACACTTTAAAGAGCTATAACTCAAAGGAAATTTGTTCGATTTTCCTCAAATTTGGACAGAAGCTAGGTAAAGTCGCACACGAGCCACGATGGCCCACACGGCCGGAGCTTAACCCGGTTTCTGTAGCATGAAGCAACTAGGAATATTGCTACTCCCCCCTGGATGGGATGCTAGTCCATCGCAGGGTTACCTCCAGCATTTTGTCGCCGGTACCCATTTATACACCTGAGTGGAGAGAGACAGTGTGGAGTAAAGTTTCTTGTCTAAGGAAACAATACGACGGCAGACTTCGACCAGGCTTCGAACCACCGACCTTCAGGTTGAAAGTCCGACGCGCTAACCACCGTGCCGCCCACAGAAGCAAGGCTAACATATAATCAACAAAAACGTGTCGGCGAATTTCTTATTTCCGAAAACTTTTTCGTCAAGAGCCATTTCCGTGCGATCATTCCAATTTTTTTCTCCCTTTTTCGAAAATATTCTGTAACTTTTCACTACAATTGAATATGGGAAATCGCCAACACGTTTTTTTAGCGCTTCGTGTCCGGAAACCCGAGAACAAATCAAATTAGCAAAATACAATAATCGCTTTGAGTTATAGCGTTTTAAAGCTGATTCGGACGTTCGAATTTAGACGTCGTAAAAAATTCGACAATTCACTTTATTACCAAATGGTTTCCATATTTAGATAGCCAGCTCTATAAGCTTTAATTTGATATCAGGGTTTAGGTATGTTAAGTGTAATCTTAAGACACTAGAGCTGTTATACTGGAGACACCCCCGAAGGTACCCTGTAACCTTAATGAACCTGATGGTTACGTGCTAGCGGTGATACCGGTTTTCGTTCTTGTTTAACAGGTTCTAGTGTCTATTCAAGGCATGATGTTTACTCCTGATCCTTGTTTTAATGAACCTGGTTATGAAGGAATCCGAGGAACAGACGAAGGAGATGTAAGTAACAGATACTAAGAGGAATATTTGACCCTTCAACTCATAACAGTGCCAAAAAACACTGAATATTCGCGAAAAATCCCAAATTTCATTTTGTAAAATATTGGTAATAGTCCTTTTTACAGTTGTGTACTTGGTAACCTTGCCTTTGAGTGGAAGCGAGGCTGCAGGTGACCTTGCTTTGATACAGACCTTGGAGCTTTTCAGATGTAAACTTAGCTAGTTAGCATGAGAAAAGCATTATTAACATATGAAAGGCAGAAAGGTTTGTATCAAAGCAAGGTCACCTGCAGCCTCGCTTCCACTCAAAGGCAAGGTTACCAAGCACACAACTGTAAAAAGGACTATTAAATGGTACTATGCAAAAGTAGTACTGAAGAGGTTTAATTTGTCTTTGTTCTCTCAATAGGCTCTGTGCAAAGAGTATAATGCGAAAATCAAACTATATACAATACGTCACGCCATGGTCGGCCAGTTACGAGAGCCAACACCGGGTCAGTATACGTAATCACGTGTTTTAAAGTAGTTGTCAAATGATTGCTGTGTATCACAGTAAACACAAATAGTGCAATGAACCAATCGCGGGCTGCAGGCGCGGGTAAACATGTTACCAGTTCAAAGCGCGCGAAAACATACAAGCGATAGCAAGCTTGGAAAACAGGCGACCGGTACCAGTATCAAGCGCGGGAAAACATGTATTAAACCTACCAAGTGCGTTACCCAGCGCGGGAAATCATTCAACCAGTGCTAAGCGCGGGAAAACATGCAACGCAATCAACGCGGAAAAACGCGCGTAAAGCTAAGTAAAGAACTGCAATGCTTAGTTGTATTCCTCAGTCAATCCAAAACCATTCCACATAAGTGAAGGCGTCATGTAGAAGCTATCAGTTTGTAGAAGATTTTTTGTTTAAGAAAAGGCTGGACAAAGTTAGCGTTAGTCTTTAAACGTGTACTTTACAATGAAGAGAAGAAAATGTATTGACTTATAAGTTGGTGTCTTCCCTTCTGACTTGGCTGCATCTTATGATTCTCCCAGGTTTTGAGGATGTGATTCAAGCTCACTTCCGTCTTCAAAAAGAGGCTGTATTGAAGCAGTGCGCCGAATGGCTGACGCAGTGCGCAGATGAAGAAGAAGAAACACGCATGCGCAAAGCCGTCGATATGTTAAAAGCTGAACTCGACAAGTTATAGAGAAAGGAAGAAAAGTGATTGAATGTTCAAGCATGCCATGTGATCATTGGGTTTATCAAAACCGATAAGCAAACGTCATAAACTGTTTCCAGACAAACTTTGTCCTCCCTACCGATATTCTAACTTAGTCTTTGGGGGTTACACGTGTACTTCGCTTGGGAACGTTTTCTTTAACCCTTTAAAGCCCTACTATCAAAATTTAAATTCTCATTTCTTGTCCCCGTACATTTCCTATAGAAGTAGTGGGGAGAAATTGTTTGGATATCAAGAGAATTCATCTCGTGTGATCATGTCCTTAATTCTCATGACCTATTTGATTGATAAGACATTGATATTACAAGGAGAAATTTGATGCTGATCACTCTTAGGGCTTAAAGGGTTAACTTGTGAATACGCAGTGGAACAAAATTTCACCCGATCGGTCGATCGGCTGTTAAGATTGAGTCAGCGATATGTACTGGTCACCTGCCTTACCCATGGGGATGGCGTCAGAGGGAGGGGAGGGTGGGAAGTTATACGCAGGGGGTGGGGTGTGGGGCGTGAAAGCAAAGCGCCTGAGAGAGGGTCGGGTCGGTGACCATTGAACCCGAACCCGAACTTGTGAATACGCAGTGGAACAAAATTTCACCCGATCGGTCGATCGGCTGTTAAGATTGAGTCAGCGATATGTACTGGTCACCTGCCTTACCCATGGGGATGGCGTCAGAGGGAGGGGAGGGTGGGAAGTTATACGCAGGGGGTGGGGTGTGGGGCGTGAAAGCAAAGCGCCTGAGAGAGGGTCGGGTCGGTGACCATTGAACCCGCGATGTGTAACGGTCACCTGCTTTATCCATGGGGACGGCATTGAAGGGAGAGGCGGGTGGGGAGTTGGACGCCTGGGCCGGGGGTGGGGGGGGGGGGGGGGGGGGTCGGTGAAGCTAAACGTCTAGGGGAGGGGAGGGTCCGACTTTTGATCTTTATCTTTTGTTTCTTTGGTTTTTCAAAGTATATAATGCGAGGTCCCTTAATGCGAGGCTACATATGAATATTTATGTCGGTTTTGTTTTTGATTTAATTGTAGTTGCTTAACAAACTTATTCTGAAAGAGATAAGTTTAGCAAGAAGATATCAAAGCTATTTTATTGAATACTTGTACAAAAGCCAATAGTGATGAATAAAATTTAGCGTGTTAGGAATACCGATTGTGTTTCTGTGCTTCGCAAACAGATTACCCATAGCAAGGTCATAGTGATTACCCATAGTAAAGGATTTCTATAGCGCCATGTCCATGGGCTCATGGCGCTTTACAGCACAATAGCTCAAACAAAAATTAAATTCCAAAATTTATAACAGTGATAAAAAAACAAATATTAAAATATTAACTGAAATTAACATCTTAATAAGCGTTGCCGATATGTTAAACTGGTGTACGATCCAAGGATCAATTCTAATAAAAACTTAAAGAAGACTAAAAGAGCTCTTGAACACTCTGAAGGCTCTGCGTCAGTTTCTGCATCTCAAACAGCGATGCTGTTAGGAACTTGCTCAGGTAGCAGGTACGGGTACTTCACTACAAGTTTCGCGTTCCGTTCCTTGATCTCAGCGGAGATTCCTTTAAGCTTCTGCTGAAAGGCAGCGATGGCAGAGTTGGCGGCTTCCTCGGTAAAACGTTCTTCTGAGTAATCACCAATGAATTTCTGTTAAAACAAAAACAAAGAAAGAGTTAAACATCGATAAACATACACCGAAGTTAAACATATACTGAAAATTCACTGTCTATCAGTTTTAACAGTTTATCATAGGAGAAATGAAAAGAAAAAGACTAATCGAGAACGAGGACGCGTGCACTCTCTCTCCAATCTCCTCGCGTTTTTATGATTTATGAACTCTCTTTTCTTTTTAGCTCATTCCAAGTATTTGAAAGCCTGGGACAGGCTAAGAGAACTTAATTTAACAATGTAAACAACTGTGAATACGTCGGTAACCATATGAACAATGGAAGAAGACAAACATCGGCATACTCTACAGAATTCACTACCTATCAGTTTTAACAGTTTATCAGAGAAAAATGAAAAGAAAAAAGACTTAGTATCGAGAATCAGGGCGCGTCCACTCCCTCTTATGGAGGGGGTGGGGATTGGTATTTTCGGAATTCTACGGTATTTTCCCTTTTCTACTTTACATCGATCAAAGTTTACCTCATCAGGGTAAATACGGGTCAGGTCATACACTGTAGCGATAGTTAGCGCCGCCTGGCTCTTGTTAGGCAGAGTTTTCATCAGGTCTTGCTCTGTCACAACGCCCTTCTTTGTCGGTGGAGGCTGTCGCATCATAGCGGGCGCATTTGGCGGGAAACCGTACACATCCATCTGTGAAAAGTTAACCGCTGCATGTCCGCAGGAACAGTTGAAGATGATGACCGTAGCAAAGTCGTAAAGCTGCTGGCGGCTCGTGAAGGACTTCGGGACACCGTGGTCTACGTGTCCTTCACCGGTCTTGTATCCGTTGTCGTGTAAATCTCTGATCCAGTTCTGCAGTTCGTGGTCCTATGAAATGAGAACAAAGCGCGTGTAAAGGTGTGGCTAAAAACGAGTACTGAAGATCTAGAAACTTTGTAGTCACTAGCATCTCATAAAGGCATGCTGAACAGTAAAAGTTCTAGTGGCTTTCCCATCCGGTCTGATGAGAAAACTCGAGGTTATCGTTGACCAAAGTCGTGGCAGCACGGGCGTTGTTGATCTCTCCCTAGTTTTTTTTTCCCCTTTGTCAAAAATTCTTTCAGCAATTTTACGTCCTGATTTGATTTTTTTTCTTTCGTGTTCATGTTGTCTATACCTTTAGCTTGCGCACGTACAGACGCTTGCTAGGAAATAGGAGACGTCTGTGCGCAGGCTGCTATACCTCAAACGAAATCTTGTCTGTTTTGTACCGAAGAATCGTGGGTAATAAAACACTGATAAAACTCTTTTCACTTATCTTTCAGAAGGAGAAAACTAACAAACAAAAAAATCGTAGAAAACATCACCAAGCTGGAACGACAAAGTAGCTTGTCAGGGCTTACACGTAAAAATAAAACATGATACGCGCGGTTCCTGATTGAACGTATCGGGTGGGGGAGGCCAGGAATGAATAAAGGGGCGGGGGCGGGGCCTATACCATAATGACAGCTAGGAAATAAAGTTTGAAATCATTACCTTCTGAATGTCTTCATCGGAATTATAATAAATCGCAAGGATTGTCTGAACAAATTCTTCGACGGCTGCCCACATTTTTAACCCATCTTCACGGAAATGGAAGTTGGGGAGTTTATCTACATCATCAATTCCTCTCTCTTTTAGATTTTGGGGCAGGTTATAAATCTTCCAGTTTAAGGATTTGAAGTACTTTTTCATGATGGCAATGTGTCCTGTATATAAACAGAATTCAATTTTAGTGACTTTCCTAAAGCGTGCGTGTTTAAAGTCTCATACGATTGATGAATGGTGAAAGGAATTCACTATAGGCGATTTTCACGATAACGTCATTTTACTTGAATCATTTCATTTCATTTCATTTCATTTCATTTTACTTGAATTCATTTCGTTTTTACTTTGTAAACCCAGAGGAGCTTAACTGAACAGTAGCCCCAATTAACACGAGAAAAGAAAAAACTGAAGGATTCTGGTTGTTGTAGTAAATGACGTCATCTTGAAAATGACCTATTGACCCGCCGTTGTGTCTTTTCCCCCGCCATTTTGAATGGGGTCAAATAAGGCGCAAATTCAAGTTTTCAGTTCTGCATGCATTCTATACATTAGGCTGTACCAAAGGCGTAATTTGGAGATATTAGAGCACTGCGTAAACCGAGGTAACAGAGAAAGCCTGAAAGGCTTTTGTTCTCTCCCCACTCCTCCACCCTCTTTTACTTTTTTCAGCCTCTGACGTTTTGCGAAACCCAAATGGCGGCTTATCGCTAAACATATTTTAAAATTCACCATAAAATACCGGCTCTGTTAGCTATTTAAGTATTGTTCCACATAAGAACGATAGCAAACTTCATTGTTCTGCGGCATTAGCTCTTTCCCACATAGAATATCCTTGATTTCAAGAATAGAGGAGGAGCTGATGGTTAATAATTACATTCCATTATAAAAATAAAGAAAACCCATTTGCGTCAAATGAATTTTAGGAAATGTTCGTGCTTAACCAATCAGAATAGCAGAAGACAATAGCTAATAATTTTGCTTCTTTGATGAAGTTCCCCAAATACAATATCTTTTAAAAATTGTATGTTGTGCGATTGGGTCTCAAATTACTTGAAACCTTAAAAAAATTAGGCAAAATGCACCTTGAACCTTAACTTTTTAGCGTTTTTTGAGTCTAGGCCAATGAGATCACTAGTTGTAACAATGAAAAAACTTGACATTCCATCGTGCTTGACATTCCATTGCCGTTCAGTACTATCCTTCTTACGCGGATCATTACTTAAACATGTGTTAAACCCTGTGTAAAGTACGTTTCGCTATCGAACCAAAATTTCCTTCGAGATATGATCATATTTTTTTTGCTTCTTGACCTTAAATGGTTTGCAAGGGCAAGTTTTTTTTACCGAATGATGTAGAAAACCCATACTCAACGTCCCATTTTTCCTGTTATATTAAAACTTGGTGAACAAAAAATAGCATACTGGTCCCAATATGATTTGACTGAACCATAGAATTACTCGGCTTCAGGCAGTTACCTCCACCACCAATACTGAGAAGTTGATCGGCAATCCCTCCGGTTGAAATCAGGATATCTCTACCAAGAGTGTTGATGGCCATAATCCCTCGGATATGAGGAGCCAAGAGTTTCCACAGGGGGTGGATGGTGGGCAGTTGTCTGTAGCTGGCAACAGCGACAGGTTCCATGCACAGATGAGTACGGAGAAGATGGGTGATCATCTAAAATGATAAAAACCCGCTGAGTTAAGTTGAAAGAAATAACAGAATGGAGTGTAGAATAGAGGGTAGGAGAGGAGAAACGACTTAGAAAGGAAAACTGAGACTGAATAAAAGAAGAGAAGGGAAATGAAGAGAAGATTGGGTCTATTAAAAAAACTAACATCTTCCGTAATAAATACAAAAAAGGAGGAGGAACATATTGAGGACGTTCTTGTGACACCCAGTCTGCCTAATGTTTCTCCACTGAAACATCTCATTAAAAACAAAACGGCCCCCAATGCAGGGGGCTTGAATCTTATTTTCAACTCAACACGCGATGTTCTCCTGTTGGAAAGTTGGGACTAAAATAAACCATTTGACAACAAATAGAACGCAACCAGACGTCACAACACTTAACAACGTTTTTGTTTTCAATTAAGAGGGGGACATTGGGGATTTGCGGTGTTGCGGTGTTGCTCATTTTTTTATGCGGTGTTGCGGTGAATAAAATCCCAGCTTGCGGTGTTGCGGTGATTTCAAACCCTACGGTGTGCGATGTTTGCGCTTTAAAGTCTGCGGTGTTCGGTGGAACGAAATTATCTGCGGTGTTGCCGTTTCCTGTTTGACCCTAAATTTAGCCTCTATATGTTATTTATTCCGTACTTATTTATGAAAAGCACGTACCATTATGTTTAATTTGTAACAAAAAGCAGTCCAATACTGTCCAGTTAATCTTCAATACGCTGCCGGTCGCCAATCCTAAGCCTTTTCCATTTATAAGTAACTTGACAAAAATATATATTGCGGTGACGTTGTTTTGTCGACTTTTCTTGCGGTGATGCGGTGTTCGGTAATTTTTTTTGCGGTGTTGCGGTGTTCAGAGCCCCCCAATGTCCCCCTCAATTAAGAAAGAGAAAATTAGGTAAGACAAATATACCTGATGAACCTGACTGTCAGAGTTACGCAACCACAATTTAGCACAGATCCAGTCCATCTCGGCGTCATTCGGAGTCCAAATGGGGTTGGTACTGCTCGGTTTCTGATGGAGCTGAATGGCTATTGGCACCAGATCTCCGCTGCTTTTGACATAGAGCAGACCCATGCTAGCACACATGTATCTCCTCTCCAGAACAGTTTCCAGGGACAGAAGAGATGAAGGATCCTGGCCAAAGTGCGAGACGTCTTCCAAGATCTTGTAATCGACCATGTAAATACGGCCATTCTGTAATCATGAAAACACCATCAGAGACGCCAACTGGCATTCATGTTTTAACCATTTCACGGTTAATACTTATGGTTGAAATAACACTGACAGTTTTAGAAATCTTAAGGCGGAACTCATCCTGCATGCCATTCACATTTCAAGCATTCCCAACAATGAATATATGCTCATCTCATGAATCTATATTATGGGGTGTTTTGCAATTTTTTGGGTAAATTTTGGGTATGTTTGGGAGGAAATAGTTTTTCTTAAAGGATTTGTAAAATTTAGAGAAATAAGAAATATTTAAGATTTAGTGCAGTTTTAAAATTAGAATTTGTAGTTAATAATAAATAGATGGATACCAAAATAGTCCATTATCAACCTGGGATGCTCTTGTGTGGGTATCAACTGTCTGTTGGTGTTCAAAAAATCATTTTCTTTCTTCTATCCCTTCTTAAAACCTCTTAAATTTTCATTTAAATTTAGGTTGAGTTCCGCCTTAAGTCTAGTAATAGATGAAAGCATTCGATTACAAAGTCTTTATCATCGTTGAAGTCACATTAAGTCTGTCTTTTTTAGAATTTTTTTAGGAGTCAAATAAAACTTGAGCCACGCCCAGATTGGTCTTCTTTAGAGGTTTAATTCAAAAGTTCCGACGAACATCCCCGTACCTTTCATATGGGAGTTCCCTCCCGGGGGGAGTCATTGAAATCCGGACTCCAAAACTCCCTTAAGATTTAGAGTTCATGAACCAACTACTTCTTTTGATCCTATGAGTCAACTCGTGAATCCAAAACACTGACCCCCACCCCTTGCGTCCAACTCCCCACCATACCCTCCCTCCAACGCCGTCCCCATGGGTGAGGCAGGTAACCATTATCGTAGACTCCATGTTCACCGACCCTCCCTTTCTCCTAGGCATTTTGCTCCACTTTACCCCCACCTCCACCCCCACCCTCTGCTACCAACTCATCACTACTCTCCCATCCCTCCAACGCCGTACTCATGCGTAAGGCAGGTGACCATTACATATCGCGGGCTTAATGTTTACAGCTGACCGACCAACTGAGTGAAATTTCTCCATAAATGCTACAACTCGCTTAACTCCCTTATCGACGAGTTAAAAGGGAAAAACAAATACTAACCGCCATGGCATTCTGCAATGTGTCTCCACTGTCCAACAAGTTTCCAACCAATTTCTGCGTGACAGGGAAGTGCCGCGGCAGCTCGGTGCATCGTTTTATTATATCAGGATTACATCCGTTCAAAAACAGAGAACCATAAAAACTGTCTTCTCTCCAATGGTCTGCTGCCTGAGGTACATCTCCAACAGGGCCAGTGAATGCCTGGAAAGTATGTGAAGGTAATAATAACAATCATCAGAGGAGGCCAGTCTGGATGGGAATGCTGGAATCTCACTTATAATTAAGACATTTAGTAATATTTCATTGCAAGTAGACACTTTCTGGAAATAACGGTTGCTTCTCGCTCAAGTCTAGGATTTCAATTGTCGTCACAAGCTAGCAAATTCGTGAAACCGGGCATGGCGACCCCCCTCTTTTAAGTATATAGTTTTGATGTTGTATATGTAATGAATAACTGTGCAAAGTTTTGAAAAAATTAATTGCAACGTATTTTTTTAACACTGACCTTGCGGTACTCTTCAAAGTTCTCCCAATTGTCCACCACATTCTGCAAATGCATGAGGCCCAGATTGAGGAGCCCCTTAGTCTGGGCTTTAAACAGGTCATACATAGCTTCATTGGTGAAGCGCACGTCTTTTGGCAGACCCAACACAGTCAGTGATTTGATGTAGCCTGGCATATCAGCATATGCGGAATCAGTCCCCCACTTGTACAGGGATCGCCTCCACGTAAGCTCGTCTGCTCGCTGGGTTCTCACGTTGGCATGCTGTTCATCTATAGGTAATTTAGCTGTAATAAAAAAATGAAAAATAAATCAAAGGCTCCTATGAGCCAACTCGTAAATACGAAACGTTCGCAGCCTTCCCTCGGATCCCATAGACGTTTTGCTTCACAGACCCCACCCCCACCCCCTACGTCTGACACCCATCTCTTCCCGCGTCCCCTCCCTCTAAAGTCGAGCGATCGAATAAGCCATTTTCGTATTTAAAATTACCGCTGAATTCAAACACCAATGACACATTGATACATGGTTAGACTCGACCCGATGTAAAATATTCACAAATACCGGCAGAAGGTGCATGAAATTTTAAAATTAAACAATAGACAGAGCTCTAAACAGGTCATCCTCTCGCCTGAATTTGTGAATTTATCACTTCAGATTGAGGTTAACCCTGTAAAAATGCGTCTTCATTGCTTTCGTTCAGCGACCATAGCGAATTCGAAACTGAATTATTTTCTGTTCCAGGCGAGCAAAGGAAACCTTACCCTTTCTCCCCAGTCTCCCCTCATTTTCCCCGCTTGTTCTAGCGAAGTGTTTTTAGCAATCAAGTGGAATTTTGTCCCACTGCGATAACTCGCTCAACGCTTCGCATATGCACGAGTAAAAAACGATATGAACAAAAAAGGATACTAAATTCGTTCATTAGACAGGTTGGCCTTGATCAAGTAGGTAATTAATTTTTTTATTTTAACATGTAGATTTTGTATAAAATTTTAAAACTCGTATTAACGAACCAGAAGTCATCCCTTAAGCCTTCGTCGACCAATATAACAACCTTCAAAATGATTGCCTTTAGTTAACTCAGTGACTTACCACTAACTTACAATGCACTGACAGTGAAAAGAGAAACGAGGCCTGCAAATAAAGCCGCCTCTCATCGCTCCCGGCCGCTGGGGATTTTCGCGCGAACACGGCTGAGAGAGGCGGCTGTATTCGCAGGCTAGGAGAAACAAGAAGCTGATCAATTTTACCTGCTCCCTCGAAGATGACCATTTCGTTCTGCACCCAGCGATAGCACGGAAAGTTATAGGTGACATTTGTTTTCTTGTTTTTGATCGTTATTCGGTCGACGAACCAATCAGTGACAGTATTGGCAGTCAATTCTCCTAAAACGATCTTCAATTTTACCATCAACAGCTGACCGACATCATCAGTGCTCTTAGTATACTCATCTTTTTGGCCGGGTTGGAAGTCATTATAGAACAATTTATCCAAGTTCAGCGGGCTTGTTTTGCCATTTGTACCTTGAAAGATAAAGAAAATGTTTACATGCAAGAACAGGGGCGGATCTAGGGGGAGGGTGCAGGGGGTGCACACCCCTCCCCCCCTGAGATGACCTAGTCTGCGTTGTTCGCTTTTAAAATTTGTTTACGTCACCCTTCAGTTACGTCATTCCTTAGAGGTGCACCCCCTCCTAAGAAAAATCCTGGATCCGCCCCTGAAGAAACTATCTACATTTTGCGATCTTCTTTTTTCAAATTTCCTTTTCTATATTTCAAACATTTTGCCAGATGGACCTATATTATTAGTGATAAAAGACTTTCATTAGAGACTCCTGGAGACGATTGATGTGTAGCTGTGGTATCTGTAACCACCCAGCCAGAACGTATATCGTTCACACAACCTTTTTTACGTTTAACCAAGATCTGTTGGCATATTTGCATAATAAAATGAGTGTTTGTAAAAGATATCTAATCAGTAAAAGATATCTAATCAGCCTCGTTTCCAGGCCGTCACGAGCTCAACAAGCAAAATATTGGGGTTTGAGCCTGGGTACCAGAGGTTTAGTTCTCGCGGCACGCTTTTGTGAAACGTCGGGGGCTGCCGAAGAAGCGTGTAATAGGTACGAGGGACGCGAGAAAGCCTCTGGCATCCAGGATAAGGGGCTCAACAAAGCTAATATCTTACCTATAAAAGCTGATACATCGGAACCTCCATTAAAGGGGAACCATCGGAACAAGGAGAAGTGTCCCCTTAATAGAGGTGTCCCTTTAATGGGGGTGATAATTACAAAGATTATATGAGCGTTTTGCCGGCCAGGACCCAGAGGAAGTGTCCCCTTAATAGAGGTGTCCCTTTAATAGCGGTGATAGTTGCAAAGATTATATGAGCATTTTGCCGGCCGGGACCCAGAGGAAGTGTCCCCTTAATAGAGGTGTCCCTTTAATAGAAATGATAATCACAAAGATTATATGAGCGTTTTGCCGGCCAGGACCAGGAGAAGTGTCCCCGTAATGGAGGCGTCCCTCTAATGAAAACGTCCCAAAGCAGAGGTTCCACTGTATTTTGAAAGCAGTTTGCAATCTTTTCCTTTTAAATTTAATAAAATGACAATCTCTTATTTGCCTCGGTTCTTATGAATCTCTATAATGCAGGATTAAAATGAAAATATTCGCTGTCTCGACAGGGGCGCAATTCTATTCGCCCAGTAAGAGCTTACATTGCCCAAAAGCTTTTGTTTATCTTTGTCTTGAGTTTGCTGCTAACATAAAACGCAAAGGAACCATTTCAGTTTATCGAGTAAAAGTTACCGCTATGCTTTACGATACCTTTTATCACCATAGTTACAAACGCGTCGGTCCCAGCCTCTACGCGGGATCCTGTGTAAACAGTGATCACGTATGAAACCATCTTCGCAGAACCTGAAATAAAGACAAAACCAGTGAAATCATCAAATAAAGAAAGAGTAAACCAATAATGTTTTCTCGGATTAAGTAAATAGACCAATTCCGATATATAAAAATTCATACTTGGCTCCGAGGCTTAGGGGAATAAAACAAAAGAAATCACATCGAGGTTCAGGGATGAATAATTTATTTCTTTTGTTTTATTCCCCTAAGCCTCGGAGCCAAGTATGCATGAATTTTAATATATCGGAATTGGTCTATTAATGTGTGACATTCTCGTCCCCAGAGCCGCTTTATTTATTTATTTATTTATTTATCCAGGGGCATCCAAGGATAAGGAGCTAGACTGAGTACGAGGGTCAAGGGGCCCCTTCCTCGTACTCAAGCTCCGACGGTTAAGAGGGCCAAGCGGCTCCGGGGACGAGAATGAATGTACCGGTCAACCTCATCCGAGGGCCTGCTCCACTTTCAAAATGGCGGGGCGGCGCAGAAACCGCTGGACAAGGCTGCTAAACGCGTAAAATATGATGAAATGTCTTCGTTTCTTTTGAACAGCGGTTTCAGATTACCAGAAAACAAACACGGCTGCCAATCACTGGAAATAACCTCTGAAAACAAACACGGCTACCAATCACTGGAAATAACCTCCGAAAACAAACATGGCTACCAATCACTGGAAATAACCTCTGAAAACAAAAACGGCTACCAATCACTGGAAATAACCTCTGAAAACAAAAACGGCTACCACTATCACTGGAAATAACCTCTGAAAACAAACACGGCTGTCAATCACTGGAAATAACCTCTGAAAACAAAAACGGCTGCCAATCACTGGAAATAACCTCTGAAAACAAACACGGCTGTCAATCACTGGAAATAACCTCTGAAAACAAACACGGCTACCAATCACTGGAAATAACCTCTGAAAACAAACACGGCTGTCAATCACTGGAAATAACCTCTGAAAACAAACACGGCTGTCAATCACTGGAAATAACCTCCGAAAACAAACACGGCTACCAATCACTGGAAATAACCTCTGAAAACTCCATTTCATAGCGTGTCACGTGACAAATAATCAATGATTATTGGAGTATTTTGGAAACAAGTAACTGTAAATTGCAACGGACCACCGTAACGAAATAGAAGCATCGGATCCTGTTGTAAAGGATCTAATCAGCTATAAAATAATGAAACGATTTGATAAAAACTGAGCAAGACTGATAAACGGTACGGAAACGACAAGTGTATTTTACAAGCGTAGCCATTGTTTCAGAGGTTGAAAACAATAGCTACACTTGTAAATTACAAGCGTAAAAGTTTTATTAAATTGACCCCAGGATGCTCCTCCACTGAGCTATGAGTCTCGTGGAGAGCAAGGACAGCAAGGCACATGTGCTGTGAAACCACAGGCAGCCCAGAATCTATATATGTCGGTCCTGTGAGACCACTGGCAACCCAGAATGTACTGTATGTCGTCAGTCCTGTGAAACCACAGGCAGCCCAAAATCTATATATGTCAGTCCTGTGAAACTGCAATACACAATATAGTCACCATTGTAAAATGGTCGTTTTCAGCCCATAAATTAACATTTCACTCAGTTCATGATTCAGTTCAGTGAACCGCTACATCACTCATTTGTCTTTCGTTTCCTGAGGGTATTAAGAAAAACACCAACGGCAAAACCACATTTTTGTTCTAAATTGCACCTCAAACAATAAATGAATTCTAGAAAATTATTTGAAATTTTAGAACATTTTCAAAAACAGGCAATAACTTGAATACCAACATGTTACATTTCGTGTCCCATGCAAAACATCGATGCCCCAAGTTCAGCAAGCAAATTTGCATTTAGTTTTAAATAACCGACAACATTAAGAGTGTCCTGAAAGGAACTGAAACAATATAGATGATGGGGTCAAAATTTGAAAACCAGAAAATTGTCTTTTTCAAATCACGCCAGCTGCCGAAATATTTTGAAGTCGAATATCAGAAGGCGCTCGATACCAACAATCACAAATCAGTGGTGGAATCAGTAAAATAAGGCCGGGTTGCTCATAGCTTGACCTGGGATTAGCGTCAAGTTTAAATTCACGTATATACCTAACAATGCAAATTCCTGTATTCCTTTAGGCGTAAAATTTGACTTTGACAACTACCAAATCAGAATGGCTAAAAATTACTGCAAAACGCTTTTAAACTGGAGAAACGAAATTTTCGTGAACATCTAATCCAGCCGGATTTAGCGTTGATCCGGGCTTTCAAAAAAAAAAAATGCCATGAGGGCTGAAAATCAAGAAGTAATTTTCTCTGCGAGCGTGTATTGGGCACGTGAGCTATTTCAACGAACATTTTCAGCAACTGCTTTTTAACAGTTTTGTATCCTGAAGAAGCATCGATTATCGATTATGAACAGCGTCGAAATTCACATATAGTTTATGTTTTAGTATTTAGTCAGACTCTGAAGATCACTTGTTCAGGCACATTTGCATTATAAGATCTGCTGAAACTTACTCATAACTGCAATAATTGGATACATTTAGTTTCTCAGTTATTACAAACTGCCCATATGAGCAGTGTTTTTGCGATCCTTCTGCGTATCATTAGTGCGGAATACCGCTGAAAACCGACCGCACCCTAATAAGTTGCACGATAACGCTGCGCAATCCAACATAGAAGCTGAGTGTTGTCCGGATGGTTTTCCTAGTTGGGTCACTCTCCTGGGCTGATTACTTGGGTGTAGTATACGGCATTTAAGAATTTTTATTCTCCTCTCGACTTCGTGTAACTATATCAGTCAGTAACTGCCTTCTTCAGTCAATGCGCTGGGCGTGACCTAAGGCATCTATTTAACATCGGTCCCGTATTATCGTTTATTACTTCAGATCAAGGATATATGACACTGAAGTTCGAGTTCATCAGAAGTAACTACTGAGACTACTGTAGGAGTCTATATGAATAAAACTGTTTAAGTTAGGCTTTGCGTGTATCAGACTCAAAATTTGTATACCATGAGAGATGCAGTCACTCGCATCAGGCCTATCAGCTGAGGTTTATTGTGCTTTCGTTCAGTCTTTACGAAAAAGGGTAAAGTTGAAGAGCTACTGTAATCAAAATGACACATAGCACACTTACCTGTTCTTGCAGCCTCTTAAGTGCCTTTGCTGTCCGGCGTTTGTATTAACACGTACACTTCAGTGTAGCCACTTCCAAACTGCTGTGAGGGTGACAAAGACCTTGTATTTATATTAGAAATGTCTTATTATTTATGCATTTGAAAGTGGTCTGTCTAATTGGCGTCATTTTAGGCCTCCGACTCACTTGAGCTCTCAACCGCTCATTGGCATTGTTTACAAAGTCGTATTTCAAAAGCGTTACCATGCATTATTGTAAATGTCGAGAAGTGCGCAACAGGTCCTCTTGAAAACCCACTCGGATCCGAGTCGCCTATTACTCACCTATTATTAGAACGATGCACATCAATGCATTTAAATAGGATAGATATACGATCACTTCAATGCTGCTAGCACAAAATAACAACTGAAGAGATATTCATAACATATACGTGATAATGAAGGATTTATAGAGGCAGAGACCGGCTGACTGGAAGAAGGCCGCGAAGACAAAAGATAAAAGAAAGGAAGAATCAGGCTTGCCCGCAATTTATACTTCAAGAATGCGTCGTTCTGTAGTGGACGTGCAGAGAAAGTAATAAAAAAGCTAGCCGGAAGATACCAAAAAAAGCTAGCCGGAAGATACCAGAAATAGCTGAACAGGATAACAAACAACTGAACAGGAGGAAACGGAGGTGTGCTTTATAATTGCAAAGATTTATAATTGCTGCTACAGGGGCTTTTGTATCGCTATTGGCGTCATTAGTTTCCTCCCACCTCTGTCGTCACCCGACCTCTCGCCCTCTCAAGCTCCGCTGCCCCTACACACGCGATCGCAGTTGTTGCCAAGTCGCTTTTAAAAAATGTTATAATGTTGCTATTAATTTCCAGGATAACAATCTCAAGAAAGCAATTGGAGAATCTAACTTTTTTTAATCTAAATGTAGACATTGTGAAATTCATAACTGTTTCAGCATGCAGTGCATATATCCATTCAAAAACAATCGGCCACTCATTGGTTCGTAAACAATTATTAGCTACAGAAACACAGAAACAATTCTGTAACAGATCAGTGATAATGGAGACTTAATAAGCCGGGTGGAGCTCAATTTTCGGAAACGAAAGTCGACGAAAGTCACGCACGCAACTTCTCTTTAATAGCGCTGCGCACAAATGACGTCACATACTTTTGGCCCCCGTTGTGACTCAGACAAACAAACTCCTCCATGTGTTATCTGCATAAGAATTTTGTATGGGAAAATCATTGGTGTTGGCGAAGACTTTGATGCGGCTTTTATCAATATTTTCGCAAGAAAATCGAACACCTGGGTCAATGTTGAATAGAAAACCTAAAAACTATTCTTGGAACATCTCAAATTTTGGTGAAAATGCAAAGAATTGATAGAGAGCGCCAATATTATTCAGTGTCTGATCATTTCACTCTTGAGAAGTTCAGTTTGCAGCATATACATATATCAGCATATACAGCTGAGCCGTTAGAAACGAAGTTGTTGTTTATGGCAAAAAAAAGGCAGGTTTCAATGATGGTGAAAAGAAAAGATAATCTGTCCATTGCGGCTCTACTGAAAGGATATGTTTATTTTAATGCTGTTTATGCGACCGCGGGTAGTAATAGAAAAGTTTATACCCGTTGTACGAATACTCGAGAGTAAGCAGCTCTCTAATTTATCCAATTGCAGCCTATATACTCTCCAAACTTTACAGTATATAATCAGTATCCTTAAGAATATAGACTCAAAGACAGGATTTTAGCTCAAAAACAAATTCGCGTTGTCATCTTCAGGACCTTTTGTTCAGCTTTGCTTGTATGAACGCACGGCGTGGGTCAGGCAAGACAAGAGAAAAAAACTACAATAAAGACATAAATAACAACAAGGATATATCAAAAACGCGATCGATTACAAGACTAGTGTAGTTATATGTATAATTGCATGAGAACGTGAGACCGTGACCTAAAATACTAACTAAAGTTAGTAAGTAAGAACTGGGTGTTAGCCTTAGGGCTGATTGTGACAATAGACCTATTTACAATAACTATATAAAATTTGCAATTAATTTTAAGAACAAGTTTAAAATAAGTTGATTTGCGTCACTACATTCCCTGCCTCACTCGACCTTTCGCCCCTGACACACGTAAAAAACAACTTACTGTTTTCATCTTTAAGGAATGTGCAACTTTGAGCGAAATATAAAAAAAATATAACTGTTTTCGTCTCATAAAGATATGAAATTATATTCCATTTTTGTACCACGGTTGGTGTATAAGTTTGCGTGTACGTCCGAGGGTTAATAATTATTGGGGTAGTATAGGATGCTTAATCACCCATTGCTGTGCAGTTTAGCAAAGAGAATACCAAACAAATGCAGGGGATCCGACGGCTGTGTAATAAAAATGCCGCAAGTGACAGCATTCTCGGAGACCCAGGGGCAGTTAGTCGAAGCGGGAGGAAGTAAACATCCGGCGGAAATCGACGCGACGATTTATTCAAGTCTCTGGATATCTGGCCTAAGGGCTAAAATAAGTAGACACTATTTACTGGCCTGTTCATCATACAGACGTTCACATGGGAAAAATTTCAGCCCAGCAGTTACCGAGATCTCGGTTGGTCATCACAAACTTGAGTTTTACAAAGGAAATAGGCGTGATGCAAGATCCCGTTAATGTGCCTATCACCCCTAGAAAGTTATTTTCAGAAGCAACTCTATGTGCATTGAATAGTTGAATGCT